>JAFMOC010000074.1:627500-665000 GCA_019802505.1 Corydoras sp. C115 | reverse complement strand
TAAAAGAAAATTATAAATAGTGCATGGCATACAGTACACATCACGCATGCGATGACCTCCCCATGATTTCACAATCTCTGATACCACTATAATGGATTCCACTTTTCTGGACATCGGTGTTTTTTGGCCGGGCAGGGAGGACGTGCAGACTCCACACAGTAAGGGTGTGGGTTCTAAACCCAGGACCTTCTCACAGTGAGGCAGAGGCGATAAGCATTGCACCATTCATTCATTCATTATGTCCCGCTTTATCCTCTGTTAGGGTCACGGGGGGGTTCCCCATGCCCATCCAGTGGAGAACATTTTGTGCGCTGGGCAGATAGACCCAGGACAGGGCACCAATCCATCGCTGGTCACACACTCACTCACACAGACACACTCTATATGGGGCAATTTTGGAGAACTCAATTGACTTGTTCCATGTTTTTGGACTGTGGGAGGAAACCGGAGAACCCGGAGGAAACCCACGCGGACACGGGGAGGACATGGAAACTCCACCCATATTGGGATTCGAACTGGGAATCCCTAGCGCTAAGAGGAGAACATGCTAACCACAAGCCACCATGCCGCCCCTCGCTTTTTCTCAATTAAATGGATCCATCCATCCATTATCTTCCGCTTTATCCTCTATTAGGGTCGCGGTGGGGTTCCCCATGCCCATCCAGGGGAGAACGTTTCGGGCGCTGGGCAGATACACCCAGGACAGGGCACCAATCCATCACTGGGCACACACTCACTCACACAGACACACTCTATATGGGGCAATTTTGGAGAACTCAATTGACTTGATCCATGTTTTTGGACTGTGGGAGGAAACCGGAGAACCCGGAGGAAACCCACGCGGACACGAGGAGAACATGGAAACTCCACCCAGATGGGGATTCGAACCGGGAATCCCTAGCGCTGAGAGGCGAACATGCTAAACCACTAAGCCACCGTGCTGCCAAGCATTGCACCACCACACCATAATTAAGACATGTCTCCCGGTCTGTATATAATATAGTTTAGAGGTTTATATGTGGACTGCATTTATAGTCTCATCTCGTTATCTTCCGCTTGATCTTCTATGGGGGTGGCGACGTGGTTCCCCATGCCCATCCAGAGGAGAACGTTTCAGACGCTGGGCAGATACACCAAGGACAGGGTGCCAATCCATCGCTGGGCTCACTCACTTAGACACACACTATATGGGGCAATTTTTTTTTTAACCTAAAATCCATATTTTTGCTGTTCTTCATCACATGCTGTTCTTCATCACATGTCTCCGTGCTGAGTTCTATCTGAACCCACATCTCTGGGACTTTGTGGGCAGCGATGCGGTCACTCTCTTCATAGTATTACTATTTAACAGCTGCGACCCGCCGTGTCCCACAGACCAGTGCCTGTCCTCTTCAAACATGTGCTCAGTGCTGAGAGATGGACGCTTCATCATTATCTAAACCCTAAGCTTATGTTAGGACACGCCCCCTCCCTGCTCCATTATTTATTTCCTCCACTTATCATATAGATGGACTTTGTAGTTCTACAATTGCAGACTGTAGTCCATCTGTGTTCTTTGTTGTTTTTAGTCCCCTGTTGGTTCTCAGGAGCATCACAGAACAGGTATCATTTGGGTGGTGGATTGTTTATTGTGGCGGCACGGTGGCTTAGTGGTTCTGGGTGGAGTTTCCATGTTCTCCCCGTGTCCGCGTGGGTTTTCTCCGGGTTCTCCGGTTTCCTCCCACAGTCCAAAAACATGGATCAAGTTATTTGAGTTCTCTAAATTGCCCCATATAGAGTGTGTTTGAGTGTGTGAGTGTGTGCCCAGCGATGGATTGGCGCCCTGTCCTGGGTGTATCTGCCCAGCGCCCGAGATGTTCTCCCCTGGATGGGCATGGGGAACCCCACCGCGACCCTAATAGAGGATGAAGCGGGAGATAATGAATGAATGAATTGTTTATTGTCAGTTCTGCAGTGACACTGATGTAGTAGGGGGGGGGGGTTAGTGCAGCAGTGCTGCTGGAGTTTCATTTAAACACCTCAGTGACACTGCTGGGATAGGCACCAAATAATCCCTGCTCTGTGGTGGTGGTACTACTGGGGTCCTGAGCATTAGAACAGAGTACACAGATGGACTACAGTCTGGAATTGTAGAACTACAAAGCCCATCAGTCACAGACAGTGGAACTGATCCAATGGAGGATAAGTGGAGCAAAAAAGGGGGCGTGTCCAAACTTCCAACCGGCACTTGTGAGAATGATCCACCACCCAAATTGTACCCGCCACATAGTCATCCAGAACATCCCGAGTTCCATTTGAATATGTGCGAAGCCCACAGCGCGTGAAAGCTTGTTCTAACAGGTTCTAACAGATTCTCCCCCCCGACGTCTGCACAATTCAAACTTTTAAAACATTTCACTCGACTTCGGTTCGTGGGCGACGCCGACTACAACTCCCACAATGCAGCGGGGGCTCGGCTCTGCCGAGGTGTGAGAGCAGGGGAGCCGGCTTTAAATCAAAGCCGTGGAAAAGTGCGTGCGTGCGTGCGTGCGCTCGCGCCTCCCGCAGCCGCTCCGTGGCGCGTCTCTGGCTCCAGTCTCCTCCTCCTGCCGCGTTTTTTCAGACTCCTCAGGGTTGGAGGGGTGAGGGGTGCGCAGTGTGGGGAGGCCGACAGACCGCCCGCCCGACAGACAGACAGACAGACAGACCGACCGACCGACCGACAGTCAGCAGCGAAGTAAAGCAGCGGCCCGGGATGCGAGCGGAGAAGTTGGCGCTCTGCGGCCGCGTTCTGTCCGGTTCCAGGTTCCAGGTTCGAGCCTCGACTTTAGGAAGGCAGTGAAGGCGTCCGGGACGCCCTGACGGAATCTGCTCCTTCAAAGGATTTACGATCAAAGAATCTGCGCGACTTTTCCCCCCGCTGCCCCTGCCTGCGCCTGCCTGCCCCTGCCTGCGCAGACACACCGTCCCGAACAAAAAGAAGGCGGACGCCGCTCCGGCGGTTCGTCTCCTCGACTTTTGGAACCCTGCTCGGAGATTTCCTCCCAGAAAACTCTGTGTTCTCGCTTGCGGCTGAAACTTTGCCGCTGTGGGACGCGGCTCGCCGGGGCTTTCGAGCCGAGCGCGCAGCTCCATCCGCCGAAAAACAACCCAAACAACCAGAGCGCCTTCAGTTCGGGGGGTGGATTTGTTTATTGGGACTTAAAAGCGTCTTGGAAATAAATACCTTCCTGCCCCAAACCTTCTGCTTCTCCCAGCTGTGCGTTCCGAAGAAGTTACATCACGGCTCAAGGTAAGCCTGGAGTCCTTCTAAACTTCTTTAATACGCGTCGTAACGCGTTCTAATGCGTAAGAAACCCCCGCAAAACACGGTTTATCTGTTTATTCAAGAACTTAAAGAAATCAAGCGACTTTTGAGTTGAAATCCGTCGCTGAGTTTCTTAAAGGGGGTCGCGTTTGGAGTTTTGGAGACTTTACGCACCGCGCGTTTCAATCTAAACCCCGCGTTTCGCTGCAGACCGCGGTGTTCCAGCTCTGTTTGATCTCAGTTCTGTTTACAGTCTCACCCCTTCATCCATCCATCCATTATCTTCCTCTTTATCCTCTATTAGGGTCGCGGTGGGGTTCCCCATGCCCATCCAGGGGAGAACATCCCGGACGCTGGGCAGATACACCCAGGACAGGGCGCCAATCCGTCGCTGGGCACACACTCACTCACTCACACAAACACATGCACACTATATATGGGGCAATTTGGAGAACTCAATTGACTTGATCCATGTTTTTGGACTGTGGGAGCAAACCGGAGAACCCGGAGGAAACCCACGCGGACACGGGGAGAACATGGAAACTCCACCCAGATGGGGATTCGAGCCACTAAGCCACCGAAGCCCCGAATCCCTCCATGTCCGTCATTTTACTTTGTGGTTCTTTAAGCGTTCTGTTCCTGGTTAGTAAAGAAGTCGCGTTTAATTGCGTCATGGAATCCGATTAAAACATCTGGAAAGTTTATTTCTTAAACTCTGGCAGACAGAAGGCCCACAACAGGAGTCTGTCCCGTCAAACAGACCCACAATTTGCACTAATGTATCCCCCCGGGGTTCATTACTGGCTCTCAAAGTGAACATGTGAACTTGTTTAGGTTCCTATATGTTTCCAAGCAGTGCTGACCTCGCAGCGCTCCCCAATGTCTTGTCAATATAGATTTATTTATTATTCATTCATTCATTATCTCCCGCTTTATCCTCTATTAGGGTGGCGGTGGGGTTCCCCATGCCCATCCAGGGGAGAACGTTTCGGGCGCTGGGCAGATACACCCAGGACAGGGCGCCAATCTATTGCTGGGCACACACTCACTCACACACACACTCTATATGGGGCAATTTGGAGAACTCTGTTTTTGGACTGTGGGAGCAAACCAGAGAACCTGGAGGAAACCCAGGCGGACACGGGAAGAACATGGAAACTCCACCCAGATGGGGATTCGAACCGGGAATGCATAGTGCTGAGAGGAGAACATGCTAAACCACTAAGCCACCTCGCCTTATTTAATTATTTTATTTTATTTTTTTGTTGAGTACACTGCCTTTGGCACCCGCTGAATCACACTCCCTGCAGGGTTCAGTGTTTTTTGAGGGATAAATGGCTCTTTTTCATGAAGGTATGTCAGCATTGTGTTTCTACATGCCCTTTAGTTTCTACATGATTTAGTTTAGTTTACTGAGGGAAGATGCACAGATTAGCAAACCTGCCCAGATCTTTAATCTGAGCTCGGATATAAAACGTGGCATTCGTATTTGACGTGGGCAAATGCGTTGGCACGCTGCTGTCTTGTTTCAGAAGGTATATATATATATATATATATATATGTGTGTGTGTCCGTCCTGCGATGGATTGGCACTCCATCCTGGGTGTATATGCACATTCTTCCCTGAATGAGCATGGGGAACCCCCCGCAAGCCTATTAGAGGATTAAGTTGAAGCTGATGAGATAATTGGCTTCCAACTTTGGAAAATGTTTAGGGCAGATCGTTAACGGTGCGCAAACCACGCTCTCTGACCTCGACCTCAATCCAAACATCTTTGGAATGAATTAGAACGTAGATCATGGGCCAGATGAAGACTGGGCAGTGATTTCTGCAACTCTTCACAGAAAGTCTTCCTAGATGAGGAGGATGCCGTCAGCGCCGCAGGTGGTGATGGAGGTGGTGGTGGTGGTGGTGGTGTCCCACTTGGGATGGATGTTCTAACGTCTCAAACCTGTCCGCTCGTTACAGCTGAACTGATTGCAGCTCGCTCGCTGCCTCGGCTTGTTTACTTCGCATCGTCCTTGCGTCTTCCTTATTGGTGTACGACTTCCGAACCCAGGCTTGACTTATTTGACACAGTCTGTTGAATTTCGAACTCAAGTTGCATTTGTTTTGCATATATTTCCATCGCGTCCTCATTATGCTTTGCTTCTTTACAAATTGAACCTGGTTGTTTAGGTCAGAGATGAGTTATGGGAAAACAGCCGCCTCAGCAGAACACGGGCCTTTTTTTTTGGTGTTTTTTTATTTTATTTTATTATTATTATTTTTTTTTATAACCTGGTCTTTCCACCGGTCCGTTGTCACTCACTGTGATGGGATGCTGTTTTATTTGTACCTGGTTGCGATGACGGTTAAAAAAGAAATATCAGTGAATGTTTAGCTCAGTTTAGTTTTGGTTTTCCCGCGGCGTGCAGGTACTGCGGCTATTTTTGTCCGCGACCTTAGAAAACACGAGGAATCCTTTCCCACCGTTACTGTTTACTTTGTGGAAAGAAGCCTTTGTGGCGAGAAATGTCATTTAGGTCATTGTGGCATCAACAAAAACGTTCAGCCAATAGTTCTCCCACGAAACAAAAGTGTTTCTTTCCTGGCGTTCGCCTAAAGCAGCTTTCCAAACTTTTTATACGGCGGCTGTGAACCAATCGCAGCTCGGGATCTTTGTTTTTAGAGCCGCTGGACGATTAAAAACATGCGAAAATGATCCGGAGTGCATGTCGTCCCCGCACCCCCCCTGCAATGTGCGTGCGCGCACACAGAGACTGGCCGACCCTAACCGCCACCCCCTCCCCCCTAATTCAGCTCCCTGAAAAAACTTTTTCTGTTGATAAGTGGCCATTGTGATTCGCAGTCAAAGTGTTCATGGTCAATTTCCACCTCATGGCTGGAAAGCAAAGCAGTTCGGCTGCCGCCCTGCTGCATGCGCAGGCTTGATGGTCGTCCGATGCAAAGTGGCAGCCGGCTGGCCGTGCGGGATCCGGCACAATGTTGTTTACAACTGGCACTGCCAGGAACCGGCGAGGCCGTGAGAACGCCCGTGTGAGCGAGCGAGCTCTGAGGTGGGTACTGAGCGAGTTCGGATACTTTTTCTTTCACGCTGCTTTAGGAAGGAGGGTGGGGGGGGGGGAAGAAAATGCCGTCTTAAGTCATAATGGCACCAATTAGCATAATTGGAGGGTAAACGGCTGCGCTTGCCGGTTCCACCGGATTCGAGCCGTGTTCCTTTCGGGCGGCTCCTTCAAAGCAGGTCAGAAGTTCAGAGACGTTGCGGCGGATCGGCCGAGAACGCTGGATTTCCGAGGCACGGCGCTCACAATGGTGTCATTAAACTTCGCACGTCGTCCTCAGGTTCTTTGTTCTGTGCTCATACCGGGAATTCCGCCGCCGCCGAGCAGCCGGGTGGGTTTCAGACGGAGGACTGAATGGAGCTTAAGTGCTCAGTTCAGGCGTGTGGTTCTTAGCGAGGAACAAGAACCTAGTTTATAAGAAAGATGAAACCAGTATGAGGGATTTCAGGCAGGTGTGTTCTCTAATGGCATCTGTACGGAGTATTTTGGGATGTTTAGATTGTGAGATCCTTTTGAGTACAATGAGCGAATACTGTCTGGATTTTGTTATTATTCATTCATTCATTATCTTCCGCTTTATCCTATATTAGGGTCGTGGGGGGGTTCCCCATGCCCATCCAGGGGAGAACGTTCCGGGCGCTGGGCGGATACACTCAGGACAGGGCGGCAATCTATCGCTGGGCACACACTCACTCACACAGACACACTCTATATGGGGCAATTTGGAGAACTCAATTGACTTGATCCATGTTTTTGGACTGTGGGAGGAAACCGGAGAACCCGGAGGAAACCCACGCGGACACGGGGAGAACATGGAAACTCCACCCAGATGGGCATTCGAAGCGCTGGGAGGTGAACGTGCTGACCACTAAGCCACTGTGCCGCCCATTTTGTTATTAAATACATAGAACTTTAAAAAATAAGTAAATGCAGAGTAGTCTCATTGTATTAATTGTTTATCTCGTAGCTGCACCAAGACACGCTTAATAAAAAAGTACCTTCCCCTCAGAGGTCCAGAGGCCTTTAATGTCATTGCATCTGAGTACAAGCTCACGGTGGAACAAAACGACGTTCCTCCAGAACCACAGCAACATGGACCCAAGAGCTTAACAGGTTCAAACAGAGTTCTTGAAACTGTACTCATGTCTGGTTTTCTGGTCGGCACGTCCGCCTCTCGGTGCTGGTGATCCAGGTTCGAATCCCGATCTGGGTGGAGTGTCCATGTCCTCCCCGTGTCTGCTTAGGTTTCCTACGGGTTCTCTGGTTTTTTTCTCACAGTCCAAAAACATGGATTCAAGGTGAATTGGCCTTTTGAAAATTGCCTATAAATAGTGTGAGTGGGTGTGTGGCCTGGGATGGATTGGCACACTGTCCTGGGCACGAAACGTTCTCCCCTGGACGGGCATGGGCAACCCTGCGACCCTAGTGGAAGATGATGGATGGATGGTTTCCTGAAATTGAGAACTTTTTCCAAATGTTTATATTTGAATATTTATTGTTCTGGCTCCGCCTACCACTGAGCAATTCTACAATTATAGACTGTAGTTCATACTTTCTGACCTCCTGTTCGGCGGGTGTATCTTAGCACCGTGGTGGCGTTGGTGGTGTGTGAGTGGATCAGACACAGCAGTGCTGCTGGATGTTTTAAACACTTTGTCCATTCACTCTACATAGTCTGGCATCGTACCTCCATCTCATGAATGTTTAATTAATCAGTCGTTCTGTGGTCGCACAGTTTGTGTATGTCATCCTTCATCAGCGCTCATGGGACGTCATACCATCACGACCCACCACCACCACCACATCACTGTGATACTCACCTGAGGTCCTTAATGTGATTATACCATCATAATTATGAAAAACAGTATGGTATGTGTGTGGAAACAACACGGTGGGTATAAATCTGCTAGATTTTCTGTGAACGTCTTGCTTGGCAATTTAAATATAATCTGTGTAGTTAAAAAATGCACCTTTACCCCCCCAGGCCTTCTTACCCCGGGCACTGGAGCGTGTCAGAGGAATTTTCTGCCCTTTAATCTCCCAGTTGGCGCTGGAGAAGCGAGTGCTGTGTCGGTGGTGCGAAAGACGAGGGAACGGCGGCGTCGCCGCTTACTGTTTATCTAAGTTTAAGTTTGGACAGTAAGCAAATGAAAGGCACGCCGCTTCGGCTGTCCCTCAACCGGAGACGCAGGTGGACTTGTACAAACTTATTTAAATGAAGGAACCTTTTCAAGCAAATCAGTTATGTGCGGATCAGTCAGTGTGTGGGGGGGGTGTAGCGAAAGTCAGAAAATCAGAGGAGCCTCATAAACATCCTACCGCAGCTCCAGTCGCACCGAGTCACTCCCACCGGGCACTTTCAGGAAGGTTCCGCTCAGCTAGCAGGCCGCGATAATGAGGGGGTGAGTCCTGGTCCCGTTCCCCTCCACTGATCACAGCGAGACAACATCCTGGGCTCCGTTTAATTAGGGGTCCAGCCTCTCTGCTTTTCACTCTTCCGCTTCACTCCTGCCTCACCGTGAGGCTTTAATGAATAGCTACGTTTTAGATTCCGTCCCCCCCGTCGGCTCGCTGTAGTCGCCGCGCGGTTTGTTTACGTTCGTGTGCAGGCGCGCCACCGCTGGCGCTGCGTGGGAACGTCATGGACGTGTCTCTGAAAAAACATGTCAATATAAATATGCAGAAGCAAGCACTTCACAAATACTCAGCTTCCTCTCGTAGGTCCGCACGCCGACCCAGTGGCCATCAAGTTCCCACTTTAGGGCACTCGAGCGGGGCGCTTGACCTTAAGTTGCTTGCACCGCGTCAATGTACGTCGCTCTGGATGAGAACCTTGGAGTGGGTTTTAGTAATTCTACAGTAAATACTTTTTACATTTTGCACGTCAGCCAGCTGTCATGGTACTAAAGAAATGGATTTCAAGCATCAGGAATGAACTAAAATGGGGGGGGGGGTGTTCAACTTAACCTAAATCAAGTGCCCCACTCAGGAAAGTGGTTTCCTGCTCAACCTGAACCGGGGCGCTTTTGGTTTGAACGGTTCTAGAACTTCGTAACTATCGTAACTTAATTACTTTGGTCTATTTGGTCTTTAAAAATATAAAAATATAAAGAGACACAGCTCAAAACCACTGGATCCAGATGTTTCATTTAGTTTATTGTCCACGGGTAAGACCACTCAACATGACTGTGCACATAGAACCATTCAAGTATGAATTAACTAGTGCCCTGACCTCAGCCCTTTTTATCAATTAGGATGAATTAGAATGCCAATTGTGAGCCAGTTCTTTTAGTTTAACATCAAGTATGTTTCTGGGTTTTATTTTTTTCCCCAGACCTCCAAATTTTCTCCAAATTCCGCATGTTAAATGCTGCGAAGGGGTGGAGGTGGAGTTCGGTTCGTGGGGTTATGGGACTGAGTGGATGTCCCAATATCTGTATAGTAATATTTTGATGGGTGTCTTCGGATCCAGTGGCTACATCCTCACATCACACATGGTTCTCATTTGTGTTAAAGGTCCTAAAAATAATTTTAAAAGACCTTCACCCATTATCTTCCACTTTATCCTCTATTAGGGTCACGGGGTGGGGGTTCCCCATGCCCATCCAGGGGAGAACGTCTCGGGCGCCGGGCAGACACATCCAGGACAGGGCGCCAACCTATCCCTGGGCACACACTCACTCACACAAACATACTCTATATGGGGCAATTTGGAGAACTCAATTGACTTGATGCATGTTTTTGGACTGTGGGAGGAAACCGGAGAACACGGAGGAAACCCACGCGGACACGGGGAGAACATGGAAACTCCATCCAGATGGGGATTTGAAGCGGGAATCCCTAGCGCTGAGAGGAGAACGTGCTAACCACTAAGTCACAGTGTCGCCGTTATAATAATGAGAACTATTTAAAAAAAAAGCTCCCAACAGAACAATAAGCCTGAATATCTCCTTAAAATATAATTATCCTGATAAAATACCAATTAAATACCAATAAAATACCACGCACGTCGTCGATTACAGTGCTGTAGAGATAGAGGGGTAGAGTTTGATTGGTGTATTTGTCTGAAACGGGGTAGTATAGTGGGACTTCTGCTCGGTATCTGATGCGAGCTTTCGGTAAAGACCCTCTCTGTTGATTTTTCACTCGTCCATCACACTTTAGATCGTCTTCTGTCGTTTGACCCCGCCGGACGGAGGGCACATTAGCAATCTCAGCGGGGTGCTGGCTTTTGTCGTCGTCGTCGTCGTATTTCCCTTCCTTCGGACCACGGCGTTCCACTCGGTGAGGGTATAAATCGTGAGGGAGCTCAGATGGAACCTCTCCAGATGGGACGGCCATGTCGCCTGCCCCCCCCACGGCTGGATGTAGCATTAATAACAATCGCTGCTTTGCTGAGCAAGCAACACTAATCCCTTCCGTCCAGAACAGATCCACCTAATGTGTGACCGGTCATTTCCCAGGCCGTCCTCCCCCGACTCCCCCACCCCCTCACTCAAACCCCCCCTGCCCCCCCACCCCAAACTGCTGTGTGTTTGGATAAGTGTGAGTGACAATTGGTGAATGAGCTCTGGCAGTCAATAGGACAAATGGTGTGTGTTGGGTTCATGCAGAGGTGGGGTGGATTGTATCTGGAACGTCTTTGTCTTTAACTTTCTTAAGGCTATTCATTGTCCACGGTTCAGAAACGTAGCCTAGAGTAACGTCCCGCTTCTCTAACGTCCTGTTAGGATTGATCACTTATGATTAGGATCTTCAACAGACGAATTGGTTCTCCAAATTTAATCCATCCGTGCAGAACACACACAAAATTACACAAGTGAGCCCATGTGCCCCCAGCGAAGGGCAGCCCTGTACACCGCGCACAGGGAGCAAATGGGGGTGTCTTGCTTGAGGGCACTTCACCCAGAGAACTTGGTGGGAATCAAACCGGGGATCTTCAGGTCACAAGGCTGGTTCCTCTGTGACTGCCCCGACCTTTAGGTGGTGTTGCTCTGCAGGAACCGTTCGTGTTTGCACCACTGGGGAACGTTTAGTCCCCTCCTGAGATGGAGAGAAGTTCCCTTAGAACTGTTTGGTGCCCAAAAGTCTTAAACTGTTATTATTTATTTTTTTTGCATCATATGTTGCAGGGACATAACTGGAAGGTGTCCAGCCTCACCCCGTCCCATAGACAGGCTCACACTCTCTCATGATTGGGCGATCAATCTGAAGGTTGTGGGTTTAAATCCCAGGTCCACTGAAGTTACCAATGTTGGTCCTTTTACAAGGTCCTCATTTCTCCGGGGGTCTGTACGTCCAACCCTGTACCCTGACCCCAACCATCCAAGAGCTTGGCAGCTTTGTTATAATCGGGGTTTAAACACCCTTTTTTCTTCTGTGTTTGACCCCTGGTGGTCGTACCCTTAGTATTGCAGAGGAAATTTCTGTTTCGCCGCCTACAGTTCAGACGGAATTATATTGAGCATGTTCTCCCATACTCATACCCAGCGCAACACGAAATTCACTCAATGGATCATTAACATATTAATGGCTTCTGTTCTTGCACCGTTGCCAATGGCTTATTTATTAGTGGTCCTGCTCTCCGTCACGCACTTTAAAACCTTCTGACTGAGTGACCGTGTCGCGCTGTTCCGATGCTTTTGCTACAAAACCAACAACTCCATGTCTTTATCGTTTATTTAACAAAATAATTCAAAAACCAAAAATGTTTGTCTTTTTGAGAGAAAGCGATCGTCACCTGCGTCTAAAGCCTCGGCCTCGTTAACTCGTAAAAGAGCCGACCGCATCTCGCCGACTGCTCGGCAGCCATAACATCACTCCGATACAGTAGTGCTGCTCGGCACACAGCTCCGTCTCCCCCAAAAACTGTTTTTATTCCTTATCACTCGACTGGAAACGCGCTGTTCTCGAACGGGCACCGTCCTGAAACCCGGCGGGAGTGTGTTTACTAAAACAGTGTCCTGTTTTGGTCGGTACGGAGACGTGATGGTGGGTTTATCAGGCTGTAAACGCTCCGACTATCTCGTGGCATGAATGGCAGGGCGGTGGAAGCATTTCCGAAATAGCAGTTTGGGGTTTTACAGGAATGTGCGGACGGTGGTTGTTATCCTGGCGCAGCCCTCGGCGAAGGACGCCGTTCCTCACTATCGCGCCGATGCAAATGCATAGAACCTTCATCGTTCCATTAGTGACAACAAGATAAAACCCGGAACAGATTTTGGCCTCTTTATTGTCGTGAGAGTTTAGTATTTAAGGTTCCGTTGTGGGCTTGTGGTTAAGGAACCAGCCTTGCCACCTAATTGTTCTCAACATTGGTACCAAGTAGTACCAATGGTACCAATTCCATTGTGGTTTGTATGTTTCAGTTTTTAATGTTTAATTTTGCGTTTCTCTCTCTCTTTTTATTTTATTTTTTTATATACAGTGCTGATGACCTAGCTATTTGTATGGAGAACTGCGCCGGGCACCGAGCTCTGCTGTAGAGGAGCATGAGGACCCCGACGATCATCATGCTACTCCTGTTCCAGGTTCTTCTGATCCACCCGCTGCAGGGCCACGCCAGGCCGGCCGAGCAAGGTGAGGAGGGACTGACTCTTATACGGATTAAATATCATCTCATTTCATTATCTCCACGTTAATCCGATAACCGCGACAAGGATCCCGCAGCGGGGGTTCCCCATACCCATCCAGGGGAGAACATTCCGGACGCTGGGCATACACCCACGACAGGGTGCCAAGCTATCACTGGGCACACACTCCCTCACACACATTATACAAGTTGGATAGAGGCAATTTAGAGCAGCCTATTCACCTTGAATCTATGTTTTTGGACTGTGGGAGGAAGAGTTCACAGCACGTTCTTCTCTCAGTGCTTTGGGATCCATGTCCATGTGGGTTGCCTCCAGGTTCCTCCCACAGTCCATAAACATGAATTCAAGGTGAATTCTTGGCTGCTATTTAGTGTGAGTGTGTCTGTTTACCCAGCGATGAATTAGCGCCCTGTCCTGGGTGTATCTGCCCAGCGTCCGAACCCCCCACCCCTAATCTCCCATCCCTTAATAGATGATTAATGTAACGAGAGGGATGAACTGAAATTACAGCATCTTCATTTCTAAATGCCTTCAGTCAGAATCAGCCGCTCGCTGCGGTTCGTAATCACTGCTTCTGCTCGAAATGAAAGGGTGAAAAATCATTCCGCCGTCGGTTTGGAAGGACAATCGTACGGTTGGCCGAATTGAGCCAGGATTTCCGTCGCTGCGTGGCCATTTCGGAGCACGTCGTTTACAACCGGGGTTTTGGTTTCATGAGCGGACTTCTAAAGTCACGGCTCATGATTTATAATCATATTTTTTATTTAGTGTCGTGTTCAATCTGCTCAGATCAGCGTACGATGAGTGAACTAACCTTTCGTTTTTAGACCGGATTTATTTCCATGCTGAACCTTTATCAACTCATCAGACCTTTAAATCCCAAAACGACAGAAAGCCAAGGAAGCGTTACAGTGTTTTCTTTGCGTGGTTTGATTTAAAAAATTTTTTTACTTTGTTCGATATAAAAAAAGTGTTATTCTTTGTTTACAAGTTTTCTGTAGTGACTTTTATGTGAATGATTGATGAAGGATTTGTTAGAACTGGTGGAACAAGTGAGTGGAATGTGAAAGTGGAGACTACGTAGAACACATTCTCTATTGGCCCTTCATTGGGGATGAACTCGGAGGCCCCTATAAAATATCCTGGAACCCCGAAATCCTAGATTAAAACTAAATAAGGACTGAAAATGGAGAACTTATATTCCAAAATCTGGCTCTCCCACGGGTGGCTTAGTGGTTTAGAAAGTTCGGAGTTTCCATGTTCTCCCCGTGTCCGCGTGGGTTTCCTCTGGGTTCTCCGGTTTCCTCCCACAGTCCAAAAACACAGTTCTAACACCATTGGCTCCTTGAGTATCGTGTACAGGATGACCCACTTCTCTAGCATTTTGTATGTGTGTGTTTTGTCGGACTGATGGGTTAAACGTGGAGGACCTATTGGTTATGGATGGTTCTCCAGCTAAAGGAACCACCAGGCCAAACGTGCACTGTGAATATGCGCCACTAACTAGACATCTTGAGGAACCTGGGACCTTCTGCTAAAGAAGATCCCAAAAGCCCTTCATCCAAAGAGGGACGGTTCCCATGTTCCCTTCTTTCCCCCCAAACCTCAAAACCCGTCCTCCTCCTCCTGCAGTGCAGCGTCGATCCGAACCGCTCACAGGTGGTGTTGGAGGAGGTGAAGGGGGAGCATGAAACCAAATCCTAAAAAATGTGTCTCCTGGCTGGATTCCAGCCGTAGTAAGAGCTGCTGTCTCACTGGCAGGTTGGAACACGCTCCACCTTTCGGGAGCGTCCGGGGGAAGCGAGTTCTAATTATTGTTCGTCTCATGAGGAGAAGCCATATTTCTTGCCACGTCCTCCCGTCCGATTAGCTCAGCCGACCCTAAATTTAATAGGGTTTGGGGCAAAGTGTGAGAAACTGGGAGGAGTGTGTATTGGTTGTCATTTGTAGCCTCCAGGTGCGCAAAAAATATCTTCCCCCGTCTTTGTATGTCCGTCCTCCTTTTATGATGAAGGGGTGTTTGTTGTCAGGGCAGGACTTGGATACCAGGGAAGCTATAAATTACTGTATTTTTTTTTAAGAATAGCAGAATACACTCGCAGCTCTCCGCCCTGTGGCGGTATTCCGCAGCCGAGATCGAGTTTCTGGGAAACTAAGCCCGTTTTCATTAAAAGAGATGAGTGAATGAGCGGAGCATGGATGGATCACCTCACCTATACATGAGGTTTTAGGAAACCCAGGTGGGGTTAATTCCGGGTTGGGCAAGGTACCGCGACCTGGTGAGGCTTGATTTGAACAGTGCCTTTAGGGAAGCCACAAAAATCTCTGGGGTGGAGGAGATGGTGGAAGTCTCCAACGTGAGGGATGATCATTTTATCCCGTCTGCCACTCCATCACCAAATGGTCAGGCGTTCTCAGGGGCCCTCTACCCTTTTCCCTCTCCTCTTCCTCCAGTCACGCTAAATGGCACTCTTTCCCTGCCCCTGTTCCCCCACTCTGCTTCCTGTGGAGTGAATGATAGTTTCAGCTGTCGACGAGCAGCCCGACTGGCCGGCATTCGTGTGATTTGTACCTCCTCCACCCCGGGACCAAGCCGACGAAATAAACACGGGGACCTCACAGGGTCCCGTCTCGAGACCCGGCAATCAGCGGTCGCAGTCCAAACACTTGGATCTTAAAAAATGGCCTGGATATCCAGCGTCTAAGTTAATGAGCGTCAGCCGGCGACTCTGTCGCTTTGAACCCACGTGGTTCCATTGAGCCAAATCACGCCGAATGACTCACTGAATCACTGGCTGACTGATTCGGTATCAAATCCTTCGCTTGATTGAAAGCGGTATACGGCTGTTTACAGTTCTGCGGGAAGTCCGTGTATGAGAACTTCGAAAGACGAGGATTATTCTTGAAGGATTTAAAGCCGCGCTGTGCAGTCTCGCTGGAGCCGCGCACATCTGTGGGGGCCCCCTCCGACGGCCCTGCAGTGCCGAGCTGCCCTGAAGATCAATGCCTTATGGGCTCCTGGATGCCGGCTTCCTCCTTCCGAGACTGCGGTCAATCAAAGCACAGAAACGAAGAGGGATTGCATGGCAGTTCCAGATTGATGGGATAGGCCACAGTTGGTTTAATGGCAGGTCTGGACTGGGTTTGGATGTTTGCGGTGGTCGTGGCTTTGCTGTAATGAGGAGATAAGGTTCTGGCTGTGGTTCTGAAGTCAGAACTTCAGAAATTCAGAACTCGCCTCTGTTTAGTGTTTTATTTTAGTAGAAGTAGTGATGCTTGATGAAGTGCCCTCAGAGTGTAAAGGGTTCAAAGCCTTGCTTAAGGGCCTGATGTGATCAATCAATCAATCAGCATCAACAACCAATGATGAGCTCTAGGGGGCTGTATCATAAGTTAGTGTTGTTAGGTTCAAATCCCAGGTCCACTGAAGTTGTCAGTGTGGGACCAAGAGCATGGCCCTCAAACCCTCATTGCTCCAGGGGGGGCTGTAGAGTGTGGAAGCTCAGGGAGTACGATGTTGAGCTAGCAATCTGAAGGTTGTGGGTTCAAATTCCAGGTCCACTGAAGTTATCAGTGTGGGTCCAAGAGCAAGGCCCTCAAACCCCCATTAACTCCAGGGGGGCTGTAGAGTGTGGAAGCTCAGGGAGTACGATGTTGAGCTATCAATCTGAGGTTGTGGGTTCAAATCCCAGGTCCACTGAAGTTATCAGTGTGGGACCAAGAGCAAGGCCCTCAAACCCTCATTGCTCCAGGGGGGGGCTGTAGAGTGTGGAAGCTCAGGGAGTATGATGTTGAGCTATCAATCTGAAGGTTGTTGGTTCAAATCCCAGGTCCGCTGAAGTTATCAGTGTGGGACCAAGAGCATGGCCTTCAAACCCCCATTGTTCCAGGGGGGCTGTAGAGTGTGGAAGCTCAGGGATTACA
This sequence comes from Corydoras sp. C115, assembly GCA_019802505.1. Taxonomy (NCBI): domain Eukaryota; kingdom Metazoa; phylum Chordata; class Actinopteri; order Siluriformes; family Callichthyidae; genus Corydoras; species Corydoras sp. C115. The sequence continues at coordinate 648,128 of JAFMOC010000074.1, read as the reverse complement.
GTGTTGAGCTATCACTCTGAAGGTTGTGGGTTCAAATCCAGGGGAGGGCTGTATGACCAACCCTGTGCTCTGACCCCAACCATCAAACTGAGTTACCTGTAAAGAATAAAGTTATTCTCCATCAACAATTAAACTTTTGATGCTGATTGCGTTGCCAAGTGTCCGTCGTTCCTGGTCTTGTTTTCATTCGTCCACATTAACGTCCAGCAGTTAAGTAAATCCTGATGTGGTTTCATATTTTAGTGCTGATTATCACGTTAGTTACTCAGAACAAAGGTGTCCAAACCGACTGATTTCCGTAATGATGCCACTATAAGTTCAGCCATTAAATTTAAACCTGGTTTATATTTCTTGCGTCTCTTTTTTTGGAATTATTTAGCATCGTTTTAAATCTGCTGATGGCGGTGCTCCTGGCTGGCATTGCTCTGTGGAAATCGTGTGTACATTATTATTATTATGTTTTTTCAACGATCTGTTCGCATTCCTTTCCACTATCCACTGTGTGTTTGGCATTCTCTTACCCTTTATCTCTCTAATACGCGCTGGCCGCGGCTGTGTGGAGATGGGGATGGGTGGAGACTGAGGGAACAATAGGTGTGATTCAGCAGGACAGGCTGATCTCACCCCCACTCCCCGGTGTGTGTGTGTGTGTGTGTGTATGTGTGTGTGTGTGTGTGTGTGTGTGTGTGTGTGTGTGTGTGTGTGTGTGTGCTGGTGCGTGCTTGGGTTGTGATTGTTTGTAGAGCGGCAGTCATTGTGAATAAATTCCATTAGCATCTATAGCTTGATGAAGGCATTTGTTGCTGGGGGAGTTGGGGTGTGTGTGTGGTTGTGTGTTGGGTTTGGTTGGGGGGGTTGGGGGGGTGCATGCATTTGTCCTCACGAAGAGAACATTAGTACAGATAGAACCTGTGGTTTGATGATGTAATTATATTAAAATTCGCAGCATCGTCTCATTATGACGTGAGAATAAATGAATAAAGTGTTCTGATTTTATTGTTTTCCGGTTTATATTCGTCAGCTTTCTAACGCTCATAGCTCTAGCCTTATTTAGTCGGCGTGTCTGACTAGTTGTTGAAACTTTTCCTGTTTCTCCTCCTTTTCCTTTGAACCAAACTACAGTTTCCCCAAAGGAAATCCCATTGGTTGTCCTCCTGCTCTATTGCTTCCTATTTTGATACAGTCCCTGTTTTTTTTTTTTTTTTTTTTTGACATTTAGAGTTTTTTGTTTTTTTTAGCTGACCGCCGTTTACTCAGGCAGCTGCAGCTACGGAGAACATGTTCCTCTTTCATAACCTGGAATCAATAGGTGCTTTTAGGAAAAGTAAAAGCAGTATTCATGGAAAAGTAACCGCCCCAATATGAAAATATTTATACTTCCAGTTGATTTTTCTTATTTGCTGTTAGTCATTCAGACAGATTTATATTTCATAAGTTATGGGGTGCGGTAGCTCAGTGGTCAAGGTGTTAGGCTATCAATCTGAAGGTTGGTGGTTTAAATCCCAGGTCCCCTGAAGTTACCAATATGGGTCCTTGAGCAAGACCCTTAACCCTCATTGCTCCAGGGATGTTGTGATGAACCCTGTGTTCAACAAGTCACATTGTATAAAAGTGTCCAATAAATGACCAAATGTAAATGTATAAGTAGAGTACCACATAAAAGTTTGGACACGCCCCCTTCTCTGTATTCTCCATTTCCTCCACTCACCATATAGTATACCAACTTTGTAGTTTAGTATAATTACAGACTGTAGTCCATCTGTGTTCTTTGTTGTTGTTTGTCTCCTGTTGGTTCTCTGTTCTCTGTTGGTCAGGAGCATCACAGAACAGATATCATTTGGGTGGTGGATTGTTTATTGTCAGTTCTGCAGTGACACTGCTGTGGTGGGGGGGGGGGTTAGTGCAGCAGTGCTGCTGGAGTTTCATTTAAATACCTTAGTCACACTGCTGGGATAGGCACCAAATAATCCCTGCTCTGTGGTGGTACTATTGGGGTCCTGACCATTAGAACAGAGAACACAGTATGTACTGTAGAACACAAACAGATGGACTACAGTCTGGAATTGTAGAACTACAAAGTCCATCTTTACAGTAAGTGGACATTAAGCAACGCAAAAGGGGGCGTGTTTAATTAATGATGTCAGCTCATGCGCCTCCGTGTGCTTCAACAGTTCTCGGAAGCGTAATGATCCAGAGCAAGTTCTCACATTAAAGTGATGTCCACGTCTGTCAGTCAGTCACATGGTGTCACATGGTGTTCTGCTCATTTGGGCTAAGAACCCTTTCCCAAAAATAGACTCTTTGATCTTCGTGTGGAATCTGGTGGATCTGGGCGATTTTGCTCGGTCCATTCGATGCGGGTTCCTTAATTCAGCATCTGAACGTTGGGTCGGCGTCCGCACGTGTTCCGGCGTGCCAGGAAGGAGGCCCGCCAATTATCCAGCCCTGAGCTTCATGTAGTCGGGGTGTGAGGTTCTGGTTCCGGAAGAATCCGCTCGCACCAGGACGACGGGATGCTGAGATCACGAACCCGCTCTCGAGTCTCAGTGCCTCGTTGAGTATTACACACACGGCTGGCGAATATGCCATGAGGAATTTACGGACGGCGTGGCAGGTACGTCAGCCTGGTGGTAGTGTGTGTGTGTGTGTGTGTGTGTGGGTGTGTGTTTTTGGGAATGCCGTGGCTCGGTGGCTAGATTGTGCAGAACTTCAAAGTGACGCGCTCGCTCGCCGCCTTTTTTTTCTTTGCGTTGTGTTTTTTTTTTTTTTTTTTTTTTTTGCGTTGTTTTTCTCCTCCAGGCCGCGCTGATGGCCTCGCCGTGACCTGGTGTTAATAGCAGGAATGTTGACAGAGGCTTATCAAGCAGAGAAAGGTTATTAAGCGGAAAGAAGCCTGGAAGAAAAGCGGCGCGTTATGGAGACGCCGTAATCGCCGCTAACTAGACATGACGCAAGAACGGTCGATTTAGCCTCAACCCCCTGAACGCCGTCTGTGCACATTTCAAGGCGAAAGTTGAGCCCCTCCCTCCGAACCTTTTTTCGTTCCTGTCAGGATTAGTGGTCTGTTCCACACATGCAAGCAGGAAATACTTTAACAGGGCCCAGCCGGGGTCACCATGGTTACGTTGCCCGAGAATCTACAGGCCGCTACAGGCCCCCGTGTGTTTTTTTTTTTTTTTTTTTTTCTTTTTTTTTTTTTTTCTTCCTCTTTGACTCTCTTTTCTTCGTCTGGCCGACTCGCCCGCTCTCTCACTCACGCTCCCTTTGGGATGTTTTGTTTGTGAAGTTAATAGTGGTGACAGGGGGGCGGCCCTGCTGCATTTGGCGCCGGCCAATGGGGAGCGTCGCTTTTGTACGTGTGATGCTTTTTTGTCGAGTTTAATTCGACACAGGTTGGAAATAAAGAGCGCCGAGGCCTATTGAGTTTCAGGCCGAGGCGAGTCGAGGAGGAACTCCCGTTAACGTTCCTATGTGTCCCCACTTGAGCATGGAAATCTACCCCTGCCGGCCACTTTATTAGATACACCGCCTTGTTTCTACACCAGTTGCACTGTGTGGTTCTACATTCGCAGACTGCAGTCCAACTGTTGCAGGTGATATGTGGGTGGTGGATGATTCTTAGTGCTGCAGTGACATGGAGGTGGTGTGTTAGTAAATAGATTAGGCTCTGCAGCATCACAAAAAATCTCCAGCATCCTGTGTGCAATGGACCAAGTGTTTACAGCCTCCAGCAGCACTGCTGTGTCTGATCCACTCATACCAGCACCACACACTAATTAATACACCCCACACCATGAGTGGATTACAACTAGGGGTCTCTGTTTCTCCAACATTAAAAGACTTTATACCTATTGGGGTTTTTTATTAGTACGCACATACCGCAGGTGCCAAGCCCAGGTAAATGGGAGTGTCTATTTAGGAAGGGAATCCGTTATGTGGGCCGTTAGTAGAACCGATATGAGAAATATCAATATTTGTTTCCATAGTCCGAGAGTCAGCGTAAAAGAAATACCATAATTAATCAAACTAAGTTAATTGATAAGTGTTAGGGGTTATAAACATTCATAGAACCATCCAGCTGTCAGCCAACACATCTGTATTTATGTAAAAACTTATTTAAATATTGTTTTCGATGTCGTTCTGTTCTTAATATCGGAAATCCTGCGTTTTTTAAGTCCATGTCCAATTAAAAAGTTTTTTTTTTCCTTTCCGAGGTGAAGCCGCATTTTAAGCCGAAGCTCTTTTGTGAATCTGTTTAAATCCCACAGAACAAACCGCCGGCACCGCCGTTCAATTAAAAGCATTTAAAATTAGCATCTGAATACCTGCCAGTTGGCGTATCTGCCGTTCGGGGGTCTCACCTTGACCCCTTTGTGATTCGCGCAGCGGCAATTAGCATGTGACACGAGGATGTCCTACTTTACAAGTGAGACTTTTATAAGGAGGGCCGCACCAGCAGACCCCCTGATGAGTGACATTTGGAACTCGGTGAACCATTTGCCCTTAAAAAGGCAGACCGAGTCTCTACACACCGATTGAACATGGAAAACGGAACGTTGGTTCGTCGGGTTCTTGAGAGCCTCGACTCTAGCTCCATTTCACTGTTACCGTCAACGGCCAGTTCTCAGATGGACGTCTCCGATAAGCCCCCCCAGCCCCCCCCCCCCCAGCCTCCTGACACGTTCTCAGCCCACAATTGAATTTGGGCTCCATTTTTGGATTGACCTGGCAACTGGACCGTGACTAATTCAGGTTCAGATTTGATTCTGAAGAATTAGAGCAGGTTATAGCTGCGGAGGGAACACGACGGGGACATGACGGGGACACGGGTGTGTGTGTGTGGGGGGGGGGTGTTTCTGGTAACAGAGGTGACTAGAGTTACAGGAAATATAGAAAACTCTTTGTGTCTATATAATTATTGTTATACATAAACACATCAGTCGCTGCCTCCTTGTCGTTGCCATCATGTTAAATACCCTGATTGTGTTGTGTGCAGTTGCCCCACTCGAAACCCCATATACCCTCACTGAGGGCCAAGAGCTGAAGTTGGAGTGTAAGACCGACGAGGATCTTCAGGACGTGAGCTGGACCAAGGATCTCAACGGGGATCAAGTACTCCTCGTCCACGGGGGCCACATCGACCTCAGCAACGACCAACAACTGGAGATCCGGTCGGTGGAGGTGGCCGACTCGGGGCGGTACTCCTGCATCGTCCGAAGCTCCGCTGGAAACCACACCAAGTATTTCAACGTCAACGTTACAGGTGAGAACCTTCAGATGGTCGCATTAGCAGTCCATCGCGTCTTTGGTTGACGCTCAGTCTTTCACTTCGTTGTGTTCTCTCGCTCCACGTTCCTCCACCTTCATATCAGATTCCCTGGCCTCTTCTGAGGATGAGGATGACGACGAGTCCTCTTCGGAGGAGACGAAGCAGTCCAGCAGCCAGAAGATCTCCAACAGCCAAGAACAATCGCGTGAGTCCCCCCCCACCCCACCCCATCTCCGCCTTCTCTGTAGACCCATAAATATCCAAACTGTAACATAAATGAAGCCTAAGCCTGATTTATTGGAGCTTGGCGGGGCCTTTTACATCGTTCTCAACGTTCTCAATGTCCTCTGCCTGAACCGTTCATCACTCAGACGAGTGTCTTTTTGGTTTGCTGGATCTTTAGAGATGTGGCAGTGTACCTCCCCAAACTAGTGCAGGAGTTTTAAAGTGGCCTTTTGTCCTTTTTATGGTTGAGGGAACGTTGGTTCTTCGGCCACCACTTTTACATATCGTGGAACGGATCCAATAAATAAACTCTCACTGACCTGCAATCAGTATCTTTTGCGTTCTCATTCATCTTCCCTTCGTTTCGCTCCATTTCACCTCCCACCATCCAGCGATGGCGCCGAAGTGGGCTATGCCTGATAAGATGGAGAAGAAGCTACACGCCGTTCCCGCCAGCAGGACCGTCAAGTTCCGCTGCCAGGCCATCGGAAACCCAACGCCCACGCTGAAGTGGCTCAAGAACAACAAGGAGTTTAAGAGAGACCAGCGCATCGGAGGATTCAAGGTGAGGAATCCCCTGCTTTTCAAACTGTTTATTTCCCTCGTTGTCAGATGCTCAGATCCAGAAATGGTTTTCCAGAGATGGGCATGGAGAACCAACTGAGATGAGCCTCACTTCTTATTTTTAGAGCTTTCACACAGAGGGTTGCTCACTATGTAGAACCGAATGTGTTAAGGATCCTGATTTAGAACATTAAACTATTATGTCAAACTGAGGTTGCTGTTGAATTGAGTTATATTGGCTCAGTTTGGTTCCTCAAATTAAATATATAAATATAAGGATATTAATAAAAACAATATAGGTAATAATAATCACAATGGGGGCGGCACGGTGGCTTAGTGGTTTAGCATGTTCTCCTCTCAGCACTAGGGATTCCCGGTTCAAATCCCCATCTGGGTGGAGTTTCCATGTTCTCCCCGTGTCCGTGTGGGTTTCCTCCGGGTTCTCCGGTTTCCTCCCACAGTCCAAAAACATTGATTAAGTCAATTGAGTTCTCCAAATTGCCCCATATAGAGTGTGAGTGTGATTGAGTGTGTGCCCAGCGATAGATTGGCACCCTGTCCTGGGTGTATCTGCCTAGCTCCTGAAACGTTCTCCCCTGGATGGGTATGGGGAACCCCCCCGCGACCCTAATAGAGGATAAAGCGGAAGAGAATGAATGAATAATTATAATAATAAAAGAAACATTAAACGTTTCTGTAAAACTGAGGTTATTGGTGAGTTTTATTGTCAGCTTGGTTCTTCCAAAAAATAAGTATATTTAAAAAAAATAAAATAAAATAAACACACAAAAAAAGCACATGAAACAGAACTTTAAACGAGCAGATTCTTGGGGTTGGAACATCAGCAGCCACCTGGTAAATAAACTCCAGTCATGTCAACATGGTGGTGAATCTTTAAAACCAAATGGAACGGGTTCCTTGCTTTTATTAAAAATAAATTTGGCCTCCTTTCCACTATAGTACCAGCCCTCCTTCAGACGACCGGTGGCCTGTTTTTCTCTCTGCCAGCGTTTTATGTTTATGACATGACTTTAAAAGAACTTCCTTTCAGTTTCCGTGAGTAAATGCAGACTGTGCCCGTTTGTTTTTGCGCAGGGGTGGAGTTCGGGCGTCGTTGCCAGTTTTAGTGAATATCATTCGGCCCACACGAGTAATTGGATTTTTATTAAAAAGTTTTGAGTGGCATTTAAAAGTCAGACGTGACTCATGGTTTCCATTTGGTACGAGTTTGTAAAGACGACGACTGGGTTTTTAATTGTAAACAGAGCCGCAGCCCTCTTTTATTTAACGTGCTCTGAAGTCGGGCTCCGTTTTCCTTCATTTACCCCGTTTTTTTTTTTTTTTGGTTTCCCTCCCCCCCTCCTCTCTTTTGTGGGGTGTTCTGTTGTAGCTGTGTGGTTCTGGTTTTGTCGTGCCTGTGTTCTTCATTGAGGTGTTCCCCAGCTGGGAGGCATTAGACCCTCCCCCCCCTCCTCACGTTCTCCAGCAGCCCATGCACACTTCACCATCTGGATCGCGTTTGGGCCGTCGTACGTGTTCACGGACGCCCGCTGGATGTGCGTTCGCGTAGCGCTCTTCACCCCAATTTCACCAAGTCATGTTTTCATAAACGTGTGCAGACGACCGGAGAACCAGCTGCCCGTTCAGCGGTCCCGCCCTCGAGGTTCCACCCACCCATCCGCCGTGTGCAGCACCCCCCATGATTTTAATGACAGTCTGCCGCTATTGTTCATTTACATTAGGGTTCTGCGGACAGGAAGCCATACAGACTGGATGTGGATACGCTGCCACATCTGGGGGCCTGCAGCTGGAATAATTGGGACTCCTTTTTAAACATAGCCCACTCGCGTTTCCTCCACCTCTGTAACCAGCGGCACCGTAGCCGGAATACAAACGGTTAAACTGGCTGCAGGTTTGACACCTCAGAGATCTGAATCCAGAAATCCCCCCCCCACATACACAGTCTAATTCTTAGCCCCTTATTGGCAGTCCATAGGGGCTTGTTCTCTTTGTTGCATTGCCAATTAATTGGATCTAGACCTCCCTCAGCCGTGCTCCATTTACAAGGTTCCTTGCACCACGTTCTTACAGCATGTTGAAGTTTCCTTCCTCAGTCTGCCAGAGAACGTCCACAGATGTTCTACATCCTCAACGCTCCGTGCCTTGTATATCAATATGGTGCCTCTTGCTGACAGCCTCCTCACATTTAGTTGGGAAAGTGGAAGTCTGAGGGAAGTCTAGTAACAGTTCGTCTGCCATGAAACCGTTAGAACCCTGTCGGTTGGCATCTACAGTTTTTGATGGTATGATTATTGTCTGAGAAATGATCGCGTTTATACGGATTATTAATGACATTAATAATGTATTAGTGAATTCATTAATCGGTTTGTTGTTTTGGGCGGCACGGTGGCTTAGTGGTTGGCACGTTCGCTCAGCACTAGGGATTCCCGGTTCTCTATTGGCCCTTCATTGGGGATGAACTCGGAGGCCCCTATAAAATATCCTGGAACCCCGAAATCCCAGATTAAAACTAAATAAGGACTGAAAATGGAGAACTTAAATTCCAAAATCTGGCTCTCCCATGGGTAGCTTAGTGGTTTAGCACGTTCGCCTCTCAGCGTTAGGGATTCCCAGTTCGAATTTCCATCTGGGTGGAGTTTCCATGTTCTCCCCGTGTCCGCGTGGGTGTCATCCGGGTTCTCCGGTTTCCTCTCACAGTCCGAAAAAAAAAAAACCAACATGGATCAAGTCAATTGAGTTCTCCAAATTGCCCCCTATAGAGTGTGTCTGTGTGAGTGAGTGTGTGCCCAGCGATAGATTGGTGCCCTGTCCTGGGTGTATCTGCCCAGCGCCTGAGACGTTCGCCTGGATGGGCATGGGGAACCTCACCGTGACCCTAATAGAGGATAAAGCGGAATGAATGAATGAATGAATGATTGGTTTGTTGTTGTAAGTATTGAGGAACACCGTTTTTCCTCCTCAGTTAAGTTCACTATGCCGTTTCGAGACTCAATCAACCCAAATGCACGAGAACGGTCTAAGGCGCAGCGTTGATCTAGGATGTTTTGACAGATGAGTGCCGCTCAGGGCAAGATGGCGACGCGTGGCGAGTTCCATTTTGTGACAAAAGGCCGAATCCACGCACAAAAGCTGGAGAATGAAGTTTCCCTCGAACGACAACCTCCCTTTCTGTCTTCGCAGGTGCGAGAGCACTTGTGGGCGATCATAATGGACTCGGTCGTACCCTCAGACAAAGGCAACTACACCTGCGTGGTGGAAAATAAGTACGGCAGCATCAACCACACCTACCAGCTGGATGTCGTAGGTGAGTTAACCTGTTCTGAGCACCTTTTGTTCCCCCTCTTAATCCTCGCCTCTAGTTTGCATGCCTGTCGCAGGATTAAACTTGCGCCCGGGACTGGATCCACCCGGCGGATTGCCTTCTCGTTAAATCTCGCCGATGGCTTTAAATCACCGGATCAATGGTGTCCTTTCAAAGGGCCACCTCATTTGTAAGGTGGTTGAGGCGGCATAAAGAAGGGAATAGAGAAGCCGCACGGCGCACTAACCGGGTTTTAATCAGATGCAAATGCGCGGCGGGCCGTCCGAGCGACGCGGCGGCGGCTCGATACCATTAAAGGGTCACGCGCTGCGACCGAAGTAAGTAGCTGTAATGTGATGCGATGCTGGACCAGTTAAGAGGCGAGTGGGTTTGTTGATGCTTAGTGAGGAAGATGGATCGTCTTCATTAGGCGCTGTGGTTATGAGTCCTGCCCGGGTGATGTCATAGCTCTTGGAATAAATAAGATGCAGGCCGCTGATTGGCTGGCTGAAGATTTACACCCTGTGCAGCAGTCAATAAATAAATGGAGACAGGTGCTTTCAAGGTCATTAGAGCTTAAAGACAAAAAGTGGGATCAGCTTCACCACCGCCGTTTGTTTCATTCATCTGTATTGTTGTCCCTGAAAATTATTTTATTAAAATTAAATTAAAGCAAGGGCGGCACGGTGGCTTAGTGGTTTAGCATGTTCTCCTCTCAGCACTAGGGATTCCCGGTTCGAATCCCCAACTGGGTGGAGTTTCCATGTTCTCCCCGTGTCCGCGTGGGTTTCCTCCGGGTTCTCCGGTTTCCTCCCACAGTCCAAAAACATGGATCAAGTCAATTGAGTTCTCCAAATTGCCCCATATAGAGTGTGTGTGTGAGTGAGTGTGTGTCCAGCGATAGGTTGGCGCCCTGTCCTGGGTGTATCTGCCCGGCGCCCGAGACGCTCTCCCCTGGATGGGCATGGGGAACCCCCCCCGCGACCCTAATAGAGGATACAGCGGAAGATAATGAATGAATGAATGAATGAATGAATGAATAAATTAAACATGGGCGGCACGGTGGCTTAGTGGTTTAGCACGTTCGCCTCTCAGCGCTAGGGATTCCCGGTTCGAATCCCCATCTGGGTGGAGTTTCCATGTTCTCCCCGTGTCCGCGTGGGTTTCCTCAGGGTTCTCCGGTTTTCTCCCACAGTCCAAAAACATGGATCAAGTCAATTGAGTTCTCCAAATTGCCCTATGTAGAGTGTGTTTGTGTGAGTGAGTATGTGCCCTGCGATGGATTGGCGCCCTGTCCTGGGTGTATCTGCCCAGCACCTGAAACGTTCTCCCCTGGATGGGCATAGGGAACCCCACCGCAATCCTAATAGAGGATAAAGCGGAAGATAATGGATGAATAAATTAACGCAGCACTGTTTATATTCACATTTATAAAAATGAGTCTAAATCTATTTTTAGTAGATTTTCACTGCAGGCTGAAAATAGCCTTTGTAATAAATTTAAGTCCCAAGGTGGGGGGTAGGATTGGGGTGGGGTGATGAAGCCTATCCCGGGGTTCACAGGGAAATGGCGAAAAACAGACACCGCGGAGAGGGCATCAGCCAATCACAGGGCAGACGCACATACACGCCAGAGTACAGTCTCCAAATCTAGAACTACAATGTGAAGTGCAGCAACCGGGGGGCGTGGCCAGATCTTAAAATACAGATGACCGGAGTCGGTAACCTATTAGGATTTTATTTCTATAAGGCTACAGTTGTGGATTTGACCTGTCAGTGCGATTGAATGGATGCCGACGCCCCTGCTCCAGAGGTAGCATCTCATTAACCACCTCTCCTTCATTACGTTCCAGACTCAAGAACCTTCCCTTTTCAGTCCCTGCTATTGTCTGGTGTATTTAAAGCTCGTCTTCGACTCTTTAGAGCGTCAAATGATATTGTCCTTACAGACAGCGTGGGAGATCAGCCTCTTTAGAATGTATAACTAAACGTAATTGCCAATGCGTTCACTTATACTTATGTTTCATAAGTGTTGTTTACATGCGGCAGGTTCTCTCCTCCCTCAACGTTCAACCATCATGTGATTAAGTTAGTCCCACGATGTTCTATTGTCACGGGAATTAAACCAGGAGTCTTGTCTCGGAACGTATATCAACCGTTAAATATGTTTTTTTTTATATTTTTTTTTTCCCCTCCAGAGCGCTCACCTCACAGACCCATTCTCCAGGCCGGGCTGCCCGCTAACCGCACCGCAGTGGTGGGCAGTGACGTGGAGTTTGAGTGTAAGGTCTTCAGTGACCCGCAGCCTCACATCCAGTGGCTCAAACACATCGAGGTGAACGGGAGCAAAGTCGGCGAGGACGGTCTGCCCTACGTCCGAGTCCTAAAGGTGAGAATCAGCCCCTCTGTGACCAAAGATCCTGATTAGTTGTGGCTTTAATAAGTTATTAATCATTGTGATCCAGGATTTAGTAAACCGAGTGTTTCAGGAAAGTTGGGAGACGTTCTGAGAATGCATTACAACAAAAAAAAACAAAAAAACAATCGTTTTGTTCATTCGTTTTTGTTAAACCTTCATTTAATTGTTGCCTCAAAGGGGACAGGTGTGTGTTTACCACTGTGACATCATCGTTTATATTTTAATTGTTTTAATCACCTAATTGATTGAGTTATTATTAATATCAATGATTAGTCAATGGGACTGACGGAAATCTTTATAGAACGTAAACCATGCCATGAAGTTTTTTTTTTTTTTTTGCACTTTTGGCCAGCGTTGGGAATCCAGGTTCAAATCTAGGTTTCCATGTTGTTCCCCGTGGATGTTCTCCAGGTTCAAAAACATGGATTTAAAATAAATTGGGTGTGTATGTGTGATTGGGTGGCTTAGTGGTTTAGCACATTCGCCTCTCAGCACTAGGGGTTCTCGGTTCGAATCCCCATCTGGTTGGAGTTTCCATGTTCTCCCCGTGTCTGCGTGGGTTTCCTCCGGGTTCTCCGGTTGCCTCCCACAGTCCAAAAATATGAATCAAGTCAATTGAGTTCTCCAAATTGCCCCATATAGAGTGTGTCTGTGTGAGTGAGTGTGTGCCCAGCGATAGATTGGCGCCCTGTCCTGGTTGTTTCTGCCCAGCGCCTGAAACGTTCTCCCTTGGATGGGCATAGGGAACCCCCCCGCGACCCTAATATAGAGATAATGAATGAATGAATGTATGTGTGATTAGTTATTGGGTGGGACCAGGAATCGAACTGGGGACCTTCAGGTCACAAGGCTTGTTTCTTACCCACAAGCCTATGACAGCCATGTATCTATAATGAGATGTATGGCAATATAATAGTATAATAATGATTTGAGGTGATATTTGGTGGATTGAAGTCACACTGTGATGTCATAATTAACATGTTTTTATTTCAGAGCAGGTGAATCATTTATTGCTGACTCTATGGTCCGTCTCATGTCGTTACTGCTCTGGTACATCATTGAAAATTGAATATAACTGGAGTTCACAACCTTTTTTTTCCCCCCTTCTTTAAATTAAATTACCCTCCTTGTCCTGAGTGACCTCCTATAACGGACTTTAATATCATTCAGAGCTGTGATTTATACCTCAAACCATGTTTTTTCCTCATTGGTCCCATTACCGCTCGCCCCAAACAGATGAATCCAGAGTGAACGCATCCTCCGGAGACCGAGTCAGCGTTTAAAAAAAAATATATCTATATAACCCATGGCTGGTAAATAATCCTAATCCGTTTTCCCCTTTCCCGGCGGGCGCAGTTGATTGGCGAGCGCTGCTCGGTTTAGTCGCCGTGGTGAGTGATTGGTGTCCGTGGCGATGCTTTCAAGCGGTTTCACTCTGCCCTGTGTTTGACTTTGGCAGCACTCTGGCGTCAACAGCTCGGACACGCAGGTTCTGACGCTGTACAACGTGACGGAGGAGGAAAGTGGAGAGTATATTTGTAAAGTTTCCAATTATATAGGTCAAGTCAACCAGTCCGCCTGGCTCACCGTCACTAAACACTCCGCAGGTAACGAACGCATCACCTTCAGGAGCCCCGAGGAGACTAGACACAGAGATACACAGGACACGAAAAGCTGAGACTAACCTAACGTCTTCCTCCTCCCCCCCCCCCCACTCCCCCCCACTCTGGTGCCCGGAATTTAATCGACGCCATGGAAAAACCCAGCAGAGCCAACTCCGAAGTGTCTGTGTTCTGTTGAACTTCTGTCCTGTCTGTCTGCTCGTCTCTTCACCGGTGCCCTCCTAATAAGGGCAGGTTGCTGGTTCCGTGGTCGATTCGCTCATTTGGCCTTCAAAGGCTTTAGAGACGGAGACGGGGAGCGATTACTCCTCCTGACGGCTCGCTCGCAACTCCCTCGTCTGCGAGCCTCTTCTCTTCACTTTCGCTTTCACTGGGTTTCCGTTCTCTCTTCTGTCTGAATGTTTATTGGTTATCAACAATCAATTAGTTATGACTTGCATATAATTACACGACTGCTCCCACAGTCCAAAAACATGGATTTGAGGGGAATCGGCTGCTTTATATCGAAATTGCCCCATATAGTGTATGTCTGTGATTGGGTGAGTGCCCAGTGAGGGATTGGCGCGATGGCATAGTGGCCAGCATGTCCACTTCTTAGAACTGGGGATCTAGGTTCGAATCCCGATTTGGGTGGAGTTTACGTCTTCTCTCCGTGTCCATGTACAACACTCCGGGTTCTCCAGTTTTCTCCCACAATACAAAAACATGGATTCAAAGTGAATTGGGTATGCTAATTTGCCACTATATCAATTGCCCCTATATAAATTGGACCATATATATATTGCCCTCCGGTTTTCTTTTTTATTCCACAATTCAAAAACATGCATTCAAGGTGAATTGGTTATGTTAATTTGCCACTATATCATTTGCCCCTATATAAATTGGATCATATATATATTGCCCTCTGGTTTCCTTTTTTATTCCATGGTTCAAAAACATGGATTTAAGGTGAATTTGCTGCTCTAAATTGCCCCATCTGATTTGTCCCTACATAGAGTTTGGACCCAGTAATGGATTGGTGGCTTAGTGGTTTAGCATGTTCACCTCTCAGCACTAGGGATTCCCGGTTCGAATCCCCATCTGGGTGGAGTTTCCATGTTCTCCCCGTGTCTGCGTGGGTATCCTCCGGGTTCTCCGGTTTCCTCCCACAGTCCAAAAACATGGCTCAAGTCAATTGAGTTCTCCAAATTGCCCCATATAGAGTGTGTCTGTGTGGGTGAGTGTGTGCCCAGTGATAGATTGGCGCCCTGTCCTGGGGAACCCCCCCACGACCCTAATATAGGATAAAGCGGGAGATAATGAACAAATGAATGAAAATAATGGATTGGTGCCCTATCCTGGGTGTATCTGCTCAGTGGCCGGACCGCCCAGCGACACTAGTTGACACCCCCCCCCCCCTCCTCACCCCTAGTAGAACATTAAGAGGAAGATAAGGAGATGATCTAGAACTCTGTGCTTCTCTTTGGTGTCCTCTCTTTTCTTTTCCCCCCTGTCAGTCTCTGTGTGTTTGTAAGTTGCCCCTCTGCTGGGTAACGTTCCATGTAGCCTCCGTCATGCATGTACAGATGGACTTGCGGGGTTGTGAGGACGATGGACGCCCCTCCCGCCCGTTTCTCAGGTGTAGGTTTCTCCCTGTGGTGGTCTCCTACTAACCAAAGTTCTAATCAGCAGTTTACCAGCAGGGTCATCGCGGGAGCTGCGATCAGCCGTGCGAGCGGTGTCTTCCATTCAATCAGGTCTTCTTTCCCGGGTTCTCTTGTACTGCGCTCGATAATTACCCCCCACCCTTTCTCCATCGCTCTCTCCTCTGGGTATATTTCCTGGGCGTTGCTCTCCCTCTTCATATGTGATTCTTCTCTCTAGACGGCAGGTCTGAACACTACGGATAAGGAGATTGAGGTGCTTCAACTCAAGAACGTGTCTTTAGAGGACGCGGGCGTGTACACGTGCTTGGCTGGCAACTCTATTGGCCATTCCCATCACTCTGCATGGTTGACTGTCTATGAAGGTATCTATGGTTCTCTTGGTGCTCCTTTTTTCTTGGTTTCCCCCCCTCCCTCCGGGTCCGCGCTCAGCCGCACCACACCGGGTATGTGATGGCAACATCTGGCCAGCTCCTTTTAGACACCATTGTTGTGCAAAGTCAAATTGGGTCTATCTTGTGGGAACCCACTGAGGTCCAGTGGAACCGTTCCAAGCGTTTCAGCTCCGGCAGAACGGCAGACCCGCATCGTAATCCCAGTGGTGGTCTTGTTGCGGCTGGGACGTTCCCATCCCGTGTGGAAGCTCCTTCCTCTTTATGGTTTTGCCGCTCCTTCAGTAAGCGTGTGTGAGGAGCGCAAACCATAATCAGGTTCTTTCCCTTGAACTGAAAATGGAACTTGTGTGCCAAGTCAAACCACTTACAATCAGTGGACGTGAGATTGTGGTAACTACCCTGATTACGTTTACTGCCTAAATTATATGTGGGGAAACGTTCCAATGGGGTTGTGTGTAGCCAAACATTTAAAGGAACAATGCGTTCAGGCCCCGTGACTCTTCTATCCATGAATTTGGAGGAAAATCCAATTTTAGTTATTTTAAGAACTCTACGGGAATGTCGCTAACATTGCACATTGTACCTTTAATACGATGATAATGGTTTGACTTGGAGGCACAAGTTTTGGATCTAAACCTCACTTTCCTTGATTCCACTAATTACTAACTGACTCTGCAGTTTCACATTAACACCCGTGTTGGGGCTAAAATTGACCCGGCGACCGAAGAGCGCTCTGCGCCGATTTCCATTTCCTCTCGTGGAATGGAACCCCCCCCCCCCCCCCGGCCTGCTCTTCGGTCTGGCTCTGATAAACGTCTCATCCGTTATTGGATCTGGTTTATCAGACCGTCGGTCAATCGCGGCCTCGACGCGGAGAACACTCTTGTGTACATGGTGTTGGTGTTTTACGAGACGTCCGTCGCTTGTTGTTTACTTTTGGTGGGATTCGCTTTCTAATAATTCCTTAGAACATCTTCACTTAGAAAACATCCAACAGAGACCATTACACAACAGTCCAGTGTGTTTACATATTGTGCTTTTATAATTAAGTCATTATAATTTGTCGTGTTTGTTATTTAAAGGGAAACTTTGTGTTTTTTGTGTCTTTTTGGGTCGAAATCTTTACCAGGAATAAAACTGACAATGTCTCGAATTAGAACTCAACAAGCAGCTGCGTAATGGAATCCTATAGGGCAATTAGTTCAGCTGTAATGGGTAAATTAGCTGCATTTTGCCCCTCATGGGTTCATTATATATCACTACCTTTAAAAAAAGGTAATAATTAATACATTTAACATATTTAGGTGGGTGGATTAGTGGTTAGCACGTTCGCCTCTCAGTACTAGGGATTCCCAGTTCGAACCCCCATCTGGGTGGAGTTTCCATGTTCTCCCCGTGTCTGCGTGGGTTTCCTCCGGGTTCTCCGGTTTCCTCCCACAGTCCAAAAACATGGATCAAGTCAATTGAGTTCTCCAAATTGCCCCATATAGAGTGTGTCTGTGTGAGTGAGTGTGTGCCCAGCGATAGATTGGCGCCCTGTCCTGGGTCTATCTGCCCAGCGCCTGAGACATTCTCCCCTGGATGGGCATGGGGAACCCCCCCCCCGCCACCCTAATATAGGATAAAGCAGAAGTTAATGGATGGATGGATATTTAGGTGCTCAAAACAGACCCAATGTGTTTCAGTCAGCTAAAATAACTTCTTAACGTTCCGTCAGTGCAAAATCAACTGGATCCTTCAGTTCTCATCGGGGTGATGAGGATGAGGGTGGAGATTTGGAATGCGGGGCGGTGCAGGTGGTATGTTCTGGGAGGTTTGGGACAAGTGAGGAGGATTATATTGGCAGAAGGATGCCGAGGATGGCGGAGAGGTTTGTGGATGTGGTGAGCGAGGACATGCAGGTTGTTGGGGTAATGAGGGTGATGCTTATTACACTCATGGCCGGGTGGGGAGTACTAATTTCCTGGGGGTATTTAATATTTATTGCTGCATCATGGGTTTTAGAGTGATGTCATTTTAAGCCCTGATCCTCAAATCCACTAAAGTTACCAATGTGGGCCCATAAGCGAGGCCCCTAACCCTCAGGGGTGATGTATCATGCCTGACCCTGTATCACCACGTTTGGGATACTTGTGAGTTTCTTTGTATAAAGGATGTAATGTGCTGTACATATTGCCGTACTGACCGTAGCACAGCCTTGCATGAATTCGGCGCAGGTTGCCCCATAGGATTACATGACGCAGCTTTTGCCTTCTAATTCGACTTTAAATTTTAACTAAAAATAATTTAAAAAAATGATGTGCAAATGCGAAAAGGCAAAGTTTCCATTTAAAGTCAGCTATGTGTGTGTGTGTGTGTGTGTGTGTGTGTGTGTGTGTGTGTGTATCAGATATGATTTATATACTTGCAATTTTTACTATGTTTAAATTTTTTCTTTATAAGTGCATAAATCCACCCATAATAAGCAGAACCCTTAGAAAACCCTAAGAAAATTGCTTCCTTCAAGTAAACCATAGCTTTATCATCCACATTAATTTGGTAACATAAGCCCGTGACCCAGCATACCGATTGTGTCCCGCTGACATGGGGCATCTGGGTCGGAATGAAGCAGAAGCCCATCACCCCGTTTCCCTGGTGTCCGTCCTAATGGAATCGAGGTTGCCGTGAGCGCGCTTCCGATCTGGCCTCCCCCGTTACGACACGCCGGCCGGTCGGATGTTTTAATCCGATCCGGCTGTGAAGACTCGCCGAATGTCTCCGACTGTCGCTTCCTACCCCCCCCCCCCCCCCGCCCCCCCACCGAGCGTAAGAATGCGGCCCGAAACCCGACGCTTGAAAGATGTCATTATGGCACCACAATAGGAGTTTGTGCTGCGTGTCCAGCATGTCAAAGGCCGCGAGTGTGTTTTCCTCTCCTCAGCGTGTGTGTTTGGATGGTTATGGGTGGTGTTTTGGTTTTGGGGGAGGGTGTGTGTTTTGATTGCCCCTGGCTGTCCTGTATTTGAGCGTGTGTTTGATGTGTACGTGGGGGGAGGGGGGAGAGGTTGTAGATAGGAGTGTCACACCTCATTTTTGGAGAGTCGGTAATAATGCGGCATGTTTGGTTCTGATGAAAGGATCACGCCGCCGTTCTGTTTCGCTCTTTTCTCGGAACGTGGCGTTCTGCAGATTTGAGGGTGCGGGTGCAATTACCTCAGGCGCTCCGTCCAAAATATTTCCCAACAGTCTGAGTCTGGAACTCTGTCATTACACCAGCGATTGAGATCTAAATGACACGGGTGTCTGAAGAATCTTAGAAAATGCTGACCAGGGACCTTTAGTTCTACTCAATGGAACTCCTGTAACCCGGTCCCTACGTTCTCCTCTGTCTAAGAGCGAATGGTCACCATGACGCGACGTCAGCTTACTGTTGAATCAGAACTATCTCGGCGGCGTAGTGGTCAGCACGTGGTGCCATTCTCTGCGCTGGGGATCCAGGTTCGAATCCAAATCTGGGTGGATTTTCCATGTTCTCCCCGTGTTCTCCAGTTTCCTCCCACAGTCCAAAAACAGGGATTCAAGGTGAATTGGCTGCTCTAAATTACCTCTATATAGCGTGTGTGTGGGTGAGTGTGTGCCCAGCGATGAATTGGCGCCCTGTCTGGGGTATGTCTGTGCAAACATTCTCCCTGAATGGGCATTAGGAACCCCTCCCCTCTGCCACCCTAATATAAGATTAAGCAGTTCATTCATTCATTCATTCATTATCTTCCGCTTTATCCTCTATTAGGGTCGCGGTGGGGTTCCCCATGCCCATCCAGGATGAGAACGTTTCTGGCGCTGGGCAGATACACCCAGGACAGGGCGCCAATCTATCACTGGGCACACACTCATTCACACAAACACACTCTATATGGGGCAATTTGGAGAACTCAATTGACTTGATCCATGTTTTTGGACTGTGGGAGGAAACCGGAGAACCCGGAGGAAACCCACGCAGACACGGGGAGAACATGGAAACTCCACCCAGATGGGGAATTCGAACCGGGAATCCCTAGCGCTGAGAGGAGAACATGCTGAACCACTAAGCCACCGTGCCGCCCTAAGCAGAAGTTAATAGATCTTGTGACCTTTTCCCGCCAAATTTGCTGGCTACTCCAAAAATGTTGCTGTGGACAACCCAGAAAGGTCCGTAAATGGATCCTGCCCTTCCAACAGTCCACCTGCCTCACTGTCTGTACCTCGTCTGCATGACGTGTCTTTTCCTGAGCAGCGCTGCCAGCCACTCCGGTGCCCAACCAAACCTACCTGGAGGTGCTGATCTACTGCATCGGCTTCATCATCATCTTCGTGATGGTTGTGATCGCCGTCGTGGCCAAGATGCACAGCTCGTCCAAGAAGCCCAACTTTAACAGCCAGATGGCCGTGCACAAGCTGGCCAAGAGCATCCCGCTGCGCAGACAGGTAACAGAAAGTAGATAGGGGGTTTGATCTTCTTTACCACCACACCCACATTTATCAACCAGAAATGACCGAACCTGTGGAAATGAGTGTTTCTAATAGTACCCCTCATATTATTACATATTATTTTTGGGGTTCCGTGTGCATTAATGCTGTAGGATACTGTACGGTTGTACTGTGTGTTTTTTGTTTTTAATAGTCCCGCTTTAAACCTGTTTAAAGGTACGTATCATTAAATTGGGTTTAGTTAACGCAGTCTTCATGCTTTGTATAAATTAAGAGCTGTAACTGTGAGTATCAAATCCCCCCCCACCGGTGTACACACTTGGCAAGGATACACATCTGGGTGGAGAGTAAAGTATAGATGTCTTTCTGCAGGTGTCCGTGGACTCCAGTTCCTCCATGCACTCCGGGGTGATGCTGGTCAGGCCGTCCCGTCTCTCCTCCAGCGGCTCCCCCATGCTGTCTGGAGTTTCGGAATACGAACTGCCCCAGGATCCGCGCTGGGAGCTGCCCCGCGACAAGTACGCACCCATTTTTATTAAATATCTAGAATTTATTAGGCCATGGATTGAACCCTAATGCTCTGAAAAGCCTTTACTTTAAACCAAACGGGTAAATTACATCCTATACTTTATAAGGCCAAAGCTTATTAACATACTTGGGTCTATATTGGCATTTGTGTTGGGTATTTGTAATTCATTCTAAGCCACTAAAATTGGGTTTTACA
>JAFMOC010000074.1:590000-622500 GCA_019802505.1 Corydoras sp. C115 | reverse complement strand
GTGTCGATCAAAACCCTTCAAATGTTTATTTACTTATAAAAATTATTTAAAAATAAAAAATACAAATAAAATAATATATCCCACAGTCCACAAACATGGATTGAATTGGCTGCTTTAAATTGCCTTTATATAGTGTGAGTGTATGAGTGAGTGAGTAGTGTGTGCCCAGTAATAGATTGGCAACCTTACCTGGTGTATCTGACAAGGGTTCCAAAAGTTCTCCCCTGGATGAACATGGGAACCCCCCCCCCCCACCACGACCCTAGTAGAGTATAAAGCAGAAGATGATGGATGATCGAAATCTCTTGGTGGCTACAACTCCAGTAGACAAAGTGTTCTTTTAACAGTTCTAAAAACTTTTTTAAAAATTAAAAAAATTTCCTCCAGCGTAAAGGCACCTAAAGTAACGTTTTTGGGGCTTTTTTGTTCTCGCTCTGTCATCTTTAGGAATATCTGGACCTGTCTGTGAATCTGGACCAATATTCGCCCAGCTTCCCGGACACCCGCAGTTCCACCTGCTCCTCCGGTGAGGACTCTGTGTTTTCCCACGAGCCCGGTGCCGACGAACCCTGCCTGCCCAAATTCCCTCCCAATCCCAGCCGCATCGTCTCATTTAAAAAGCGTTGAGCTCTCTTCAGTGCTCCACTTCCTGCGGTGTGCCACTGAGCTGGACTTCATTCCTGGACTAAAACAAAAAAATAAAAAGTGCGCACCACGCGGTGGACGACGGAGACGGACTCTACATAGCGCGGAGGCTTGTCGTTTAGCGACCTGACCGCTGCTGCAGGCTAACAGGGCACTTGGAAGGCAGTTGAGCATCTGCATGGATGGACTCACTTTTATTTTGTTTGTCTTCTTCGTTTTTTTTTTTTTTTTTTTTTTTTTTTTCTTTTTAATTGATCCCTCATCCCCTCTGGACTTGAGACGGAGCCAGAAAAAGCTGAATGGGAGCCTAATTGCTGAATGTTACAAATACTTTGGATACTTTGGATATCGTAGTTAATAAACAAGGACATTTCATTCTCCCAAAGTCCTTTGGGAAAGTGCATTTCATTAAGAAACATATTCTAACAGCAGCCTGCCTGCGAGGTTCGAGTGACTTTCTTGTAAATACAGTTAGAAATTTATAAATATGAAAATATATATTTACGCTCCACTCGTATCTTTATTACCCTAATCGAATTTTGTGGCTTTTTTTTGTATCTGGAGGTCCAAATAATTGTCTGATATATAAAAAAAAAACAACATGCTAATATTGTACAGAATGATAGCCGGCCAGTTCTCCTTGTCTCTTGTCTCCGTGTTGTCAACTGAGGTCAGCTGATGGTAATCAGAGGTGCTGCTATTTTGGCTTTTCGATGGGATGGTTAAGCCCAAGCTACATTTTAGTAGTCTGCTTTTTTTTTTTTTTTTTTTGGTAGCAGTCAGTCCCACAGGTTGCTCATTCCTTTTGTATTGCGGAAACTGGCACCTCGAATGGTACTTGGAGAAAAAAAATGAAATTCCCGATGACTTATAAATGCTTTTTTTTATTGTGAAAAAAGAAAATAAAATTAATAAAGTCAAATGTGCCTTGAAAGTGGATTATGTCTTTCTGCCCGTCGCTCCCTGGGTTGAAATCGCAGGTCATAGTCATTGTTAAATCAGAGATTGCTGTATTCTCTCATTCTGGAGTCTGTTATGCCCGTATTAAAAAGAATTGCCAGGGAGAAGTGTTTAAAAAACACTTCTTTAACATTCTGTGTTACGTTAATGTGCTCAGAACCTTGATCCAGTCTTCCTGGAGTCTTTAGGTTTAAGGGTCTTACTCCGGGACCCTCGTTGGCGACTTTAGTGGATCTGGGATTTGAACTCTGCTCATCTTCCACACTAGTTATTTCACTTTGTGTCTGATTTTCTTTGTTATTGTTCCTTTTGTTGAGAAGGAACAGAAAAATATATTATAACTAATGTAACTGCACAACAACTGAGTCTCAACAACAATTGTGTGATTACACAGAGCAGAAAATGCACACAGAACATGGATTAGTGGTCAGCACGTTCTCCTCTCAGCACTAGGGATTCCCGGTTCGAATCCCCATCTGGGTGGAGTTTCCATGTTCTCCCCGTGTCCGCGTGGGTCTCCTCCGGGTTCTCCGCTTTCCTCCCACAGTCCAAAAACATGCATCAAGTCAATTGAGTTTTCCAAATTGCCCCATATAGAGTGTGTCTGTGTGAGTGAGTGTGTGCCCAGTGATAGATTGGCACCCTGTCCTGGGTGTATCTGCCCAGCACCCGAGACGTTCTCCCCTGGATGGGCATGGGGAACCCCCCCGCGACCCTAATAGAGGATAAAGCGGCAGATAATGAATGGATGAATGAATGAATTTATTTATTTTTGTAGTTCAAACCCGCATTTGGACCGGGATTGCCAAATATGGGCATGAACGAAATGGCGCCGACTACAAAATGACGACAGGACTACAATGACGTCACGTTCAATTAATTTGAACCTGACAGCCGTTGGAAACTGGAACCAACGTCTTAAAAACGTTTTAAAAACCTCGAACGTAGTTAATCCGTCGCGTTTAAAGCTGTTTCTCAGGTTATGGAAACGTTATTTAGCTCAGCGCTACTAATTAAGTGCGTTCATTTAAAAATACACTCGTTGTCATGTTTGTGGCAGTTTTTTTTTTTGTTTTTTTTTAAACCAAAAATCAATTTAACGGCGGCTTCCAGCGACTGGTCAACGTTTTAATGCTAACAATACGAACGTTACGACGTCCTGACTCGTCTGTGGGTCTGCTCTGTTACACCGACAGAACTTCGCAAGGAATGCTTTTAAATGTATGGCTTCAGTCTGTCGAAGGTCAGTACGCGTTCTGATGTTCTATGAGGAGCTGGCGGAATAAAAAACATCATAAAAGTCGTTTTACTGACGGGTTAACAGCGCGTGTCTTATAAACTGATGTCTGTTGCTTATTTAGTGTCAGCGAAACGTTCCGACACGCCCCCTTTTATTGCTCCACTTACTGTAAAGATGGACTTTGTAGTTCTACAGTTCCAGATTGTAGTCCATCTGTTTGTGTTCTACAGTACATACTGTGTACTCTGTTCTGATGGTCAGGACTCCAATAGTACCACCACAGAGCAGGGATTATTTGGAGCCTATCCCAGCAGTGTGACTGAGGTGTTTAAATGAAACCTAAATCCCCCCCTCACCACATCAGTGTCACTGCAGAACTGACAATAAACAATCCACCACCCAAATGATACCCGTTCTGTGATGATGCTGACCAACAGAGAACAGAGAACCAACAGGGGACTAACAACAAAGAACACAGATGGACTACAGTCTGTAATTATACTAAACTTAAACTACAAAGTGGGCGGCACGGTGGCTTAGTGGCATGTTCTCCTCTCAGCACTAGGGATTCCCGGTTCGAATCCCCATCTGGGTGGAGTTTCCATGTTCTCCCTGTGTCTGCGTGGGTTTCCTCCGGGTTCTCCGGTTTCCTCCCACAGTCCAAAAACATGGATCAGGTCGATTGGGTTCTCCAAATTGCCCCATATAGAGTCTGTTTGTGTGAGTGTGTGTCCAGCGATGGATTGGCGCCCTGTCCTGGGTGTATCTGCCCAGCGCCCGAGACGTTCTCCCCTGGATGGGCATGGGGAACCCCCCCCTGCGACCCTAATAGAGGATAAAGCGGAAGATATGAATGAATAAATGAATAAAACTACAATGTCCATCTATAGGGTAAGTGGAGGAATAGGAGAATGTAGCAAGAAGGGGGTGTGTTCTGTATATAAATACACATTCTATTGCGCCTTTAATATTAATTTTTCTCACAAAATCTATAAATAATGCAACAAATTCATCCATATGTTGTTGCCAGTGTCCATCAATAAGTTAATGGTCTATATGGTAGACAATGGTTCAAGAAGGGGGTCGTGTTTAAGTTTTTGGTCTGACGGTTGTGTTAAACGTTACTATTTAAAGAGTTTAAACACGGTCATTTCAGACGCTGAGTTCTGTTCATCTATAGAACTCTGACACGATAAACCAGCACTTATCTGCTTTGCCTCTCGGTGGTCTGAGGTCAGTTTTCGTAGAATGTACATGTGGGATTGTTCATGTGTATTTTTACATTTGACTGACAGTGTAGCGTAATGTCTCGTTGTTGTCTTTAAGTGCAAAATTAAAGACCTGTGTACAGGGAATCATTTTGGGCCCCTCAGTTCTACATCTTTTCTCAGTACTACGAGACTCTTCTTAAACCACAGTGGTGTAGGTATAGTAACCCGCAATTATCTTTTTATATAGTTTGGTTCATCAAAAGGAGTTCTGTATTTGGGCAGTCATGTATTTGTTTTTGCTTATATATATATATATATATATATATATATATATATATATATATATATATATATATATATATATATGAATAAAATCTGGCACCAACAATCATGCCACAATTGAAATGTGATAAAATAAAAATGAATTTAAAAATAAGCTGACGCTGCATAGTTTCATAGAGGTGTTTGCACATTAATAGTCACAGCAAAGACAGATTTTTTGGGCCAAAACCCATAAAAACCTTTCATAGTGTGATGACGACACGGGCTGAGAGAGACTTATTGCCCCACGCACTTATACCTTAAAGTCAGTCTTGATTAATTTGGCAGGGTGTGTTTGTGTGCGTGCCAGTCAACGTGTCCCCCATCACTCACCCCGTGGCGGCTGCTGGATCGCTTGCCCTTCATCACAAAAACGCTCAAGCCATCAAAGATTAGTCATACATCTGTATGGATGGGCTCTGTGTGTGTGTGTGTGTGTGTGTGTGTGTGTGTGTGTGTGTGTGTGTGTGATGGCAGAAGTGAGAAAGGGTCATTTGGCCGACTCCACCAGTCAGGATTCACTGGGATGCGACTCCTAAATGGGTTTAAATGAGCAGCTGGGAATCTTATCTCTGGCTAAAGGGGAACATCTTTCAAGTGTTGCGGGTGTCTGGCTTGTTATTCTTGGATATCTCTCGTCTTCTGAATTGTGCCGCAAAGATAAAGTTTCTGCTCAAGCTAAGAAGGATGGCCAGGGATTCGGAACCCCCATTTAAAGTTTTTAAAAAAAATAGCAAAAGAGAGAGAGTGGGGGGGGGGGGGGGTGTTAAATTGATGACTTCTCAGTGTGTATTGAAAATAGTTTGAATTTAAGCTCAGCTTAAGCGAATTTGCATCTTAGAATTAAAGTCCGTGTGAGATAAGAATCTGAACAGAACCTCAAATTAAGACCTGTATGAACATACCAGATAGATATCAGGACCGGGAATCAAACTGGGGACCATGAGCTTGCGACTGCAGCTCGTCTGGCACCAACAATCCTGTCAAAGTCAAAATACCAGATCAGCCTTCTGTTGATTGATATGGAATTTTTTGATCCTTTATGAGTTTGCGTATTGTCAGGATTGTGATTGGCTGATTTAAAGGGCATGAATGGGTCAGTGTGTTTCTAATATAGAGTTTTTAATAATGTTCTAAACTTATCCCCGATTTGGGCGAGAGTGCATTGGGTCTATTGGAGGTGGAAGAGGTAAACAGCTGGTCAGCCCCACAGGTTTCAAACAAACAATGATTCAGTTCAGCAACTAATAATTTAAAAGAGCCTCAAAGAATGAAATGGTATTTTTGCAGTTTGGTTTCTTCTGGAACTGGTGTTATTGTCCGTGTTCCGTCTCTGCTCACACAGAGTGGGTGCTGCTTGTTATGTCCTGGAAAGAAAATCAGCTGTGGCGCAAGTACTTTCCGACCACCGTGAATACACAAAGGACTTCGGGTTGCTCTGGGAGGTTTTTTTTAGCTTTGGTGGTTGAGCAAAGGTTTTATTTTTACATTGAAATGCAGCGAGGATGGGCCAGTGATTATTTGGATCCCTAAGCCTTAGTTTAACCTAGATTATTTAACATTCATTCATTCATTCATTCATTATCTCCCGCTTTATCCTCTATTAGGGTCGCAGTGGGGTTCCCCATGCCCATCCAGGGGAGAACGTCTCGGGCGCTGGGCAGATACACCCAGGACAGGGCGCCAATGCATCGCTGGGTACACACCCACTCACTCAAACACACTCTATATGGGGCAATTTTGAGAATTCAATTGACTTGATCCATGTTTTTGGACTGTGGGAGGAAACCGGAGGACCCGGAGGAAACCCACACAGACACGGGGAGAACATGGAAACTCCACCCAGATGGGGATTCGAACCGGGAATCCCTAGTGCTGAGAGGCGAACGTGCTGACCACTAATCCACCGTGCCGCCCGATTATTTAACATGATCTTGAGTATTATTCATGTGATGGCAAATCTAGCATCTTGGAAAGGGTTCGAGATTTCTGGGATTGGAGCCGCAGAACCTAATACCTTACTGCTCGGTGCTCAATTGATTTAAACATCCCGTTTTCAGTCATCAGCATTAATCCTCCAACTCCCAATCGAGCCTTAAAACACATCTAAGTGACAGACGCAGAAAAGGGATGAGCAGTTACGGATCCGTTCGGGGTCATTGATTGTGGGTCTCTGACAGGGGTCTACATCAGGCAGAACCATCAGCGACAGAACGAAGCGCTAGGTCACAGTAAGGGCATCATCTGTCAGTCAAGATGGAGCCGGCGCTCCTTATATTTCTCTTGCGTTCATCTGTGTGCTTTCGAGAAAATAGTTACCAAAACTAATTTAATCCCTCATAAACTTCGGTTGCTAAAACTACTACAATCTCTCATAAATAATGGTTGCCATGACAAACAAAATCCCTTGAGCAACAATTTTTATGACTAAAATGTTCCTGTCATCAGGTTTAACATCCTTGGGCTGAATCAGTATAATGTATAAACACATGCTCATCGTTTCATTTTTTAAATTTTTTTATACAGAAGTATATAAGATTATAATAATCTTAATTTGATTCCCAAGGAGGCATGGTGGCGTAGTGGTCATCACGTCCACCTGGAGTGGAGTTTCCATATCCTCCCTGTGTCCATGTAGGTTTTCTCCCCATTCTCTGGTTTCCTCCCATAGTCCAAAACATGGTTTGAAGATGAATTGGCTGATCTAAATTGCCCCTATATAGTGTCTGTATGAGTGATTGTGTGCCCAGTGATGGATTGGCGCCCTGTCCTGGGTGTATCTGCCCAGCGCCTGAAACACCCCCCCCCCCCCCAGACTCTGGTAGAGGATAATACCCAAGATAATGAGATGAGAATTTTATTCCTTTGACTTTTACTTTCAAATAACCCACCCGCGTGTTACAGGATTTTGGTGGTGGAACTTTGGCAGCTCTACGATCCATTACTGACCCTTTCACTGCAGAAATTATTAATGCTGAGAGTTCATACGAGACAAACACTGACATGACCCGCTAGATGTCTAAGGGAAGCTTTTTAATCAGATCTGTGAGCCACAGCTTTGTGACTGCGAGGTCTCTTTAATCAAATTGTGCAGATAAAAATGCACGTCGGCGTGTCCAGGGTTCGGGGAGAAACCCAATCCATTAACCTGCTTCATACAGATGGAGATGTTAGAACTTTAACGCCTTGCCCCTTATGGAAATTATTTAGTTTGCAAACTCTGAGTCAAGTGTATTTACATTGCGCAAACTGTCAGTTTCTATATTTTATACTATAGCCTTATTGCATACCTTAGTTTACAATAAACAACATAACATATGGCATCCCATCCAACACCCTGCACAAGGTGCGTCATCTAGGCGGCGAATCATCGACAACGCGCTTGTTATGCACACATGGACACGCAGCAGCGCACAAACCCACAGCGTAATAGAACTTTTACATTGACAATAAACACAATACAAAATAAACTAACATTATTCAACGTAAGGTCTAGCTCCACTTACTGCAATAGACTTTGTAGTCCAGACTGTAGTCCATCAGTGTGTGTTCTACAGTACATACTGTGTTCTCTGTTCTAATGGCCAGGACCCCAATAGTACCACCACAGAGCAGGGATTATTTGGTAGGTGTATTATTCCTATCCCAGCAGTGTCACTGAGGTGTTTAAATGAAACTACAGCTGCACTAAAACCCCCTCACCACATCAGTGTCACTGCAGAACTGACTACAAACAATCCACCACCCAAATGATACCTGCTCTGTGATGCTCCTGAGAACCAACAGGGAACTAACAACAACAAAGAACACAGATGGACTACAGTCTGGAATTATACTAAACTAAAACTACAATGTCCATCTATAGGGTAAGTGGAGGAATAGGAGAATGGAGCAAGAAGGGGGTGTATTTAAATACACATTCTATTACGCCTTTAATGTTCATTTTTCTCACAAAATCTATAAATAAAGCAACAAATTCATCCATATATTGTTGCCAGTTTACAGCCACAGCCCAACCTCATAGAAACCAGAATGGTAAATCCTAAATGGTTTGTTCCAACCAAAACTAACACTTATTGTGTTGACTATACCCACATTATCTCAATAAAGGTCATGATGGGTTTGGAGTCTGTCCTAAAAACACTGAAAACAAGACGTAAACAATCCCTAAATACACTGACAGTCGACTGCGGGGCATCTTCCAGCCACCTCGTCTGTTTTTAACGTTGCCTCAGAAATGCGAGTCCCATCCAGAGCCCTGGATAATGTTCCACTTATGGAGCTGGAATACTCATCGGGCCCCATAGAACACGTGCGTAATTCAAACGCAGGACCCGATTCCATCCAAACGCCTCGGGCCGTCTCAGCACATGGCTGATCACTGCTGTGTGGGGAATTTCCCATCAACCTGGCACCTGAGAAGGAGCGGGAAATATCAGGGCTTCCTGTTTAAGCAGCGAACAGGGCCAAAATCCAGAGAGCGAGAGAGAGAGAGAGAGAGGGAGCGAGTGAGAGAGAGAGAGAGGCAGCGAAAAACTCAAACAGATGTGCGAAACTGAGACAGAGAGAGCCTTTCACTGCGCCTGGCTCCGGCCTACGGTCGGGAAGTGGCTTTGGGCTGGAAACTGGAATCCATATTTTCGCTGGTCGACTACACAGGACAGCCCGGGGCGCGAGTCCATGAGACTTGTACTTTAGGATCTGCCTGCGATGATGAGCAGCCAGGAGAGGAGAACACGAAAAGCAGAAAGGAACCTGACAACATGCAGCGCGAGTTTTATGGGCGGCGTGATTAACGAGAGAGAGAAAGAGAGAGAGGTTGAAAAAGTTTTGCAGAAGGACAGTCCCTTACGCAACGAGCTCGCTACGGCCAATTTAGAAAGTGCACGGAGTCTTTGGCGCCGGAGACGTGACAGGCTGATTTGGGATTCAAACGGCAGGGTGCCAGGAGCACAGCTGGTAATAGTATGCCTGTGGGAAAAGCGCTGACTGTGCATAAGATGGAACACGACCCGGGGAAAAAAATTTTAATTCTCTTCCTCTGATTTTCACGTCACACGTTATGTGAAATCTCCAGCTCCTGTTTCCGTACGGCGGTCCACCTGGTAAAGATTGTGTAAGAATACGTGATTCATGAACGTGACGTCCGAGTTGTACAACCATGGTAACACGATGAGCAAGCGAAGAGTGACCCATACGGTGACTGCGAACGGACCGGTCCTGGTGCCAAAGAGCGTGAGCAAGCTGGGGGTGGGGGTGGAGGTGGGGGATGGTTTCCACAAGGAGGTTCTGAGGTAGGGAACTCATAACACTGGGATAGTGAATACATCAGTGTGGAAAAGTAACAAGCTTCTATGTTCTTATACTTTACTGCCACCTTGTGGCCATTGACTCCCGGCACTGTTTCCCCGTGACTTCAGTGTAATCCGCTGATTTTGAACAGTTCTCACCTGGGTGGCTACTTTTCATTAATATTAAAATGTGCCATATTTTACTCTGATGTATGTGGGTGGGTAGTTGGAAAATGACCAGGTGGTTACTAAGTTGTGCTTTCATGCTTGTTAATTAGAGTGTGTGGTTGCTCAGGCAGTTCAGGTGGTTGCTAGAGTGGCTGATGGCTATTAGGGAATTCCATGTGACTGCTGTAGACGGTTGTAAAGGCATTCCGGGTGGTTACCATGGTGTAGGTGGGTGGTTGCTAGGGTGTCAGACAGCTGTTTTGGTATTCCAACTGGCTGCAATAGGGAGTCTATCGTCAGCTGTAAAAGTATTCCTGGAGGTTACTAAGGTGTTGATGTGTGGTTGTTTAAAGACACTTCAGGTGGTTGCTAGGGTGTCAGAAGACTACGGTGTTCCACAAAATGGTTATAAAGAGTCAGTAGTTCGTTGTAAAGGCACACCAGGTGTTTACTAAGATGTAACTGGGTGGTTGCTAAAACACTCCAGGTAGATGCTGTTCAATAGACAGTTGGAGAGGTGCTCCAGAGGGATATATATATATATATATATATATATATATATATATATATATATATATATATATATATATATATATATATATATATATATATATATTCATTCATTCATTCATTCACTATCTTCCGCTTTATCCTATATTAGGGTCGTGGGGGGGTTCCCCATGCCCATCCAGGGGAGAACGTTTCGGGCGCTGGGCAGATACACCCAGGACAGGGCGCCAATCCATCGCTGGGCACACACTCATTCACACAGACACACTCTATATGGGGCAATTTGGAGAACTCAATTGACTTGATCCATGTTTTTGGACTGTGGGAGGAAACCGGAGAACCCGGAGGAAACCCACGCGGACACGGGGAGAACATGGAAACTCCACCCAGATGGGGATTCGAACCGGGAATTCCTAGTGCTGAGAGGCGAACGTGCTAAACCACTAAGCCACCGTGCCGCCTATATATATATTCATTCATTCATTCATTATCTTCCGCTTTATCCTTTATTAGGGTCGCGGGGGTTCCCCATGCCCATCCAGGGGAGAATGTTTTGGGCGCTGGGCAGATACACCCAGGACAGGACGCCAATCCATCGCTGGGCACACACTCACTCACACATACACACTCTATATGGAGCAATTTGGAGAACTCAATTGACTTGATCCATGTTTTTGGACTGTGGGAGGAAACCGGAGAACCCGGAGGAAATCCACGCGGACACGGGGAGAACATGGAAACTCCACCCAGATGGGGATTCGAACCGGGAATCCCTAGCACTGAGAGGCGAACGTGCTGACCACTAAGCCACCGTGCCACCTATATATATACTGTATATCATATCATATAAATCATAATGTACATTAAAATGTACAAAACAGACATGCTGTAGCACTCTAAAGTGCCACACCCACCTGCGCGTTCTGCAGCTTCCTGCAGAGCATCCATAATGCTTGATTAGTTTGGGAGAAATTACATAAGGGTAGCAGTTGGCACTGCAGGAGTAACAAGACGAATCATGTGACCGCTGCAGTCATCCTTGGACGAGTCTTGCTGATTCATTGGAATATAGTTATCTCTCATCGAGCTCTCGGTACAGTACACTCACTCTGACTGTAAAGGCTGCTTTTTCTCTGTATAGTGGATGATCATGAACTCCACACTGTAGAACACCTCCGCAACGGTTTCCTTACATTCCCCTTTAGAACAGAAGTTTTTTTTGATTATAGACTTCAACAGACTCTCGCGTCTCTGACTCTTAAGCTGCTCTTAAGTTTGAAACCAGGTCATCAGCTTCATACAGTATTCAGAGAATACTGCAGTGTCTCCGTGCTGCTATTTAAACCCACTCCTGCAGAGTCCTCTTTTCTATAGGTGGATTTTAAATCAGCATTCAGCATCGTTCGACCCAAACTCGATCCATCATGTAGAAATACATTGCTCTATCTGCACAGGCCGACCAGACTGATAACTGTGTGTTCACATTAATACCATAACTCATTAATTTTATTCCTTAACAGACTGTGTTTGCAATTCAATGTTGAACTCATATACAGTAATAATGTTAGAGAAGCAGATGTACTGCATATTGAATATGTATGTTTATTGAAATTACATTGTTAAAGCATTGTTTTGGTTTTTAACCAAAAATTATGGGCAGCTTTTGGTTTCAGTGGATTTTAAACCTCAGTCTTGTTGAAACGTACAGAATGGGTGCATCTCAAAATAGACTTTTGCAACAATGAAGGGACAGCAATGGAAATCCCAGCAGGAGTGTGACATCATAAGTATTTTGTTTGCATAATTAATTCACTAATTATACAGTTAAAATTTAATTTAATAAACTAATTTAATAACTTTTTAAAAATTAAAAAGTTTAAATCCAGTGCTGAGTTTACAATAAATATATTTCCTTTTTTTTTTTTTTTTACTGACCAGCATCCGGTGAGCACTGATGAAGGACCAGAGGATGACTAACAAGAACTGTGCACCAACAAATGAGCTACGCTCTCTCTGATTTTACCTCCACAAGGTGGCGCAGTGAAGTCGATTTGTCTAATAGCACTGCTGTGTCTGATTCATTCATCCATCCATTATCTCCTGCTTTATCCTCTAGTAGGGTCACGGTGGGGGTTCCCCATGCCCATCCAGGGGAGAACGTTTCGGGCGCTGGGCAGATAGACCCAGGACAGGGCGCCAATCCATCGCTGGGCACACACTCACTCACACACACACTCTATATGGGGCAATTTGGAGAACTCAATTGACTTGATCCATGTTTTTGGACTGTGGGAGGAAACCGGAGAACCCGGAGGAAACCCACGCAGACACGGGGAGAACATGGAAACTCCACCCAGATGGGGATTCGAACCGGGAATCCCTAGTGCTGAGAGGAGAACATGCTAAACCACTAAGCCACCGTGCCAACGCTGTGTCTGATTCACTTTTAAAAAAAACAACACACATGAACAGACTCAGAACACAAACATGCATGCATACATTTATATATATTATTAATATTATTTTTTTTTTTACAACTTTTTAAAGATCATTGTCCGCATTCTTAAGGTTTAGATCCCTTTTCTGCGATGCAGATCTGGCCGAGCCGCAGTGGACTTGTCCTCCGTCGTCCAGCCCCCACCTCCAACTCCTCACGTCCACTAGTACTCGCTCATCGAGCGTCAATAAACCAGCGCCTGTCTTCAGAGTGCATGTGGAGCGGAGTGGCTCATCCATTCTTGTCTCTCTTCTGTCCCACATGCTGTCTCTCTCTTTCACACTCCAGCTCCCTCCCTCCCTCCCACTCTCCATTCCTCGTGAGCGTGCCTCTTTTTCTCATCCGTCCCGCCTCTTAGATCTTTTCTTTTAAGCCTTATAATCTACGAATCATCTTCTTGTTCAACGAGTCCCAATCTGCCGCGCCGGAAAAGCGGAGCCACAGAAGTCTGAGCTGAGATGTCCGAGTCCGAGTTCAGGTTGTCGAGGTTCCTGGGATGGAGCAGATATGGGGCTGCTTCTCTTCTACTTCTCCTGGTGTGTGCGCAGGGGGTGACCGAGGGGCGCCGAGCCCCTAAAATACCACGATGCCCCGCTACTTGCTCCTGCACCAAAGACAGCGCCTTTTGTGTGGACACCAAGGCCATTCCCAAGAGCTTCCCCCCCGGCATCATCTCACTGTAAGTACACGCGTGTTACACGTCCACAGTCTGGACGTCCAGGGTAAAGTTGGGTAAAAGTCACCTTGAAAAGTGTATTAGGAAAAAATCATTTGCTTTTTTTAATAGTGGCACTAAACTTTATTGGGGGGTAAGTTGGTTTTCTCCTGTAGGTTAAAAACACGCTGGTGAAAACAAATGTATTTCTGTGTGTTTGTCCTGCGTTGGGCTGGCAAACTGTATTCTTTTCACCCTATGAGTGCTGGGATAGGCTACAACGTACCCTATGACCATGATGATGATAAATGGATTAGAAAAGGATTCAATAAATCAATGTTTTCACTTTAATACAATAGCATTGGGAGCATTTATAAGATCCCATTTCATGTTGGTTCTCTGTTAACAGGTTCTACTTTAAGTTTATGAGTATTTATGAGATTAGACATTGATATTGAATGATGGAGGTCTGACTCACAATCTCCATTCTAATTCATCCCAAAGGGGTTGAGGTCAGTGCGGTCTGCCAATTGTTTTTATGGACTTCGCATTGTGGACTGGGCCACAGTCATGCTGGAACAGAAGGGGGAAAAAAGTCCTTCCCCAAACTGTTTATTAAAAGTTGATTTAAAATTGTGCATCACTTAAAGAGGCATGTCCTGATACTTTTGTCCTTAAGTGTATCATGGCATTATTTGTGATGTGTGTATTTATTTTTTTTCTTCATGCAGGACGATTGTGAACGCGGGTTTTACAGAGATCCCCGAGGGAAGTTTCTCTCAGCTCCATCTCCTGCAGTTCCTGTGAGTCCTGCATGCTTATATACACTTTCAATTACAAATAATTAAATAAAATACATATATATATATATATATATATATATATATATATATATATATATATATAGTTGGTGGCACGGTGACTTAGTGGTTTAGCATGTTCTCCTCTCAGCACTAGGGATTCCCAGTTCGAATCCCCATCTGGGTGGAGTTTCCATGTTCTCCCCGTGTCCGCGTGGGTTTCCTCCGGGTTCTCCGGTTTCCTCCCACAGTCCAAAAACATGGATCAAGTCAATTGAGTTCTCCAAATTGCCCCATGTAGAGTGTGTTTGTGTGAGTGAGTGTGTGCCCAGTGATAGGTTGGCACCCTGTCCTGGGTGTATCTGCCCAGCGCCCGAAACGTTCTCCCCTGGATGGGCATGGGGAACCCCCATGAAGAGAATGGATGAATATATATATATATATATATATATATATATATATATATATATATATATATATATATATATATATATATATATATATACACACACACACACACAACACTTACACTGTACAGACACCCGACTGTTGCCTGACCTTTTCATTTTGTAGGGAATGGTAATGACGCTATAGATGAAGTGAAGACATGCA
This sequence comes from Corydoras sp. C115, assembly GCA_019802505.1. Lineage (NCBI taxonomy): Eukaryota > Metazoa > Chordata > Actinopteri > Siluriformes > Callichthyidae > Corydoras > Corydoras sp. C115. The sequence goes on along the minus strand of JAFMOC010000074.1, from coordinate 607,590 downwards.
TTCACACATTAATTACATTTGTGTATTTGCCTATGTGGTGAGTAAGTGTGTGGGTTTGTATGTAGAGGAACACAATGTGCACTATGGTGTGTATCAGTGACAGCGTCAGCGTCACGGCCGCAGTCCAAACAGCCAACGACGTCCATGTTACACACGCCTTATACCCCGGACACAATAGCTGCCCTATCCTCACTGTGTTTGTAAGAGAGTAGGAGGCGAACAATGTGAGAACTGTGTTCTAGTGTGAAAGTCAAGGTGAAGTGTTTCACTTTGTTCTAAATGTGAACACTGATGTGATGAGGTGTACAGAGTGGGGATTTCTTAGGATTTCTAATGCACCCCCCCACACACACACATATGTGCATGACCTGCTCAAAAATTAATTGCCCACAGATACAGACTATATTCCATTTGTAATACCACATACTCTGTTCGTCCCCTCTACTCAGTCCCAGTTTGTTTTGTGGCCCCTTTAAAATATCTTCCCTCGTTCTGATCTTGATGGTTGGAGTGCAGATTCATGCAGCTTTTATTTTTGTTTTTTAACCCTCTGATAACCCAAACCAAAGTATTTAATGGTTTTAATAACAAATAATTGGTCTTAGAGAGTTAATAAAGTACTTTTTGTTTTTTGTTTTTTTTTACACTTCAAGACACAATTTGCATAAAATCAGTTCTGGCAGATGGTGTGTGTGGGTGGTGATGTCCTGCTGTTCCATCAGAAGAATTAGACTTTCCTTCCAATTTCACGAAATCAGCTCGTTTGTGTTTCATTTCAAGAAAGTGTCTATTTTAATTTCTCTCTCTGGCTTGCAGTTTGTTGAACTCCAATTCTTTCACTGCGATCGCGGACGATGCCTTCGCTGGACTGTCCCACTTGCAGTATCTGTGAGTTAAGTGGTAATGACTTTTTAAAATAATGGAATGACGATGTGGAGAATGGGTGCAGATGTGGTGTTCGGACTTCTCATGAGTTTGTTTTATTGATCTGCGCTCCACCTCTCCACGTTCAGTGCTGATAAAGCAACTTTCCTAATTGCTGCAGAGCGGTGGATGTATTAATCTATAAATGGAAGCCGGCGAGATGGACGAGCCTCGTGAAGTGAAGTGACTGAATTCTGTTGCTCTTATTTGTAGATTAAGAAACCGGTGGGTACCAAATCCGTAAACCCACAAAGACCAAAAGATCGTAACTATACAGTTAAGAATACAACATTTTATTGAATCTGATTGGCTGAGCAGTTTGTCCAGCCATGACATCATTGACAGTAACGCATGCCACTGACCGCTTCATATTTGTATCAATGCACCAGGTTCTGTTTTTTTTTTGTTGTTGTTGTTTTAAATACATTGGAAATGAGAGAAATAATGTCTACACCTGTCCACCGTGGCTTAGTGGTTAGCATGTCCACCTCTCAGTTTCCATGTTCTCTGATACTTTGGGTTCTCAGGTTTCCTCCCACAGTCCAAAAACATGGATTCAAGTTGAATTGGCTGCTCTAAATTGCCCCTAAATAGTGTGTATGTGTGTGCCCAGAGATGGATTGGTGCCCTGTCCTGAGTGTAACTGCCCCACACCCGAAATGTTCTTCACTAAATGGGCATGAGGAACGCCACCCAAGAACAACCCCCCCTCCCCATGTGACCCTACTCCCCAGTATAGTATTATGCCAAAAATAATGAGATGAGTATCTAGTCCCTGGCTGTTTTAGTTGCAAACATGACCCCACTGTGCTCATTCTGCTGCAAAGCCTTTTATCCCACTGAAAGTTTCTGGAGAATGAATTATGAAAGCATCGTAGGGGTGCGATGTGGGGACATTAAAGGTGTTTATCAAAGATCAAGTAAGTTGCCATGCTGGGAGAAGCCCCACATTTCTGCGGCTTTTGGCTTGCTTTTGAATCCAACTTTGGATTCCGTCACATTTCCGAGCAGCGCACTGCTGTACCGAAGAGCTTAAAAAGGACTGAAGAATGAGAGAAAGACCGAGAGAGAGAGAGAGAGGGAGACGCCCACCTCAGTTTCATTAGACTAAAAGGTTCAGTGAGATTAATGCGAGGCACACATCATGGTGCACCAAGTGCAACTCCCAATCTATTATGCAATGCTAGTTGAATTTCACGGGTCGGTGAATAATGATTCCATCACAGAGAGGGGACAGCGAGCTATTAAACCCCCGGCATTTGCCCGAAATAGAATAAAAGCCACTAGACGGTGGAGAGCAGGAGGCCTGTGACTGAAATCCCACTTTATTAGCTCTCTCTCTCTCTCTCTCAGGCCTCACACCTATAAATCTTTTCATTTGGTGCTCTCTGCTGCCTTTCACGAGCCCGTGCTCCTGAGAGTGCCGGCTGATGAAAAGACTCTTGTTCTCAGCTTTATAAGTTTGTGTTTTCTTCTCTCTGCAGGTTTATTGAGAATAACGACATCCAGTCGCTGTCTAAACACGTGTTCCGAGGTCTGAAGTCTCTCACACATTTGTATGTATTACCACATGGGATGTTCTTTTATAATACAGGACTCCTACAACTCTATTAATCCACACATCTATCTATCTGTGTACCTTCCTTATTATATACCCAACATATTTAGTGTATTTATATTTTATTAAGCCCACCTTTTTATTTCTATGATTATTGTCTCTTATATCAGCTCCACTTACCTTATAGATGGACAGATTGTGTGTGTGTGTGTGTTTGTATGGAGGGTGGCAGAAATATTATTTAGGACTATGACATAAAATGCAGTTATGAAGCTTAGTGGTCAGCACGTCTGCCTCTCAACATTGGGGATCCAGGTTCGAATCCTGATCTCGGTGGAGTTCCCATGTTTTCCCCTTGTCTGCCTTGGTTTCCTCTGGGTTCTCCGGTTTCCTCTCACGGCCCATAAATCTGGATTTAAGGAGAATTGACTGCTTTAAATTGCCGCTATATAGTGTGTGCCCAGTGATGGATTGGTGCTGTATCCTTTGTATAACTGTTTGACACCTGAAAAGTTCATGAGGAAGCCCCCTATGACCCTAATCTTTAGTATAGGATTAAGTGAAAGATAATGAGATGAATCATGTTCCTCTTTGGTTCAGTGACTGATCTTTTATTCCCTTTTGTAGATCGCTGTCCAACAACAACCTGAAGGTTTTACCCAGACAACTCTTCAAACACTTGGACATCCTGACTGACCTGTGAGCCTTAATGATTTTTTCATTCCATGTTTACGTCCACATTTTACAACTTGATGACTTTGAGTGTCATCATTCTGTATATTCTGTAATTAGGTTGTAATAAGGACTGTTGATCAGTTTACTCTTTTTTTTCTTCAGTGACCTGCGAGGAAACTCATTCCACTGCGACTGCAAAATCAAATGGCTGGTGGAATGGATGGAGAAGACCAACACCTCCGTCCCGGCGATCTACTGCGCCAGTCCGTTTGAGTTCCAAGGCCGACGCATTCAGGATTTAACTCCGCGAGATTTTAACTGCATAAGTGCAGGTATCAGAATGAGCCCTCTGCGTTATGGATGATTTTTATGTGGAACAACGCTTACATAATTCCCTCAGGACTCTTCATTATTTATTGCTTGGGAGGTACTGCAGGGTCAAATCTGAGGGTTAGGTCAGCAGAGTCATCAGGCTGATCACTTTTTTTGGGACGGTGAGAATAAGGCAGTTTGAAGAGAAAATGACAGCCATGTTTTAGCAGTTTATTTATTTATTGTCGACGGTAACCCTTTACACTGCGGCAGAGTGAAGCGTACCTCATACGTCTTACTGTATGATTTTAGTGTGTGTTGGTTGGAGATTTTTGCCATTGATTGCGATTTAAAACGTTAAAATTAATGAATCGTAAGAGCGCCTCATCGTTGTCATGACAATCGCACAAAACTAAAATAAAGGTACTTGGTTTTCTTTTAAATGGATGTGAACATGTGTTTTAAGGCAGCGATTCTTTGGTGGGTCGTGACCCAAAAGTGGGTCGCGGAGACGTTCTGGGTGAGCTTACAGACAGCTTGTAAAAAAAAAAAAAAAAAAAAAGTTTAATAATACATGCTTGTTTGATTTCATACTCATCTTTTATATCATAAAAAAACCATGACAGACGCTTGCAGCATTCTCGTTGCCATGGAAACCACCTTATTGTTTGCCGGTTACCGTTCTCTTTACATTCGTGATGAGGCAAGTCGGCGAAGTATTTGAAATGTGGATTTTTGTTCATTTAGGACAATTTTCTCAGTACAAAGTGTTTTTACAAGGTTATTTTTCAAAAATAATTTAGTTTGTGTTCTATAAAGGTGGATTGAAACCTAATAACCATGAGAACATGTGGGTCCTGGACTGACAACAGCTGAGAATCCTGCTTTTTTATTTAGAATATTAGAATATTTTGTGGTAATATTCAGCAAAAGCCCTGCATTTGTTTGTGTTTATATTAAATAACAAACATAAGAAACATTGTTCCCATAATTTCAGACACTTTTTTGATTAAGTGAATTATGACATAATATAAATTGTATAGTTGTGTTTTATTTATTAAAAAAATAATCGTCTCATGCCTAGTATTGGTACAAAAACAAGTATGTTATGTCGTAATTTAAGACCCTGGTTTCAGTGCAGGGCTTTGATTTTTATTTTCTTCCCCCAAATTGGGAAGGCACTCATTGTTTTAGAAGCATTGCATATAAATCCCATGATGAAACCTGCTCTGTGCAGATCCTGAGCGGGTCTAATGAACAATTCTAACACTATTAACCAAGATGCTTGTCTTCCCTCAGATTTTGCCGTTTATGAGTCGTTCCCCTTCCAGTCCCTGTCAGTCGAGTCCTATCCCTTTGATGATGACCTGTATGTGGTGTTTGCGCAGCCCAACACTGGCCTTTGCACCATTTTCATGTGGGATCACGTGGACATGCTTTTCCGGAGCCATTTCAATATCACATGTGAGTCACTCGCCACATCATACCACGTGTTTAATCAATAATTGGGAGCGGTAGCTCAGTGGTCAGGGCGTTGGGCTATTACTCTGAAGGTTGGAGGTTCAAATCCCAGGTCCACTGAAGTCCTGTGAGGGTCCTTGAGCAAGACCCTTAACCCTCATTGCTTCAGGGATGTTGTGATTAACCCTGTGCTCACCTTGTAAGTCATTTGGATAATAAATGTCTGCTAAATGACCAAATGTAATGTAATGTGATAATGACAAGCCTTAAAGTGAGTCACATAAATCTGCGCCGGAGGCCCAGCCTTCGTGGATGTTGTTGAGAACAATGTTTATTATAAAATAATAAATAAAGGTTTAATCAGTCTGAACGTGGACGGCGGGTGGATGGAGTACTTAGCAGGTGTTCTTTCCACTTCAGATCTCTTAAAGTGGAAAGCAAACTAAAAGCGTGCACTCAAAGCTGCTTTTACGGTAATGGAGCGGCGCATTAGGGAGTGCGGAAGGGCGAGGGGTGAAGGAAGGGTTTGCCTTCACGCTGACGGCAGCGAAAACAAATAGAACATGTACAGTAAATAACACGAAGGCTGACGTAGACGGTTGGAATCGTCCAGTTCCCTGTGGTTAGATTCGACCACGCCGTTGTTCCAGCACGTGCGGTAGCTCAGTGGTTAAGGTGGTGTGTTGGGCTATCGATCTGAAGTTCTTGGGTTCAAATCCCACGTCCATTGAAGGGTACCAATGTGTGAAAGCCACTTAACCATCATTGCTCCAGGGGGGGCCGTATCATCCTCGTGTTCTAACCCCAACCATCAAGTTGGGACACTTGTGAGTTGCTGTTGAGAACCAGCCTTGGGACCTGAATGTTCCCAGTTCGATTCCCGGACCCACCAAGTATTATGAAGTGCACCTAACCTCAATTACTCCCCGACTGCCGTGTACAGGGCCGCCCACCGTCCCGGGCGGGTGTGCTCACGTCCCTCAGTGTGTGTTAGTGTGCGTCGTCAGCAGTGGGTTAAATATTGAGGACTAATGCGTTGTGTGTTTGCTGCCGGTTGGATCTGAACGTCTCTGCGTGTGTTTTCCAGCTCGCTCGGCCGTGTACTGCAAGCCCGTGGTGATCAACAACACCCTGTACATGGTGGTGGCCCAGCTGTTTGGAGGATCTCATATCTATAAGTAAGAATCACATCTCGCCTCAGACAGAGACGAAACCAAACCAGCAGATGCTGTCTTCAGTGCTGATCGTATTTTTGTGGGATTTGCTATTTATCTCATTCTGATCTAATTATAGGGTTAATTATCAGCATTTTATGATGATTTATTAGTATATAATTAAAATTGGCGGCACGGTGGCTTAGTGGTTTAGCATGTTCTCCTCTCAGCGCTAGGGATTCCCGGTTCGAATCCCCATCTGGGTGGAGTTTCCATGTTCTCCCCGTGTCCGCGTGGGTTTCCTCCGGGTTCTCCGGTGTCCTCCCACAGTCCAAAAACATGGATCAAGTCAATTGAGTTCTTCAAATTGCCCCATATAGAGTGTGTTTGTGTGAGTGCGTGTGTGCCCAGTGATAGATCGATGCCCAGTCCTGGGTGTATCTGCCCAGCGCCCGAAACGTTCTCCCCTGGATGGGCATGGGGAACCCCCCCCCCGCGACCCTAATGGAGACCCTAAGGGAGATAATGAATGAATGAATGACTTGAAGGCGGAGAATATTACAACAATCTCTACATGTCTGTTGGAGTACATGAACAGTACATGAAAACAAATTGCCCCATATAGAGTGTGCGTGTCTGTGTGAGTGAGTGTGTGCCCAGCGATAGGTTGGCGCCCTGTACTGGGTGTGTCTGCCCAGCGCCCGAGACGTTCTCCCCTGGATGGGCATGGGGAACCCCCCCTTGACCCTAATATAGATAAAGCGGAAGATAATGAAAATGAATTCAAATTAAATTGGTCTGCATGAGGATGGGTTGCCTTTCAAGAGGTGGAATAAGGCCTGACGCAAAGCGGAGTACAGTTACACCTTTTCCCCCATCATTTATTAACAATAATGCACAGTAATACACCTTAAATATTGTGGTGTATTTGTTACCACAACTGCCTCTTAGTGCAACAGATTCAGGTTTGTATCCCGAACACGGATTCTAGATGAACTGGCTGCTCTAAATTGCCCCTATCAAAATTTCTTCCATACAGTGTGTGTGAGTGAGTGTGTGCCCAGCAATCGATTGGCGTCCTGTCCTGGGTGTATCTACCCAGCGCCTGAAATGTTCTCCCCAGGATGGGCATGGGGAAGCCCATCCCCCACCTCTTAAATGTAAGATAATGGCTGGATGAATATCATTTTATATTTTGCTTGTAGTTTTGAATATAATCTTGTTTATCGTGTTACGAAGAGAAGGATGTAAAGTTTCATTATACTGCAGCGCAAGTGTTAAATGATGCACTGGAAAAGAAGATGCTAATGGTTGCTCTCAGCTTTCATATATTTAGAACGCTGTAGAACACTTTGGTTGCATCAGCGGGAAAATGACAGCATCAGCTGGCACAGCGGTATTCAGGGTTGGTGCCAGCAGCAGGTTGCCTTTGAGGAAAATAAAATCTCTCAGAACGGCATTTTATTAATGCATGTGAACGCCGAACCACTAAATTCAACCGAAATACTTTGGTATAGGCGGCACGGTGGCCCACGGTGGGTTAGCACGTTCTCCTCTCAGCACTAGGGATTCCCGGTTTGAATCCCCATCTGGGTGGAGTTTCCATGTTCTCCCCGTGTCCGCGTGGGTTTCCAGTCAATTGACTGTTCTCCAAATTGCCCCATATAGAGTGTGTCTGTGTGAGTGAGTGTGTGCCCAGCGATGGATTGGCATCCTGTCCTGGGTGTATCTGCCCAGCGTCCGAGACGTTCTCCCCTGGATGGGCATGGGGAACCCCCCCCCGCAACCCTAATAGAGGATAAAGCGGAAGATAATGAATTAATGAATACTTTGGGTTTTAGAAATAGTTCCATCACTTGGTTCTAGTCACTCAGATTCTGAAACCAGAGATGGTTCTGCTTCATCCACCCAACATTACAGCTGAGGGCTGGTCATTCAGGTGGCATTGAGGTATTTCAACCGTAAAACCGTCCTCAGTCATCTCCTCTGTGTGTAGTGTCTCAGTCATAAGAACCCAATCTCACGAAACAGCTGATGTGCATCGGAACGTACTCGTTCCATCATGAGGTTCTGTGGTCTGTGTTTTATAGCCGAGCTGGAGCTGCTCCAGGACGCTACAAATCAAATCCCTGAGCGCCTCACAGTGTTTTTAAAATGTTAGAGTCCTGTCTTTAAAAGGGAAAAAGACGGGATAGTGGAGGATAGAGACCCTATGATGTCATAGGGAGAACATGCAAACCATGCAGAAAAAAAATCTTGCCATTACCGAGGAATTGAACCCAGGACCTTGTTACGGTGACGCCGTACTTTAAGTTCTACTCACTGCGCCGAACTGCGGGGGGAGGGGGGGTTCCCCATGCCCATGCCCATCCAGGGGAGAACGTTTCGGGTGCTGGGCAGATACACCCAGGACAGGGCGCCAATCTATCGCTGGGCACACACTCACTCACACAGACACACTCTATATGGGGCAATTTGGAGAACTCAATTGACCTTGAATCCATGTTTTTGGACTGTGGGAGGAAACCGGAGAACCCGGAGGAAACCCACGCGGACACGGGGAGGACATGGAAACTCCACCCAGATAGGGATTCGAACCGGGAATCCCTAGCGCTGAGAGGAGAACATGCTAAACCACTAAGCCACCGCGCCGCACACCTCACCGTTCTCATTTCCTATTTTTTTTTTGTTCCCACTCAGATGGGAGAAGGGACCGTTTCGCTTCGTCAAAATCCAGGACATCGACAACAGCCGCGTCCTAAAGCCCAACTTCATCGAGACCTTCGAGATCGACGGCGAGTGGTACTTCGCGCTGGTGGACAGCTCCAAGGCGGGTTCCACCAGCATCTACCGCTGGAACAGCAACGGCTTCTACTCGCACCAGTCTCTCCACCCGTGGCACCGCGACACCCACGTGCACTTCGTGGAGGCCGGCGGCAAGGCCCGGCTGATCCTCTCCAGCTCCTCCCAGGCGCCGGTGGTGTACCAGTGGAACCGGGGCTCGCGCCAGTTCACCTTCGTCTCGGAGATCCCCCAAGCCAACGACGTGCACATGGTGGAGCACTTCTGGGCGCAGCAGTCCCTCCACCTCTGCCTGACGCGCTTCATCGGCGACTCGAGGGTTCTGCGGTGGGAAAGCCAGCGCTTCGTGGAGGTCCAGGCCCTGCCGTCGCGCGGCTCCATGGCACTGTTCCCCTTCAGCGTGGGCGTGAGGCAGTACCTGGCGCTGGGCAGCGATTACTCCTTCTCGCGCATCTACCTGTGGGACGAGCTCACGCAGCGCTTCCAGCCGTTCCAGGAGCTCAACATGTTGGCGCCACGTGGATTCAGCCTCGTCTCCGTCGACGAAAAGGACATCCTGCTCGTTGCCAGCTTTAAGGGGAAGACCAGCGCCTATCAGCATCTGCTGGTGGATCTCAGTGCCAAGTAGATTTGGAAAGTCGCCGTGGGAATTGTGTGGCTGCTGTCGGAGGAAGAACATGTCTCTCCATTTCTTTACATGATTTAAAACACTGTACTTTTAAGATTAATACTTAAATTTTGTTTTTTTTTTCGTTTTAAGGAGATGTAGATATTTCAGGATGGGTTCATCAGGGGGTTTACATGTTTAGTATTAATGGTTTTGAACGACACACTTATCATTCATCTTCACTTTACATTACAGATGGACTTTGTAGTTCTACAGTTACATTCTGTAGTCCATCTGTTTCTCTACACACTCTGTCAGTCAGCTTTGTTCTCTTAAAAAAACCAACTCCATATTATATTCATTCATTCATCATCTTCCGCTTTATCCTATATTAGGGTCGCAGGGGGGGGGGGTTCCCCATGCCCATCCAGGGGAGAACGTTTCGGGCGCTGGGCAGATACACCCAGGACAGGGCGCCAATCCATCGCTGGGCACACACTCACTCACACAGACACACTCTATATGGGGCAATTTTGAGAATTCAATTGACTTGATCCATGTTTTTGGACTGTGGGAGGAAACCAGAGAACCCGGAGGAAACCCACGCGGACACGGGGAGAACTTGGAAACTCCACCCAGATGGGGATTCGAAGCGGGAATCCCTAGTGCTGAGAGGAGAACGTGCTAAATCAGTAAGCCACCGCCCCGCCGGTTACTATTAAACATTCATTCATTCATTCATTATCTTCCGCTTTATCCTCTATTAGGGTCACAGTGGGGTTCCCCATGCCCATCCAGGGGAGAACATTTCGGGCGCTGGGCAGATACACCCAGGACAGGGTGCCAACCTATCACTGGGCACAGACACACTCTATATGGGGCAATTTGGAGAACTCAATTGACTTGATCCATGTTTTTGGACTGTGGGAGGAAACCGGAGAACCCGGAGGAAGCCCACGCGGACATGGGGAGAACATGGAAACTCCACCCAGATGCGGATTCGAACCGGGAATCCCTAGTGCTGAGAGGAGAACGTGCTAAACCAGTAAGCCACCGCCCCACCGGTTACTATTAAACAAAAAAAAGTTATTTTACTGAAACCAAAACCAACTGCATGAAGCAGGAACTCCAACCTCGACTGTTTACAGATCTGAATATCGTACAAAAACATCAGACGTTCCGTCTACCTGATTACCCCCCCCCCCCCCCCCCCCCCCCCCCCCCCCCCCCCCCGTAAATGAACCACGTACCTCTCTCTGTAGATAGACCTCATCTGTAACATCGCCTGGTCTTTACTATTAACATGGAACTCTTGGGTTTATTATGCAAGATTTGAAATGCATGCAGAGATTTCCTGTTCTAGACTCTGATGTAGTTCCTAGAACCCTTGCAGGTTAACGGTAAGTGTGTTGTACAGCAATACTTTAAGCTTTTTGTATCAATATGAACATAAACGTCCATCGCGATGTCCATCTGTCTTCTGTATTCAGTTTATAAATGGCATTTTAATGCAGTGAATTATTTTGTTGTGGCTTTTCTTTCTATTTTTTTTTTTTTTTTTTGGGGGGGGTGGGGGGTGGGGGGGGGGGTTTGGCTGGGGTTGTTGCGTTCTCAAGGGGAGAATGTTTCATACGCTGGGCAGATACACAATGCATCATGAGGTCATGAATAATGAGGTCTGAACTATCGATGTTATTCATTCATTATCTTCTGCTTTATCCTCTATTAGGGTCGCGCAGGGGGTGGGGGGGGGGGTTCCCCATGCCCATCCAGGGGAGAACGTTTCGGGCGCTGGGCAGATACACCCAGCACAGGACGCCAATCCATCGCTGGGCACTATCGATATTAAATACTATTTCATTTACTTTGATGTTTCAGAATCACTGTTGGGCGGCATGGTGGCTTAGTGGTTTAGCATGTTCTCCTCTCAGCGCTAGGGATTCCCGGTTCGAATCCCCATCTGGGTGGAGTTTCCATGTTCGCCCCGTGTCCGCGTGGGTTTCCTCCGGGTTCTCCGGATTCCTCCCACAGTCCAAAAACATGGATCAAGGTCAATTGAGTTCTCCAAATTGCCCCATGTAGAGTGTGTCTGTGTGAGTGAGTGTGTGCACAGCGATAGATTGGCGTCCTGTCCTGGGTGTATCTGCCCAGCGCCCGAGACGTTCTCCCCTTGATGGGCATGGGGAACCCCCCCGCCCCCCGTGACCCTAATAGAGGATAAAGCGGAAGATAATGGATGGATGGAAATTCACTGTTGTCCGTCGTGCGGCGAGACAGTGACATACACAGACTACATAGGGACAACTTGGAGCAGCCAATTCACCTTGAATCCATGTTTTTGGACCGTGAAAGAATACTGGAGAACCTGAAACAACCCCACAGACACAATAACATGGAACCTCCATCGGGATTCGAACCTGGATCTCCAGCGCTGGGAGTCGGACGTGCTGACTACTTTTTATTCATTAAATAACATTTTAAATATTAATTAATATCAAAACCTAATTCCCCGAGACTTTGGCGCCATCCAGCGGCCAACGGTGTGTTCCGCTTTGCATCTTTTTAAACCGCCATGCAACGCAGAACACACTAGGTGGCGCCAAAAGTCTTGTAAAATCAGCTTTTTGAGTCGCAGGTACATACATTTTATTTTTCATTCATTCATCCATTATCTTCTGCTTTATCCTCTATTGGGGTCGCGGTGGGGGGGGGGGGGTTCCCCATGCCCATCCAGGGGAGAACGTTTCGGGCGCTGGGCAGATACACCCAGGACAGGGTGCCAATCTATCGCTGGGCACACACTCACACAGACACACTCTATATGGGGCAATTTGGAGAACTCAATTGACTTGATCCATGTTTCTGGACTGTGGGAGGAGACCGGAGAACCCGGAGGAAACCCACGCGGACACGGCGAGAACATGGAAACTCCACCCAGATGGGTATTCGAACCGGGAATCCCTAGCGCTGAGACTTCAATTGACCTTGATGCATATTTTTGGACTGTGGGAGGAAAACGGAGAACCCGGAGGAAACCCACGCGGACACGGGGAGAACATGGAAACTCCACCCAGATTGGGATTCGAACCGGGAATCCCTAGTGCTGAGAGGAGAACGTGCTAAACCACTAAGCCACCATGCCGCCCCCTACATTTTATTTATAGATTATTATTTTTTTTCTGAACGTGTTTATTTTATTTTTATTTACTTTTGATTATTTTAAACAAAATGCCAAATTGTACTTATTATTCCCCCGAAACCTTATTCCCTTTCAGACCTCTAGGAGGCGGTAGTTCACTCGGTGCAGTTCCACCCGCGGGGCTGAAGGACGTGAAGGGGCTGCAGTGTTGTTCTCCTGTGCGCCTCGGCCGGGGCTGTGTCTCAAACCGCGACGCCTTCCATTCAGTAGGACACTCGATAGGGCGCTCGGGTTGGTCGGGTTGCACGCGCCGCTCAGTGCCCGTGTGTAGGGCGCTGATGTCGGTTTGGTGTGAACCCGTCGGTCCTGCTTTGAGAACCATAACAGGAAACGGAGCGCGCGCCCGAGGTCTCGGTGACGCCGCGTTTGGAGTTTCTGTTTTGTGAATAAAATAAAAATCAAATAGAATTAAAATTCAATTCAATTAAAGAAAATTAAATTAAAAATGGAATGAAAATGTTCGACGGTGAGGTGAATAAAGCACGGAGCTGAGGTAAGCGTTAAACAGTTTAAAGCGACTCTCTGCGGCCGCAGATCTCAATTCTAAACAAATGTTCTAAATTCCGAGAGCGATGACGTTTCTGCCTCTTATTATATTATGACGTGGCATTTTCGAACACGTGATGTCACAAAGCTAGTTCTTTTTCTAAAAGACCAGTTTAAGGCTCGTGGCAGTATTTCAGGGCAGATGTTCTAAATCTGTACAGATGTTGACGCTCTGAGGTGGAGATGTGTTATTATACAGAATGTTTAGGAGAAAATGCGAGTGATTTGGTTATTTAAACGAAATGACGTCAGACATGAAGCGTTGGTTTTAATTAGAAACCAAACTCGGCTGTTAATAATGACCAGTCCAATGTCCACTGTCCAATGTCCAAATGTTAAATTCTGTGTGTGTGTGTTCGTTATAAAGACTGATGATCAGGATCACCGCAGAGCAGCTGTGATTTGGGTGGTGGATGATTCTTGCGGCTGCGGTGACTTCGAGGTGGTGGTGTGATGGTGTGAATGGTTTAGACACAGCTGTGTGACATTATCTTCCGCTTTATCCTCTATTAGGGTCACGGCGGGAGGGGGGTTCCCCATGCCCATCCAGGGGAGAACGTCTCGGACGCTGGGCAGATAGACCCAAGACAGGGGTGCAATCTATCGCTGGGCACACACTCACTCACACAGACACACTCTATATGGGGCAATTTGAAGACTTCAATTGACCTTGATGCATATTTTTGGACTGTGGGAGGAAACCGGAGAACCCGGAGGAGACCCACGCGGACACGGGGAGAACATGGAAACTCCACCCAGATGGGGATTCGAACCGGGAATCCCTAGCGCTGAGAGGAGAACATGCTAAACCACTAAGCCACCCAAAATAAAATAAATATAAAAAAAAATTATATATACAGTATATATATATATATATATATATGTGTGAAACCGGAGAACCTGGAGGAAACCCACAGTCCGAAAATATGCATCAAAATATGCCTGAGACCTTCTTCCAGGGGAGAACGTCTCAGGCGCTGGGCAGATACACCCAAGACAGGGGTGCAATCTATCGCTGGGCACACACTCACTCACACAGACACACTCTATATGGGGCAATTTGAAGACTTCAATTGACTTGATCCATGTTTTTGGACTGTGGGAGGAAACCGGAGAACCCGGAGGAAACCCACAGGGAAACGTGGAGAACATGGAAACTCCACCCCGATGGGGATTCGAACCGGGAATCTCTAGTGCTGAGAGGAGAACATGCTAAACCACTAAGTCACATTGCCGCCTGTGTCCACTTATTGTTTGGTTAATTAGACACGTCCACCTTTGTGAAAAACAGCCATCTTATACACTGTCGGTTTGGACATGAGACACGAGACAGACGCCTGGACGTTTTTAGCTGGAGAATTATTCTTAAAGTGTTAAAGTGCTCTATTTTGCCTTCTGCACTTACACACAGAGTTCTCCACATTTGACCCATCCGTGCAGAACACACACACACACACACACACACACACACACACACACTCTCAGTGAAGTGAGCACATGTGCCCAGAGTGGAGATGGCACAGTAGCTCAGTGGTCAGGGTGTTGGACTATCACTCTGAAGGTTGGGGGTTCAAGTCCCAGGTCCACTGAAGTTACCAGTGTGGGTCCTTGAGCAAGACCCTTAACCCTCATTGCTCCAGGGATGTTGTGATGAACCCTGTGCTCACCTTGTAAGTCGCTTTGGATAAAAGCGTCCAATAAATGACCAAATGTAAATGGTGGTGGGCTGCCCTCTACACAGCACCCGGGGAGCAATTGGGGTTAGGTGCCTCGCCCAAGGACACTTAAGCTTTCCTTGGTGGGACTGGGAATCGAACCGGGGACCCTCAGGCCGCAAGGCTGGTTCCTTAACCACAAGCCCACAGGCAGCATTGCTCTGTCTGATCCACTCGTTCCAGCACAGCACACCATCACGCCGCCATGTCAACACGACCAAGAATGATCCCTCGTTTAAATATGGGTTTCATAGTCCGACATCTGGTCATCATGTGGGAGGTGAACCGAATAAAACGGCCAGCGACCGTAGAATCGTCTTTTCTCGTGTGACTGGCGGGGTTCATGATGCAGCAGTAGAGTTAACGTTTGCGCCTCTCACGTTAAACCCACGGTTCTCTTTGCAGCGCAATGCCGGTTTCACTGCCGCACAGAGACGGCGCGTCCCCCCCGATGTTGCCAGCGGACTGGGAGGACGACGAGAGGATGGCCTTCTTGTTCTCCGCCTTCAAAGAGAACCGAGAGGTGGACCCCACCGACTGGGACGGCAAGATGAACTTCTGGACTCCTCTCGTGGTGGCCAGCTGCAGACAGCGGGGCTCGGTCTGCGTGAGCCTGCAGGATCTGAATCAGAGTTTTCAGCGTAAGGGAAGCGTTCCTCTGGGGCTGAGCGCGGTCATTCAGAGCATGATCAGGTACGTCCAGCTCGGCCAGCGCTCTCCTTATCGCCCATCGACGGAGACGAAAGCGTCTTGTTAAGAGTTACCCGCCGACCTTAGTCCCTTTGTGTCCAGCTGTATTATACGGTTCTGATTGGTGAACAAAACGTTGTGTTTACATTACGTTACATCAAGCAGGGCCCCATATCCAAGGCAACATACAGGTATCCCGACTGATGGGTGGGGTCCAAACACAGGGTTACCCCCCACTGGAGCAACGAGGGACGCCGATCCATCACTGGGCACACTCTCACTCACACAGACACTATATAGGGGCAACACTATATAGAGCAGACATTCATTCATTCATTATCTCCCGCTTTATCCTCTACTAGGGTCAAGGGGAGGGGGGGGGTGTTCCCCATGGGTTCCCCATTCCCATCCAGGGGAGAACGTCTTAGGCGCTGGGCAGATACACCCAGGACAGGGTGCCAATCTATCACTGGGCACACACTCACTCACACAGACACACTCTATATGGGGCAATTTGGAGAACTCAGTTGACTTGACCCATGTTTTTGGACTGTGGGAGGAAACCGGAGAACCCGGAGGAAACCCAGGTGGACACGGGGAGAACATGGATACTCCAGCCAGATGGGGATTCGAACCGGGAATCCCTAGTGCTGAGAGGAGAACGTGCTAAACCACTAAGCCACCGTGCCGCCTTTGAGCAGACAGTTCACCTTAATTGTATATTTTTGGACTGTGGGAGCAAACAGGAGAACCCGGAGGAAACCCACGCGGACACGATGAGAAGATGGAAAGTCCACCCAGATTGGGGGTTCGAACCTGGATCCCCAGCGCTGAGAGGTGGACGTGCGGAACGTGTGGTCGTATAATCGTATTTATTTTCACCCCTCAGAAGCGGGAAGGTGCAAAAGGAGTCTGACTTTGCTGCCAGCGTCGACTCCGGCTGGTTATCGTGGGGCGTCGGCCTGCTGTTGGTACGGCCGCTGAAGTGGACGCTGTCGGCGCTGCTGGGCAGTGGACGGGTTCAGCTGGAGGAGAAGTTTGTGGTGATCGATCTGGTCAAAGTGGGTTTCGTTCGTCCGCAGCGTGGTGTACCAGCCGAGCTCAGCGTCGGCGCCGTGCTCACCCTCCCCGTGTTGGTTTCAGGAGAAAGCCGGCGAGCTGCTGGCGGCGTATCGGGCCTCTCCCCTCGCAAGCCGGACCCTGCTGTCCTTTCAGGAGCTGCTCTCCTTCTCCTCGCACATCTGCTCGGACGAGACCACGCTGTGCCTGGCTCTGCTGCAGCTGCAGAGGGAGAAGCACGTCACCGTCTCGCTGCACGACGAAGAAAAGGTCCTGATGCACAACAGCCATCCTGAAACATCAAACTTATTCATTCATTCATCATCTCCCGCTTTATCCTCTATTAGGGTCGCGGGGGGGGGGGTTCCCCATGCCCATCCAGGGGAGAACGTTTCGGGCGCTGGGCAGATAGACCCAGGACAGGACGCCAATCCATCGCTGGGCACACACTCACACACACAGACACGCTCTATATGGGGCAATTTGGAGAACTCAATTGACTTGATCCATGTTTTTGGACTGTGGGAGGAAACCGGAGAACCCGGAGGAAACCCACGTGGACACGGAGAGAACATGGAAACTCCACCCAGATGGGGATTCGAACCGGGAAACCCTAGAGCTGAGAGGCGAACGTGCTAAACCACTAAGCCACCGTGCCGCCTCTATCGATATTATATTCTATTTAATTTAGTTTGATGGGTGGCACGGTGGCTTAGTGGTTTAGCATGTTCTCCTCTCAGCGCTAGGGATTCCCGGTTCGAATCCCCATCTGGGTGGAGTTTCCATGTTCTCCCCGTGTCTGCGTGGGTTACTTCCAGGTTCTCCGGTTTCTTCCCACAGTCCAAAAACATGGATCAAGTCAATTGAGTTCTCCAAATTGCCCCATAT
>JAFMOC010000074.1:507500-585000 GCA_019802505.1 Corydoras sp. C115 | reverse complement strand
CCAAAAACATGGATCGAGTCAATTGAGTTCTCCAAATTGCCCCATAAAGAGTGTGTCTGTGTGAGTGAGTGTGTGCCCAGCGATGGATTGGCGCCCTGTCCTGGGTCTATCTGCCCAGCGCCCGAGACGTTCTCCCCTGGATGGGCATGGGGAACCCCACCGCGACCCTAATAGAGGATAAAGCGGGAGATAATGAATGAATATATAACAGAAATAGAGAGACATACAAAGTGTAATATATTATAGTCTTTAATGTAATAGATTGTAAGCAGCATTAACAAGCTCTCTTCTCATGTCTTTTCAGAAACGCAATATAAACGAAGGAAATGCATCGGAGAAGCTGCAGACCAGAGACCACACACACGATACTTATGTTATTATCCGAAGCGTCCTGATGCCTGTATGATTCCGTGGTGGCGTTTGGTCTCGTTTGTAAATGGAACTCGTTTGTGATTTTCTTTTTAAAGTATATTTTAAGAGTGGCCTTGGAAGTAAATGATAATTAATAATAAATAACTAATAAAGACAAAACACCACACGATGCTCATTCTGCTATGTCCATCTATAAATAAATGTTTACATATTGCACTATAGAATAGAGACCGTGCTGAAGCCTCGGAACTCAAAACCTGTTGTTTTCAATATATCCTGTGCATGATCAACAGAGTCGACGCTCTGATTTTTATTGTAAATCCCCAAATACAATAAATCTGCCCTCATGTTATTTAAACAGTGCTGCTCTATAGAGATGCAGTTCCTCTGATCCGCTGATGGAGCTGCTGTTCCCTACACGTGTCTCCATTATGAATCATTAAAGAGAAGCTGATGCCTCATCACATGATCGTTTGCTTTATTTGTAATTATTCATACAGGTGAAAGGAAGTTAGATTTTATTGTTGTTAGTCCCCTGTTGGTATTGGTCAGCATCACAGAACAGGTATCATTTGGGTGGTGGATTGTTTATTGTCAGTTCTGCAGTGACACTGATGTGGTGGGGGGGGGGTTTAGTGCAGCAGAGCTGCTGGAGTTTCATTTAAACACCTCAGTGACACTGCTGGGATAGGAATAATGCACCCACCAAATAATACCTGCTCTGTGATGGTTCTATTGGGTTCCTGAGCATTAGAACAGAGAACACAGTATGTACTGTAGAACACAAACAGATGGACTACAGTCTGGAACTACAAAGTCCATTTTAACTGAAAGTGGAACTGAGAACACGGACGATAAGCGGATCGTTACATAAAGTGTCTAAAGAACGATAAGGCAAGAAATCGAGCTTTATTTGGTTCCCACCATGAGGAAATTCATATTGTTTACAGCAGCAAATGGACAGTATTGAGTTACAAATATATTTGTAAATATAAAAAGGCATCTCTGTAGAGTGTAATCGAGTTACAATGAAGTAAAGTCAGTATAAATAACAATAGAATAAAGAAATAAATAAAAACAACTATTTTCTCATTGTTGCAGAATCATAAGTATTCAGAGTGAGTGGGGCGATATCACCGAATTAAAGTTCATACAGGATTCTTAATTGCCCCGGGGTGTAGATGCATGTATTTTAAAGGACAAACTCCGGATTCCGACCCTCCAGTCTACGAAATTAGGATAAGAAGCTTAAAAAGTAGTTAACGATTCATCTGATCTCATTATCTTCTGCTGAATTTTTTTCTTTGTGAATTTCCCCAACTGTGGACCAATAAAGGCTTATCTCATCCAGCCAGCCATCATCTTCTGCTTTATCCTATCCTCTACTAGGGTCGTGGGGAGCGGGGGGTGTCCCCATGCCCATCCGGGGGGGGGGGGTTCCCCATGTCCAACCAGGGGG
Source organism: Corydoras sp. C115 (assembly GCA_019802505.1). NCBI lineage: Eukaryota > Metazoa > Chordata > Actinopteri > Siluriformes > Callichthyidae > Corydoras > Corydoras sp. C115. The sequence goes on along the minus strand of JAFMOC010000074.1, from coordinate 583,169 downwards.
GGGGGGGGGTTCCCCATGTCCAACCAGAGGAGAACGTTAGGATTATCTTATCTTTATTCTATACTAAGGACCACAGTCATATGGAGGGGGTGGGTTCCCCATGTCCATCCAGGGGGGAGGGGGGGGTTCCCCATGTCCATCCAGGGGGGGTGTCCCCATGCCCATCCAGTGGGGGGGGGGGTTCCCCATGTCCATCCAGGGGAAACGTTAGGATTATCTTATCTTAATTCTATACTGAGGACCACAGTCATATGGAGGGGGTGGGTTCCCCATGTCCATCCAAGGGGGGGGGGGGGGGTGTCCCCATGCCCATCCAGTGGGGGTTCCCCATGTCCATCCAGGGGGGAACGTTAGGATTATCTTATCTTAATTCTATACTAAGGACCACACTCATTTGGAGGGGGTGGGTTCCCCATGACCAGGCTTTGGGCAGATACACCCAGAACAGGGCCACCAATAAATCGCTGCACACACTAAATGGGGCAAATTTAGATTTAGGGACAATTTAGAGCATTAATTCGCCTTTACTCCCTGTTTTTGGACTGTGGCAGAAAGCCGGAGGACACCCACGCAGCCCCGGGGAGCTGATGGAAACGTCACCCAGAGCCTCATGCGCGGCAAGGCCGGCCGTTAGGTCAGAATGGACAACTCCCAAATCGTGTCAGAGAGCTTCCACAAAGTCCACTGCGTCGGGGATCGGGACACAGCCCACGCTCCCTAATGACCAATGGCTGTCTGCGTGACGCGCATGCGCATTGCCCAGCCCCCGCCTACGTGAGACGTACGCGTCCGAGGCTTGTTGGCGTTAGCTGGAGTGCCGACAGCACAGCGGGGGGGCAGGTTGTGGGGCAGTTAGGGTTTTATTGTGTCAGATATGTGTTAGGGGTGGGGGTAATTATCGACCCGCTGTCCACGCGTAGTCGGGTGGTTCTTGCTTCGGAGGACGCGCTCCGGCGGGTAACTGTGGTGCCGTTATGGAGCGGTTAGCCGATACCCTGCTGTCCGCCAACGGTGGGTAACTTCACCTAAAGTTTACTTAATTAATACGCACTGACCGCTGCTTAATGACTTCATTCGACGTGTCATTAACGCGGAGCTTAATGAGCAGCGCCGCGTGACGTGGTGGGTTCCTGTTGTGACGTAATAATCATCGTGTAACGTTTCCTTCTGTGACGTCACTGGCTTGACCGTCACCTCGTCGCTGTAATTAAGCAGCTGTTTGGGTTTTTCGCTGTAATTAAGCAGCTGTTTGGGTTTTTCGCTGTAATTAAGCCCTGGAACGTGTTCTCCGTGCTCGTGGTTCTTCTAATAACGAACGTGGAACGTTGTTGTCGCGTTAGGAAACGTTCGCGTCGGTTTTTACGTTGCTGTTACGTCACCGAGCTGCTTCATTAGGCTTAATCCCTTCATTAAGTTAGTCCCGATCGACCTGCCGTTAAAAATGGTAATTAAAACACCGACACGAGGCTGCTTTGTTACGTGGACGCGTTCATACCGAGGGGACGTCTGTCAGGACGATTGAACTCTATAATAAAACTTATTCTGGGGTGGGGGGGGTTCCCCATGTCCATCCAGGGGAGAACGTCTCGGGCGCTGGGCAGACACACCCAGGACAGGGCGCCAATCCATCGCTGGACACACACTCACTCACACAGACACACTCTATATGGGGCAATTTGGAGAACTCAATTGACCTTGATCCATGTATTTGGACTGTGGGAGGAAACCGGAGAACCCGGAGAAACCCCACGCGGACACGGGGAGCACATGGAAACTCCACCCAGATGGGGATTCGAACCGGGACTCCCTAGCGCTGAGAGGAGAACGTGCTAAACCACTAAGCCACCGTGCCGCCGAACTCTATAATAAAACTTATTAATTCATTCATTATCTTCCGCTTTATCCTCTATTAGGGTCGCGGTGGGGTTCCCCATGCCCATCCAGGGGAGAACGTTTTGGGCGCTGGGCAGATACACCCAGGACAGGGCGCCAATCTATCGCTGGGCACACACTCACTCACTCACACAGACACACTCTACATGGGGCAATTTGGAGAACTCAATTGACCTTGATCCATGTTTTTTGGACTGTGGGAGGAAACCGGAGAACCCGGAGGAAACCCACGCGGACACGGGGAGAACATGGAAACTCCACCCAGATGGGGATTCGAACCGGGAATCCCTAGTGCTGTGAGGAGAACTTGCTAAACCACTAAACCACCTTAGTGTAAGCATGTATAATAAAACTGAACCCGTATTATAAACACACACTCAGGACGCTTCACCTGTCTGATAACAGTGTACAGTGTGTGTGTGTGTGTGTGTGTGTGTGTACAGTGTGTGTGTGTGTGTGTGTACAGTGTGTGTGTACTGTGTGCGGTAGAGCTCAAACACTGCCACGTCTGCCTTACACGTGGGTTGAGTTTATGGCTGTAACCAGAGTTGTGCACCTGTGATCTGATCTGATCTCCAGGTTGAAGATGAGCGTTCTAAAGGAGTACTCCTGTTCCACCGGGGGAATCTCCTTAAAGGTGTGACCTCTCAGAGTTCAGAAGTTTCCGGAGCACAATGGGAAGGTGAGACGCTACACCTTCGGCACCATGTTAAAAGGACCTGGTCCTAGTGCAGGACATGCATTCATACGTGTGTGTTTACTTTGAGCATATGTCATGTAGCTTGATGCAGTGCTTAATGTTATAATGTATAATACCAGACCAGGTGGCTTAGTCCATCTGGGTGGAGTTTCCATGTTCTCCCCGTGTCTGCGTGGGTTTCCTCCGGGTTCTCCGGTTTCCTCCCACAATCCAAAAACATGGATCAAGTCAATTGAATTCTCAAAATTGCCCCATATAGAGTGTGTCTGTGTGAGTGAGTGAATGTGTGCTTAGTGATGGATTGGCGCCCTGTCCTGGGTGTATCTGCCCAGCGCCCGAAACGTTCTCCCCTGGATGGGCATGGGGAACCCCCCCCGCGACCCTAATAGAGGATAAAGCGGGAGATAATGAATGAATGAATAATACCAGACCAAGTAGCAACATTCGGTCTCCTGCCCTTGATATTAGTATTATTCATTCATTCATTATCTCCCGCTTTATCCTCTATTAGGGTCGTGGTGGGGTTCCTCATGCCCATCCAGGAGAGAACGTCTCGGGAGCTGGGCGCCAATCCATCGCTGGGCACACACTCACACAGACACACTCTATATGGGGCAATTTTGAGAATTCAATTGAATTGATCCATGTTTTTGGACTGTGGGAGGAAACCGGAGAACCCGGAGGAAACCCACGCGGACACGGGGAGAACATGGAAACTCCACCCAGATGGGGATTCGAACCGGGAATCCCTAGTGATTAGTATTATTGTAATGGTTTAATAATTATAATATGTTTTTTTTTTTCTGTTTCATTTGCAACCTAATGTCTTTACATCATTTGTTGTATTTTTAGTACCACACAATGGAGAACAACTGATATCATGATACACAGTGTTATCGGGTTCTAATGCATCAGAATTGTATTGAGTACCAGTCCATGAACATGGTACATGATCCTCCACCAATGAACCCGTCCTTTGTTTGCCCCTTCACCTAGATGACTTGCTACACTTAGGGCTGTTTCATAGTAATTAGTGTGTAGAGGGAGTAGGCAGTGAGACACACCTGCAGCGAGGGAGTACCAGTACACGCATTTGACCCCAATACCCTGTGGAGGTGTAGCTCAGAAAACAGGACGGGGCAAACGCTTATGTTATGGATGTTTTTTAAACTAAGTCTTTAATGTGTGATTTATTAACCTTAATAAACTGCCACTTAATCGATTTTAGACCTGATGAGAAAAGCACCCATCTGTAACCATGGTGACGGCAGCTTCCCTCTTTCACCTGACAGCAAACAAACAGGGTGTCCCAAAGACTATTTTAGAATTTCTACCCTCTCACCCCTCTCACAGCACCAAGTGTCACCTAATATGGAGTGTTCATAATGAGGGAACAATGAGTTATAGGGGTATGTGTTGCTTTGGAGAAACTTAAAGGAACGATACAACTAGAACCATTATGAATTCAGTGTCTTTAGTTACCATGTGAAGTTTAGTATGTTCTTCTTATTAAGATACTTGAGTGTATGTTGGCTGTGGTCTTACTGTGAACCTTTATAAACATGATAAGCACTTGGTCTTCATTGTTTGGTTATTTATTTGTGTAATCTCCTCTTTTTTGTACAGGATCAGTATCTCCTGCTTGTTTCCAGCATCATGGCATTTCAGCCTGTCTCCAGGGTTCCTTCCCCGGGTCATGCTCCCCACCTTCAGGCAGCTGCTGCTGCTCAGCCTGCTGGTGGCATCGGGTCTCGTCTACCTGCTGCTGGTCACCAACAAAGGCCGTAGTATTTGGCATCACGACAAGCCTCATCATAGGTCAGTTAAAACTCTGTGGCTTTTAAGCAAGGGACATTAGTGGAGCATAAAGTTCACTTGACCCCAACCCTCACGACCATGTACACAAGTAATTGAAATCAATACAGTTTATTTTTATATCTTTCATCCATCCATTATCTTCCGCTTTATCCTATATTAGGGTCGCGGTGGGGTTCCCCATGCCCATCCAGGGGAGAACGTTTCGGGCGCTGGGCAGATACACCCAGGACAGGGCGCCAATCTATCGCTGGGCACACACACTCTATTTGGGGCAATTTGGAGAACTCACTTGACTTGATCCATGTTTTTGGACTGTGGGAGGAAACCGGAGAACCCGGAGGAAACCCACGCGGACATGGGGAGAACATGGAAACTCCACCCAGATGGGGATTGGAACCGGGAATCCCTAGAGCTGAGAGGCAAACGTGCCAACCATTAAGCCACCGTGCCGCCTATTTTTATATCTTACGACTTAAAACCACTTGTTTTCAGCTCCAGTCATTTGTCCCGGGTGACGGATATGGAGGCGACGGACACAAGCAACCCGAATCTGAACTACGGCGTGGTGGTGGATTGCGGCAGCAGCGGCTCGCGGGTGTTTGTGTACGTGTGGCCTCGGCACAACGGCAACCCTCACGACCTGCTGGACATCAGACAGATGAGGGACCAGAATCGCAAAGCAGTGGTGATGAAGATCAAACCCGGTGAGTGTGAAGTTTAAGGTCCTGGTCTGAATCTCGGTGTACTGGACATCAGATTCTGTTGCAAGTAGAGTATTTGAGCTCGGTCCCTCAAACGATGTTCAGATTGGGGAGTTACTGACTTTAAATAATGACCTGTATTCAAATTCTAGGCAAATGAGGACTGAATTCACTTTGCATGCTTCATAAAAGCCTCTGCTGTGGTTAATGAGTGCCGCTTCTGCCTGCATGTCCTCTGATGTGTTATCGTGATGTCATGTTTATGATGGACTCAACTGGAATTAGTAATGTACACTCACCAGCCTCACCACCATGTTGCCACGTTTGCTGTTCAATTTATTAGCGCCCCCTACTATCAGGAAAATAACATAAAAGACCTTTTTGATAAAACCCCACCGAAGCAGATACTAAAGTTTCTAACCCGTCTTAACCTCTATTATCAAATCTGATACTTGTGCAGCCAATCAAAATCTCCTCATCATGCAACAATCTATAGAAATGTAACTTTACTGAATATAATAAAAACAATTGTATGCTACAAATAGCCAAATATGGGCTGAAGTGGCAATAAACAAAACCCAAAGCCAACAACAAAAAAAAACCCTACCATCAGGACCATGTTATGTGGATTGTAGATGATGCTCAGCCCTGCACTGACCCTGACGTGGTGGTGGTGATGGTGCTGGCATATGTTATGCTGATATGTGTGTAATACATCCACATGGTGGATCATGATTTTAAGAGAAACTGACAAAATATATGACCGATGGACTACAGATTGTGATTTATAGAACTACAAAGTCCATCTATATGGGAAGTGGAGCTGAACAGCGAGTGTATATCGTTCTATAATGAAGTCTTTAAATACGATGCCTTTGTGTCCACACAGGCATTTCGGAGTTTGCGACGACGCCAGGAAAGGCAAGCGATTACATGTACCCCCTGCTGAGCTTCGCTGCCGAATACATCCCAAAAAACAAGCACCAGGAGACTCCTTTATACATCCTGTGCACTGCAGGCATGAGGCTTCTGCCCGAGAGGTTTGTGTCTTCTTTAAATTCTTTATTTTATATATATATATTAGGGGTGAGCTGCAATATTCGCTGATTCGACGATTCTATTCGGAGAACCGTAGTCGACTATGAACCTCATAGTCGAATGTACCATTTTGATCACATGGGGGCGCCCATGGCTGCTGCTAAGCATTAGTTTTTACATGAAATGTCTTTGTTTTCGTTATATATATAGCCTTTTGTCAAATAAAATCATCCTAATTTCTAGAAAAAAAAAAGAAAAAAGAAAAACAAAAAAAAGGTTTTCTTTTGTTAGAAAAACAAGTAAAATATAAAAAAAAAAAATATTTTTTAAAAACCACGCTTATAGCGCCATGGTGAAATTTTAACTGATTCAACTATCAGTTGACTATAGGGAAAATCTGACGAATCAGATTCGACTATGAAAATCTTTGGATGAATACAGCCCATATATATATATATATATATATATATATATATATATATATATATATATATATATATATATATATATATTTTTTTTTTTATACTGGTCCTCAACCGCAGCCTAATTTCCGCTCTGTTTTGGGTTGCAGTCAGCAGGAGGCGCTACTGGAAGATTTGCGCACCGACATTCCAGTTAATTTCAACTTCCTCTTCTCTGATTCTCACGTGGAGGTTATTTCCGGGAAGCAGGAAGGTGAGATGGCACATTGCAACTGAATAAGGACTGTGTGTGTGTGTGTGTGTGTGTGTGTGTGTGTGTGTGTGTGTGTGTGTGTGTGTGTGTGTGTGTGTGTGTGTGTGTGTGTGTGTGTGTGTGTGTGTGTTGTACTGTGTACTAATAGTCGTACTTTGTTTGTCAGGTGTGTACGCCTGGATCGGGATAAACTTTGTCCTGGGAAGGTTCAATCACATTGATGACGGTAAGTCACCTGCTGCTTCGTTTATTAAACCTTCAGACGAGTGTCCGCCCCGTCCGTTCACCTGGCCGTCCGTCAGCCCCGTCCTCCCGGTTGGCCGAATGTCTCTCCCTCGTCTCCGTTTGTAACTCCTTATCAGTCTGATAAAACTTTCCAAACTGCACCTGCTGCCCCTTTCAAGGCTGCTTTTCACAACGGCTGCCTTTATTTCCCCCCTGAATGCCGCTCTGAGCCGAATTCGTACGTGGCAGGGACTTTACCTCACGGCAGTTTATGCAAATTAGTATCAATGTGACTGTGATGCGTGGAGCTTGTTTCCATTTGTTTCTCATTGAATATTCTCCCTGGTTAGATTTACACTGGCATTTGGGTGCAGTAGGTGAACCATGTAATCTTCTTTTACATATGTAATAATGTCTGCCCTCAGGTGCTCATTAATGCCCCAACATTGTAATCAATACAACACAATACGGTCTGGTAGTGTTGGGTTGAACAGCAACGCATGACGAACAGCACACATTATTATTGTCTTGTTTTCTAAACCGGTTGATTAAGGTCATTAAGGTAATGAAGCCTATCCCAGCTCGGGCAGGGCAGATCACCGTGTCCCTACACACGTCATTTCTAACATTCCGCCCTCTGCGTTATCCCCAGATGACGAGGCCGTCGTGGAGGTTCAGGTCCCTGGCGGAGACCATCAGGAGACGCTGGTGCGCAAGCGCACGGTCGGCGTGTTGGACATGGGTGGAGGCTCCACTCAGATAGCGTACGAAGTGCCCAAAACTGTAAGCTTTGCTTCCCCACAACAGGTTATTATCTACAACAATTTCCATTCTTAAGGCGTAAGCTCGGTGTGGTGACCGAACCCCGCGTCCGCTCACCTCTCCTGCACGGCTTTGCCTGAGAGCTGAGGCTTTGTGTTGAGGTCAGCCTGCTGTGTGAGGGTGTTTGTGAGGCTGGAGATAAATGTGTGCTTTTTAACCAGCATTCAAGTTTAAAACCAGTTGCTTCGTGAACATAACTGCTAATAATGCTTTTTTACATCTTACGTGTTACTATAGGATTCCACTAGAGGGCGCTGATTCGTTTTGCAGCCCATCATGTCAGGCTGCATTATGCAGTATTATATGACCTGTTTAGAGTGATTAGGATTAGATGTGGCCTGTCTCAATGGACCTTATGCTTTTTTAAGATACACACAGACTCTTATATGTAGAACAGCAAAGAAATAAAATATATAGTGTGTGTGTGTGTGTGTGTGTATATATATATATATATATATATATATATATATATATATATATATATATATCCATCCATTATCTCCCGCTTTATCCTCTATTAGGGTCGCGGTGGGGTTCCCCATGCCCATCCAGGGGAGAACGTCTCGGGCGCTGGGCAGATACACCCAGGACAGGGCGCCAATTTATCGCTGGGTACACACTCACACACTCAAACACACTCTATATTGGGCAATTTAGAGAACTCAATTAACTTGATCCATGTTTTTGGACTGTGGGAGGAAACCGGAGAACCCGGAGGAAACCCACACGGACACGGGGAGAACATGGAAACTCCACCCAGATGGGGATTCGAACCGGGAATCCCTAGCGCTGAGAGGCGAACGTGCTAACCACTAAGCCACCGTGCCGCCCATATATATATATATATAAGTAAAATTTACAATTTGTGTTAAACACTAGTACACTTGTCATTAATGAGTACTATTTGTAATAAAGTTTATTATTGTAATTATTGACCATGCTCTGCTAACTTGCAGTACCGCTATGATCCACGAGAGGGATTTAGTGTGTGTGCGTGTGCGTGCACAGATGGTTTAAATATGGAGGACTTAATTCCTCTGTGTGTAAACACTGTTGGGAAATTAGATGATTATTAGTCATTACTGTTCTTAAAGAAAACGAGTGCTGATTGCTTTATTAATTACCTGGTTTTTGACTTGATGGCACCCCTTTCATCTGTTATAATGCCATGTTTTTTTTCTGAGTTGCTATGGTAACCGATTCAGCCGTCGATCGTACTTGTAACAATACTAATCCCTGTGTCGGCGTGTGTACATGTGGATGTTTTTAGGAGTTTGGAGTGTGTCTGGAATCTCTTGTCGCTTCGTGTTCTTCACTTCCAGCGGTTCTGTCTGATCATCTTCATCGTTCTGTTCCGTCTCCTTTTATAGGAGGAGATCGCCAAGAACTTGCTGGCTGAATTTAACCTGGGCTGTGACGCTCACCGCACTGAACACGTGTACCGCGTTTATGTTTCCACATTCCTGGGGTTTGGCGGCAACGCGGCCCGAGCGAGATACGAGGAGAACCTCGTCAGCAGCACTCATCTCCAGAACAAGTGAGGGCGACGGGTTTGGTGTTTTTATTGATCTATTTTCTGCAGGGTCGCAGGGTCGACCCTGATTCTCTGAGGGTTGGGGATCGTGCTTAAGGTTCCTCAGTGTCATTTTTGTGAATTATTAAAAAAATTTTTAATTCATCTAGCACCACACCAACCTCGCATCTCTTTTAACTTGTGTTCAGGCTGTTGGATCAGCGCCGTGGTGAGACCCCTGACTCTCCTCTACTGGACCCCTGCTTGCCGTCGGACCTCCAGGATGAGGTGGGTCCCTCCGGGCAAAAGCTGCACCTCAGGGGCACGGGCAATTTTGAGCAGTGCCGCCTGCAGCTGCAGCCCTTTCTCAACCGTACGAACGAGACCAACACGTCGCTGAATGGCGTCTACCAGGCGCCCATTGACATCACCAACAGTCAGTTCTATGGCTTCTCCGAGTTCTACTACTGCACCGAGGACGTGCTGCGCATGGGTGGAGATTATAACTCCACCAAATACACCAATGCTGCGAAGGTTAGAACATTTGACGCTGTTAACCCCCCTTTAACTTGTTCTTAAATGATCAGGAACCTTCCAAAATGTTAACCCCGGATCTCTTTTTGCAGGACTACTGCGCCACCCAGTGGAAGGTTCTTAAGGAGCGTTTCGACCGGGGCCTTTACTCCTCCCACGCAGATCTACACAGGCTCAAGTACGTCCCTGTTGATTATCCCTGACTTCCCAGCTGCATGTTTATGTTCCTATGGAACTGTTTCCAATCCGGCGTTCTCTGTCTCCTCAGGTATCAGTGTTTTAAGTCAGCCTGGGTCTATGAGGTGTTCCACTCCGGGTTCTCCTTCCCACTCGGCTATGAAAACTTGAAAACGGCGCTGCTTGTGTATGACAAAGAGGTGCAGTGGACTCTGGGAGCGATACTTTACCGCACACGCTTTCTACCTCTGAGGTACGACTTTGATGGACAAGCGTAAATGGGACACAGCAAGGCACTTGATGGTTAACACGTTCGCCTCTCGGCGCTGGGGATCCAGGTTCGAATCCCGATCTGGGTTCCCCCTGTGTCCGCATGGGTTTTCTCTGGGTTCTCCGGTTTTCTCCCACAGACCAAAACATGGATTGAAGGTGAATTGGTTGCTCTAAAATTTCCATAAATAGTGTGTGTGTCTGAGTGAGAGAATGCCCAGCGATGGATGGACGCCCTGTCCTGTGTGTATCTGCCCAGCACTCAAAACGTTCTCCCCTGAATGGGCGTGGGGAACATATGAAGTGGAAGATAATGAGATAAGAAAAGAGTGGATGAGGACCTGATCTGCAATCGCTGTTCTAGTGCATCCCAAGTGTATCCCCACTAAAATCACTCCACTCCTGTGTTTATGGTTTTTGCATTGTGCACTGGGAATAAAAAGGCCCTTCCCCAAACTGTTTTCACTAAGGTGGAAGCATTATTGCACATCATTTTGGAACAGTTGACCAAAATGCATAGGTCTGTGCTTTATTTGAACAAAACTAAGCGTGTGAGGGGGGGGTGGGTCTATAAGGTTCTGGATTTCCATCCATCCATTATCTTCCGCTTTATCCTCTACTAAGGTCGCGGGGGGGTTCCCCATGCCCATCCAGGGGAGAACGTTTCGGGTGCTGGGCAGATACACCCAGGACAGGGCGCCAATCTATCACTGGGCACACACTCACTCACACAGACACACTCTATATGGGGCAATTTGGAGATTTAATTGACTTGATCCATGTTTTTTGGACTGTGGGAGGAAACCGGAGAACCCGGCGGAAACCCACGCGGACACGGGGAGAACATGGAAACTCCACCCAGATGGGGATTCTAACCGGGAATCCCTAGTGCTGAGAGGAGAACATGCTAAATCACTAAACCACTAAGCCACCGTGCCGCCCCGGTTCTGGATTTCATTCTTTATATATTTTTCCTGTGGAGTTTGCCTGCTCGCCCCATTTTTATTTGTTTGTTTGCCCTTTAAGTGGTTCCAGCACTTCCTCTGACCCTAATGTCTCTCTTCCTTGTCGTACCAGGGACATCCAGCAGGAGAGTTTAAAGGGCGTCCACTCCCGCTGGCACCCGGGCTTCACCTTCATGAACAACCACTATCTGTTCCTGGCTTGCTTCCTGGTGGTGCTGCTGTCCATCATCCTGTACGTGCTCCGGCTCCGGCGCATTCACCGACGGGCCGCGCTGAACCGGGGGCCCTCCGTCCAGTGGCTGGAGGAAGGTCTGGGTTCTCAGGACCTTCCCGTTAATGATTTAGCACTCTAGTGAATTGACGCTTGACTGCGGGAGGACATTTTTTTTTTTTTTTTTTTTTTTTTTTTTTTTTTTTTTTTTTTTTTTTTGGGACATGTTTGTTGTTGATTGAGCCGGTACCTGGAGAATATGAACCCACCGTTAAGAAAGGACGTGGACTCGAGAACTGGCGGTTTGTCCCGAAAGCCACGGATCTGGACACTTCACGTGGAACGTTGAGCAATCCTGGATTTTCAGTTTCGGCAGATTCCTGTGGTGTTCTGTCATTTCAGCATCGTGTCGTCTTGAAACATTATGTTAATGTGAAAACACTCTCTCTCTGTGTGTGTGTGTGTGTGTGTGTGTGTGTGTGTGTGTGTGTGTGTGTGTGTGTGTGTCTGTAGGGAGGTGCTGATCCAGACGTTAGCCAATGAGAGCAGCCCAGTTACAGTCACATCTTTTGATTGATGTGTTTGGGTTCGATAATCATCTCCACCGTTTGCGTTCACGGCATGCACTAGTGCGACCACCTAAAATAAGCAAGATGCTCGAACCCCAATGATGTCATGGTGTTCACTCCATGGCCACTTTATTAGATACACCTCCTCGTTTCTTCAACTCACTGCTTAACAACAGAGATGGACTTCTCTATTTCTCTTTTATTCTCCGTTTTCTGATTGGTGGCACATCATTTGGGTGGTGAATGATTCTCTGACCTGCACTGACATTGTGACAATGTGCAATGGTGGTGGTGTGTTGGTGTGTTGCGCCGGCCGATCAGACGCAAAAGGTGCTGCTGGAATTTCTACCATGCACTTGGTTATACGTCCACCTTTTAGATGTAAAATCGAGTTCGTGTTAGTCGTCCTCTAGTCCCTCATCGGTTCTCACAGGAACCTGCTTTCAGGCTAGTGGATTATTCTAAAGATGTGCTGCGTCTGCTCAACACTTAATACCACTGCAGGGAATGATCCGCCACCCGAATCGTAAACGGAACCAACGGTATGTAGAGAGACCGATAGACTGCCGTCTGAGAACGGAGTAGCTGTGTAGAAGTAAGGAGGTGTGTCTTCCGGTGGCTGATGAGTCTCCTACTTCTCTCTCTTTGTTCTGTAATTTGTCAAATCAAGCTGCCATTGTACCCAGCAGGCCTGAAGCTCCTGTTTTGAAGTCAACAGATGAACGTAATTAAAATCTAAATTGTATAACCCTTTCAGACCCAGTGATCCCAGTTCCATGCAGTAACATCCGAACGTCCCATTGAATCTACGGAACCTGTTGATTCATGTAGTGTTTATACACTCCACACTCACTAATCCACAGATCCCACTCTCTGATCAGCAGGGCATTATTTACCCGATTACAGCGTGCCAACTGCTAACTGTGACCTCAGAACCCTCACCTGGAATCCCTGTCCGAGTTTAATAAGAGCGCATGAGCACCAAACCTTTGAAAGAGTTTTCAGACATCTGTAGATGACACTGTATTGTATTTATTGTTTTTCTTCTTTTTTTTTATTTTTTTTTTATTTTGTTCCTTAAGAATGCAGGGGAAGGGGAGGGGGAGGGGATAGGTTGGTGTTTGCAAGCTCAGTATTTACATTTTTTATTATTATTATTTTTATTTTTAAAAGTCAGTGCCAGTTTTTGTTTTTCTTTGGTAAAGGTTGCATCGGTAGTGGTTTGTTGAAGGTCGTACATTTCTCTTTATTTGTACACGTGGCCGAGGTCGAAGATCAATCAGTGCAATATTGATGTACAGATGCTCACTCGCGATTTGACACACATTTGTTTCAGCACTTGCTTTTCCACACTGTTTGCACTCGCAGGGATTCGACAGCGCTGTCGACACAAGCGTTTTAAATAAAGGTGCCGGAATCGTGACCGTGGCTGGTTTTGGTTTCATGAGCTGGACTCCTGGGTTATTTCTGGGTTATGGGCAAGCCATAAGGTAATTATAAGTATTTCTTACCTAACTAATCTATCTGTAAGTACATGTGTTTATTTACACACACACACACATACATACATATATATATATATATATATAATGATTTATTAGTCAATTTCTAAGGCACTTTTAGCTGAAGGCTTGTGTTTATGCTTATGGTTGTGTTTATGCAGAAACATCTGTCGGCTGCTGCTTTGCTGAAGTCTGAGTACAGCAAGAAGCTCTTTATCTTAATTGTGGGTGATGGAGATATGAGCGCACACTGTGAGTCAGCACTGCACTCCTTCACAGGACTTTACAGTGGGGGCAGCACTCAAGTCTTTTTTTCTTTTCTTGTTTTATTTGCTTACTGTACTTACACACAGAGGAGTTTGTCTTCCACATGTAACCCATCCGTGCAGACCATGCACTGAGTGAAGTGAGCGCACACGTGACCGGAGTGGTGGGCAGCCCTGTACATGGCGCCCAGGGAACAATTAGGGTTAGGTGCCCTGCCCAAGGACACTTTAGCCATAGTACTTGTCGGGGACCAGGAATTGAACCGGGGAACTTAAGGCCGCAAGGCTGGATCCTCAACCATAAGCCTGTATGACTGTGTGTAAAGTAAAATAATAATTGTAATTAATTATAATAATGGTAATTAATGATTTATCTTAATTATATATACAGTATATTTGCATATATGTAAAAGTCTAAGTGTGTGCGTGTTCTCTATACAAACATTTGCTTTGATTAACCCATCATGTTAACTTTGATTAACCAATCAGCATGTCACTTGCCGTTCTCTTTAAGAACCTAGTGCTCTTTGACTGGAGCGTTGCTATTTCAACGGCACATTGCGACCCATTACATTTACGTTACGTGAAGCCAGGCCAAGCAGCTTCAACAATAGTTATATTATTAAATTGAACTTTCCTGACCTATTCTTCATTATTTTATTGAGTTCATTTTACCAGCACGTCCTTACTATAAACGATTGATTTAACATGTGTTCTGTGTAGGTTTATAAACGAGCTCCTTGTCTGCCCTGTTTAGTTTTCACCTACATCACTCCAGGGCGTGATTAGAGACGCAGGAGCCTGTCGTCTTGACATGGTATTATGTGCTCTTCAGAAACGAGCCTGCGGATATGAGGTAATGACTTAATGCTCGTGTTTGGGAATGGGATAAGTGTGCGGTAGGTGTGCACTTATATTAAACGATTAGACTGTTTATTTTGGTTGTGAATCCTTTACTAATTATTGCTTAGTAAAGTGTACATAGGAGAGCGAGCGAGTGTCAGACCGAGTCTGGCATGCAGACGGGGTTTACCGTGTTAATGCCAACGTTCTTTCTGCACGATTCATGGGTTGGTTGACTTGCTAAGTGGGTGTGCTCAGTGGGTGTGTAGTAAGTAGGGGTGTATTCAACTAAGGATTTTCATAGTCGAATCTGATTCGTCAGATTTTCCCTATAGTCGACTGATAGTCGAATCAGTTAAAATTTCACCACAAGATGGCGCTATAAGCGTGGTTTTTTTTAAAAAGATTTTTTTAATATATTTTGTTTTATATAATTAACATTGTTAAAGCGCACACATCATTTAAAAAAAATATTAACAGAAATTAGGATAATTGTATTTGACAAAAGGCTATATATATAACGAAAACAAAGACTTTTCATGTAAAAACTAATGCTTAGCAGCAGCCATGGGCGCCCCCATGTGGTCAAAATGGTACATTCGAATATGAGGTTCATAGTCGACTACGGTTCTCCGAATCGAATCGTCGAATCAGCGAATATTGCAGCTCAACCCTAGTAGTAAGCATCAAGTGTGCTTCGGTAGTGACTATCTCCCGCTTTATCCTCTATTAGGGTCGTGGGGGGTTTCCCCATGCCCATCCAGGGGAGAACGTCTCGGGCGCTGGGCAGATACACCCAGGACAGGGCGCCAATCCATCGCTGGGCACACACTCACTCACACAGACACACTCTATCTGGGGCAATTTTGAGAACTCAATTGACTCGATCCATGTTTTTAGACTGTGGGAGGAAGCCGGAGAACCCGGAGGAAACCCACGCAGACACGGGGAGAACATGGAAACTCCACCCAGACTGGGATTCGAACTGGGAATCCCTAGCGCTGAGAGGCGAACGTGCCAAACCACTAAGCCACCGTGCCGCCCGCACATAATGTTCTATACATATTTTCTATTATATCAGCTCCACTTACCATGGACTTTGTAGTTCTATAATCGAGATGGACTTTGTAGTTCTATAATTACGCACGTTACCGCAGTTTGAATCATGCAGGTGGGTTAATGTGTGTTGGGCGGGTACAAGTGGATCAGACCGAGGTGTCCGTCACATCCAGCTCTGCAGCCACAAGTGTAGCTCCCCAGCACAACCAGTGTCTACTTAACGATGAGAAGTGAAAATGACTGAGACAAAAAAAGAGGAATCAAAACCTAATTATTCTGTCTGTACGGTTCTAAAAAAAACGGCTTTGAAGTTGATTTGCACCTTAAAGACCAGCATTGACCTAAAAAAAATAATTTTAAAGATCTTACAGTATAATGTGAGCATAATGCAGTTATTCTTTATGCATTAGGAGCTGATTTACCTTCATAAGTTAAATCGTGACCAAAGCATTTTGTGAATCACAAACCTTTTATTCTTTGCAAATTGTTCTATCAACACAGCATTCCTCGTTCTGTGTCCAAAAAGTGTGAACTGCCCATCATGTGTACTAAAGCCGAACATTACAAACAGATCATGTAGCTACGTGTTTAGCCTTTTTAATCTGAATCATATGATCCGCTCACATGGGGCAGGCTCAGGATTAAACACGGTGAAGGAGAGAAAACTAGGTGAATTTCCATATTTTGTTGAATTTGGGATGTTTTGAAGAATGGACTAAAGTCTGGAAATTGACTGTAATAGAACAGCATCGAGGTTAAATGTAAATTCATATTAAAGGTTTGCAGGTTAGGCTTTTCTTTTTCTTTTTTTGTTTTTAATAGATGAGTTGCCCTGTGACTTTAGATTGCGTTAAATAGGACTTTTGCAACTTTACACTGTGAGATGTGAGTTATTGTTCAAGTTCTGCTCAGGACCCCTTCATGTAGGTCAAATTTAAATCATAATTAATTCATTTTCTCATGAACATGAACTATATTCGCTGATGAAATTCTGGTCCTGCCCGATATGTGATCACTGTGATCTTAAATTTGGAACTTTTTGAATGTAAACAGTGATGTCTGTGGGATAGCAGAAGCCCCACTATCATTCAGAAACATCAACCCAGCCCCGTTTAACCCTGAGACGGAACAATGCGAGGGGGAGATTCTGCCCCTGCAGCCACATGTGCAGTACCGGGCAGGCCGATAAGCACCAGCACAGCCCTGCTAATCTGCAGGTCCACCCTGAAAGGAGGCCACTACACCCAACACACCCAGCATTACACCCAGTTTGGAACCGCCTTCAAATAATCTGTTATTGTTCAGAATATGGGGCGACACGGTGGCTTAGTGGTTTAGCACGTTCTCCTCTCAGCGCTAGGGATTCCCGGTTCGAATCTCCATCTGGGTGGAGTTTCCATGTTCTCCCCGTGTCCGCGTGGGTTTCCTCCGGGTTCTCCGGTTTCCTCCCACAGGCCAAAAACATGGATCAAGTCAATTGAATTCTCCAAAATTGCCCCATATAGAGTGTGTGTGAGTGAGTGTGTGCCCAGCGATG
Source organism: Corydoras sp. C115 (assembly GCA_019802505.1). Taxonomy (NCBI): domain Eukaryota; kingdom Metazoa; phylum Chordata; class Actinopteri; order Siluriformes; family Callichthyidae; genus Corydoras; species Corydoras sp. C115. Next base: position 565,851 of record JAFMOC010000074.1, on the reverse strand, counting down.
GATTGGCGTCCTGTCCTGGGTCTATCTGCCCAGCGTCCGGGGCGTTCTCCCCTGGATGGGCATGGGGAACCCCACCGCGACCCTAATAGAGGATAAAGCGGAAGATAATGAATGTTCAGAATATGGCTACTAAACAAGTGAGTCGTGGTTGTGTATCCTGAGCAGCGTGAACATTTGTTTAATCGGGAGCAAGTTGTGATCGGTTTCATGTTCTCAAGTTTGTAAAGAGTCTAATGTCCCTTCTGTTGGAGCTTGTTGGGCGTTTAATTTAAAATTGGTTGGCTTTTGGTTTAATGAAACGTTTGTTGTGGCCGTAATGGCCTCCACTCCTCTTAAAGGGTTGTGCAGAGCGTTCCTACACACAGTACAAAGAGCACTTGTGGAGTTAATCATGAATGTTGGACGTGAAAGCCTGGCTCTACAATAACATTCCAAATCCTTCTTTAGACGTCACATGAGATTGTAAGCTTTATAAAGGCCTTGAGGTTTTACACTCAACACCAGTGATGGACCAACTAATAGAATATGTACTGAGTATTGTTTGTTTCCAATTATTACTGATCAATTATCACTTAAGCCATTGATTAAATTGTTAATTCTGAATTATCATTATGGAAACAGGGTGTTACTGCTGTAGCTGTTTGGGTGGAGCGCACTAGGAGTGCTTAATATACAGTTGGAACAAAAGATCAGTCTATGAAAAAGGAAAGCAGGAACAACAGTCATATATTTTCATTCATTCATTATCTTCCGCTTTATCCTCTATTAGGGTCGCGGGGGGGGGGGGGGGGGGGGGGGGGGGGGGGGGGGGGGTTTCCCCATGCCCATCCAGGGGAGAATGTTTCGTGCGCTGGGCAGATACACCCAGGACAGGGCGCCAATCTATCGCTGGGCACAACAGTTATATAGTTGATGCATTTTTTTTACCCACTATATAGGGGAAATTTAGAAAGGAGCACTTTAAAGCAGCCAATTCCCTTTGAATTCATGTTTCTGGACTGTGGGAGCAAATCTGAGAACCAGAGGAAACCCCACACAGACACGGGGAGAACATGGAAACTCAGGGGGAAACCCCAGATGGGTATTCGGACCTGGAGCCAGTGCTGAGAGGTTGACCACTAACCACTACGTATGTAGCTCTCACTGAAAACCACATACATGAAACCAGGAGCTTATATTTGGGAATGGGGATATGAACAGGGGAAGTGCAATTTGTGTTATGACCAAGGAGCAGAACCTAAGTGTTTGGAAAGCACACGGCTCCGTGTAAAGTACAAATAAAATAAAAATCCCAACTCGTCACTCGAAACGTGAGGAGTGTTTTCATTTGAAATGATACTGAACACCGTGTATGCAAATCCATTTCCTTTTGGCAGAAGTTCCAATAGTTGCACAATCACGGTGCACAATAGTTCCTTGTGGTTAAGGAACCAGGCTTGTGCGTCTCAGGTGCTGGGCAGATACACCCAGGACAGGGCGCCAATCTATCACTCTATATGGGGCAATTTGGAGAATTCAATTGACCTTGATCCATGTTTTTGGACTGTGGGAGGAAACCGGAGAAGCCGGAGGAAACCCACGCAGACACGGGGAGAACATGGAGACTCCACCCAGATGGGGATTCGAACCAATTTAAGATTTTTATATATAAATATAAGGTGGCACGGTGGCTTGGTGGTTTAGCATGTTCTCCTCTCAGCGCTAGGGATTCCCGGTTCGAATCCCCATCTGGGTGGAGTTTCCATGTTCTCCCCGTGTCTGCGTGGGTTTTCTCCGGGTTCTCCGGTTTCCTCCCACAGTCCAAAAACATGGATCAAGTTAATGGAGTTCTCCAAATTGCCCCATATAAAGTGTGTCTGTGTGAGTGAGTGTGTGTCCAGTGATAGATTGGTGCCCTGTCCTGGGTGTATCTGCCCAGCGCCTGAAACGTTCTCCCCTGGATGGGCATGGGGAACCCCCCCCCCACGGCCCTAGTATAGGATAAAGCGGAAGATAATGAATGAATGACCCCTATATCCATCATCATCCATTAAGGGCGAGGGGGGGGGGGTGTTCCCCATGCCCACCCAGGGGGGAACGTTTCGGGCGCTGGGCAGATTGACCCAGGACAGGGTGCCAATCCATCGCTGGGCACACACTCACTTACACAGACACACTCTATATGGGGCAATTTTAAGAATTCAATTATTCAATTGGCCTTGATCGGGCGGCACGGTGGCTTAGTGGTTTAGCATGTTCTCCTCTCAGCGCTAGGGATTCCCGGTTCGAATCCCCATCTGGGTGGAGTTTCCATGTTCTCCCCGTGTCTGCGTGGGTTTCCTCCGGGTTCTCCGCTTTCCTCCCACAGTCCAAAAACATGGATCAAGTCAATTGAGTTCTCCAAATTGCCCCCTATAGAGTGTGTGAGTGTGTGTCCAGTGATAGATTGCCCCCTGTCCTGGGTGTATCTGCCCAGCGCCCGAGACGTTCTCCCCTGGATGGGCATGTGGAACCCCACTGCGACCCTAATAGAGGATAAAGCGGGAGATAATGAATAAATGAATGAATATATAAATATATATTTTATTTGTTGTGTGAATGAAGTTGTAAAATCTGGGTAAACTTGGGCGCTGTTGTTCCTTAGCTCCACCCACAGCTACAGCGTGCACCCAGCTGTACCGTGTGTTCTGATTGGCGCGACGGCGCCGCCGACCGGGATGACGTCGCGGAGTCGGGATGTACGCGGCAAAAGCCGTCGGCGGTGCGGCGCGTTGACAGCGCGGGCGGACGCGGGCTGACGGCGGGGCTGACAGCGGGGCGGACCGGGGTGCATGTGTGCGAGGTGCAGCGCGGCAGAGACACCGCTCGCCTGTGCATGGAGCTCCGCGCCGCGCCGGGCTTGGACATGTCGGAGCGGCAGGGCGTCGGGGACGGCACGTGTCCCGAGGACGACGGCTACGAGAGTCTGCCGCAGCATGCGTCCTTCATCACGCACATGACGGCGGGCGCCGTGGCGGGCGTGCTGGAGCACACGGTCATGTTCCCCGTCGACTCGGTCAAGGTACGCCGACGTTGGCGCTCACATGGGCAGCCGAGCCGCTGGTCGCACTTGCGTAACGAGCGGAGCCCCGCGCCGTATCCCGATTCCCGCCGAGGCGCCCTACCGAGGCGGTTGCCTTTGCAGGCGGCTCTGCACTCGATCTAGTGCACTTCGCGGCGGCTGACTGGTTCGTTTGAGATACGGCTCGCGGAGGTGGGCCGGTCGTCGTTACCGCTACCAAGGGCAGCTAAACCCCCCTGCAAGTTTTTTGGAGGCTGGAGGGGGGAAAAGAAAAAGTTATATTACTTTACAAAGATAATCAGCAGACGTCGTTATTATTGTTCGTTATTAAACGTTTTGTATCGTATTAAATGGTAGTCGTAATTCAGGCGGCTTGCACTTGGCTCGGCAGTGACCTCTAAGCTACTTGGCTAGCTTTACGTCAACGTTTAAAAAACATATATAAGTATTAAAGTTAAGACACGATTATGTCATGTTTATTAATTAAAATACCTGAATGTCGTGACGTCACGTTGGATGCTGCTTTTTGACGCGTATTTTGTCACGTCGATTTCACGGGAGCCTCAAATGGCTGTCAACACGACAATTCAACTAAATCGTAACTAATTTGACACGTTAAAATAATTTATTAATTCATTCATAATCTCCCGCTTTATCCTCTATTAGGGTCGCGGTGGGGTTCCCCATGCCCATCCAGGGGAGAACGTCTCGGGCGCTGGGCAGATACACCCAGGACAGGGCGCCAATCCATCGCTGGGCACACACTCATTCACACAGACACACTCTATATGGGGCAATTTTGGAGAATTCAATTGACTTGATCCATGTTTTTGGACTGTGGGAGGAAACCGGAGAACCCGGAGGAAACCCACGCGGACACGGGGAGAACATGGAAACTCCACCCAGATGGGGATTCGAACCGGGAATCCCTAGCGCTGAGAGGAGAACGTGCTAAACCACTAAGCCACCGTGCCGCCCGTTAAAATGATTTAGTTTAGTTTTTAAATGTACTCAAAAACGAAGTTTGTCAAAAATGTCATGGCGATAAGGACACTAACCAGGTTCAGCAAGTCATGTTCGTATTGTTCCAACTTTATTAATTATTACCTTCTGCTCGTTTATAAACAGTGACTGAATGTATGCAAGGGTATATATATATATATATATATATATATATATATATATATCATTCATTCATTCATTATCTCCCGCTTCATCCTCTATTAGGGTCGCGGTGGGGTTCCCCATGTCCATCCAGGGGAGAACGTCTCAGGTGCTGGGCAGATACACCCAGGACAGGGCGCCAATCCATCGCTGGGCACACACTCACTCACACAGACACACTCTATATGGGGCAATTTGGAGAATTCAATTGACTTGATCCATGTTTTTGGAGTGTGGGAGGAAACTGGAGAACCCGGAGGAAACCCACGCAGACACGGGGAGAAATTGGAAACTCCACCCAGATGGGGATTCGAACCGGGAATCCCTATTGCTGAGAGGCGAACGTGCTAACCACTAAGCCACCGTGCCGCCCTATATATAATATATATATATATTACACAACAAGCAACACAGAAGTGGCATTACAATTAATACAAGGTGAAAAAAAGTTTTTCAGCGAACATGGTTCTGGTTCTTTGCTTTATTGTACGTTTTGGTTCAGAGATATCAGACCTTTTAGTTTTGTTTGTTTGTTGTTGTTCCATTGTGCTTGTGGCTTTTGACATTGTTGTTTGACTTTAAAGTACATTGTACGTTACCAGTTAGACGTCAGGACACGACCCCTTACTGCTCCACTCATTGTCATTTGAATTACATTGCATTACATTTGGTCCTTTAGCAAATACTTTTATCCAAAACGACTTGGAAAGCAAGCACATGGTTGGCCACGGCCTCCTGGAGCGATGAGGGTTAAAGGTTCTTGCTCAAGGACCCACACTGGTGACCACATTTGAAACCACAACCTTCTGATTGATAGCCACAGTACATACTGTGTTCTCTGTTCTGATGGTCAGAGCCTCAAAAGTTCCATCACAGAGCAGGGGTTATTTGCTGGGTGCATTATTCCTATCCCAGCAGTGTCACTGAGGTATTTAATTGAAACTACAGCAGCACTGCTGCACTAAATCCCCCTCACCACATCAGTTTCACTGCAGAACTGACAATAAACAACCCACCACCCAAATGATACCTGTTCTGTGATGCTCCTGACCAACAGAGAACCAACAGGGGACTAACAAAGAACACAGATGGACTACAGTCTGTAATTGTAAAACTACATATCTATATGGTAAGTGGAGGGAAACGGACAATGCAGCAAGAAGGGGCCGTGTCCAAACATTACATTGGTGCCTTATTGGTTTATATGATATTTGAAAACTATTTAATGCATCATCTACTTTGCCTCATTAAATAAATCCCCTGCCATAAGTATCTTAAGTTAGAGTTCTCTATTTTAATGCATTTTATAAATCCCCTTTAGTCACATTTTTCCTAATTTCCACATTCCCCCCCCCCAAGGATAAAAAGTCCTTCGTTGCACCAGGTTCGGAAGTAAATGAAACGAGATCTGAGCTTTTGCTAGAAGCCACAGTTCTTGGTCGAAGCCTCTCAGTTTTGTAATTTAACCACCAACAGCCTCGGAGTCCCACAGTGCCAGATTAAAGTATTTAGGCTCTTTAGCTGAACTGTTTGGTTTTCTTGTGGACAAAATGATGAGTGGAGTGTTGTGTGGTTCAGGGGTAAAGGAATAAACAATCTGAATAAGACGTCCAGCCATTTAACTGCTGCATTATTTATTCTTTCAGAAAATACTACTATAGCAGAGGGCGGCACGGTGGCTTAGTGGTTGGCATGTTCTCTCAGCACTAGGGATTCCCCGTTCGAATCCCCATCTGGGTGAAGTTTCCATGTTCTCCCCGTGTCCGCGTGGGTTTCCTCCGGGTTCTCCCGGAAGATAATGAATGAAAGAATGAATACTATAGCAACTAATGCTTGCAAATGAAACACAGGAACAAAGGGTTAATAAAATGGTGGGGATCGGGGTTCGATTTCGAGGGTTCTGGGTGGAGTTTCCATGTTCTCCCCGTGTCCGTGTGGGTTTTCAACGGGTTCTCCTGTTTTCGCCCACAGTCCAAAAACTTGGATTCAAGGTGAGTTCACCACATTAGCATTTGAAGTGGAATTGATCTGCTGTGCTGTGAGAGTCTTCAGCAGGCATTCAGCTGTGCTTGTGTAGTTCATTGTCAGCGTTTCCTTTAAAGCTGCGAGAATGTGCTCATTCAGGGCCGGGCCTGAGGTCGGACCGGCACACAGAAAAGTGATTGTGTAGAAGGTACTGATTTGGACTGCGAGTTAGAGAGCTTTCTTGTCTTCGGTGTCTGTAGCGGTATGTGTCCATCTCCCTTTTGTTGTTTGCCTCGAAGAAAAACAGTAGTACATTATTTAAAAATGAAATTTAAATTAAATTTGGTCATTTATTGGACACTTCTATCCAAAGCGACTTACAAGGTGAGCCCAGGGTTAATCACAGCATCCCTGGAGCAATGAGGGTTAAGGGTCTTGCTCAAGGACCCACACTGGTAACTACAGTGGACCTGGGATTTGAACCCCCAACCTTCAGATTGATAGCCCAACACGCTGACCACTGAGCTACCACTCCCTCTTGGATGGCATGGTGGTATAGCGGTTTGACTCCCAGGCTGGGTGGAGTTCCCATTGTCCCCCCCATGTGGGTTTCTCAGGGTTCCCCAGTTTCCCCCAACCTTCAGATTGATAGCCCAACACCCTGACTACTGAGCTACCGCACCCTCTATTTATTTATGACCTATTTATTAGGTCATAATGCATCTGTAAATGTTTCTTTGTGGTTAAAAAAAAAAAAAAACTGCCGCACCAAACGGAGGCTTTCATGTTAGTGTTCAGGTTTCGAAAGAAACATTGCAAACATCCCAGAGTTTCATTCAAGAAGTATGCACAATGGTCAAGACTCCTCCCAATTTGGCGAGCAGGCGGGCGGCAGTAATCCCAGCCGAGCGCCACACCGCGTGTTGGAACCATGTGACGGCACATCCGCTGGTAGTAAAAGTCCGGATCGGTGAAACTGAAATTTCCAACATGACTGACGTTGAGCGATTGAGTAATGCAATTGTGTGCAGGAGTGAGTAAAACTCACAGGCTCTGTGTTCTCCGTATGACCTTTGTACACGATTACTGTCTCAGTGTGTGAGAGGGAAAAAAAATGGGCGATGACTTGGCTCTTTTGCGGCGGATCTTATTTAGTCAGAATCCTTAATGATCCACTGGGTACGTTGAACATTGTAAACCTTCAACACGCTGGCCAGGGTTCTAAGATTGGCCAGGGTTCTAAGATTGCGGGAAGAGCACAGAGCTGTTCACTTAGATATCAGTGGATGGTCGCTCTGTGCGGTTGTCTTTATTAATAGGACCTGAGTATTTCATTAGGTGGTGTTGGTGTTTGTTTTTAGGGAACGATGCTGATATCTACACAGCCGAACTGGTGGCTGTTGGGATCAAAGAAACCTGGAACCCTCGGTGTTCTGTTAACCCTTTAATGTCCTCACCAAGAAAAAAGCAAATGAAAAATAATTTTTTCTTTTTTATATATGTTTGGGGCGTTAATAAAAACAATTGGTGTTTTTTTTTTTTTTTTTTTTTTTTTTTTTTAAATGGACCCCCCAGTTTTCAAAATACACCCCTCTACCAAAGGGTTGTGCAGGACGTTAAAGGTCCACATGCTCTGCGTAATCGGCCTGGAGGTGGGAGGAGTCACAGTAACAGGGCGTGGGCTGTTATCTCATGCACCCAGAGGTACATAGGTGTGCGTTTGAGACCCTGACCTTTGTGCTAGAACCGTTTGCTGTTCATTTCTGTGAATAATCCATTCCGTAAGTCCTTCTTAAGATTTTTGGACCGGTGCTCATATCCGTGTGTTAGCTTTGAACCCGCAGCCCTTAACCCAATCACGCATTCGTAGTGCTGATCCCAGGTCCGAGTAAATAGATGCATTGTGTCTGCAAGGGCATCCCGTGTAAAACTGTGTGTTGGTGTGTTGAGTTGGTGCATGTAGGTCAGATCGAGGGGTTCTCCTGGAGTATTAAAAACTTCTGTATGATCCTCTTGGGGCTGTTGAATACTTGTGGTTAAGGAACCAGCCTTGAGACCTCAAGGTCCCTGGTCTAGTTCCCAGTTCCACCAAGTACTGTGACTCAATTCTTTTGGGCAAGGTATTTAACCCCAATTTACACAGTGGGAGAAAACTGGGGAACCCGGAGAAATCCACATGGGGGGGACAATGGGAACTCCACCCAGACTGGGATAAAAACCACTATACCACCATGCCATCCAAGAGGGAGTGGTAGCTCAGTGGTCAGGGTGTTGGGCTATCAATCTGACGGTTGGGGGTTCAAATCCCAGGTCCACTGAAGTTACCAATGTGGGTCCTTGAGCAAGACCCTTAACCCTCGTTGCTCCAGGGATGTTGTGATTAACCCTGTGCTCACCTTGTAAGTGGCTTTGGCGTCTTAAAAGCGTCTGCTGAATGACCAAATGTAAATGTAAAGATCTCTCTATCTCTGTGTGTGTGTGTGTGTGTGTGTATATATATATATATATATATTAGGGGTGAGCTGCAATATTCGCTGATCCGACGATTCGATTCGGAGAACCGTAGTCGACTATGAACCTCATAGCCGAATGTACCCTTTTGACCACATGGGGGTGCCCATGGCTGCTGCTAAGCATTAGTTTTTACATGAAATGTCTTTGTTTATATATATAGCCTTTTGTCAAATAAAATCATCCTAATTTCTGTTAATATTTTTTTTAAATGATGTGTGCGCTTTAACAATAGGCTACACATTAATAAAGCAAGTAAAATATAAAAAAAAAAAATATTTTTTAAAAACCACACTTATAGCGCCATCTTGTGGTGAAATTTTAACTGATTTGACTATCAGTCGACTATAGGGAAAATCTGACGAATCAGATTCGACTATGAAAATCCTTAGTTGAAGACACCCCTAATATATATATATATATATGCCCAGCAGCGATGGATTGGCGCCCTGTCCTGGGTCTATCTGCCCAGCGCCCGAGACGTTCTCCCCTGGATGGGCATTGGGAACCCCATCGCGACCCTAATAAAATATATATATATATATATATATATATATATATATATATATATATATATATATATATATATATATATATATATATATATATATCTCCAACCTTTATACCTTTATTTTAAAATTTCTGCAAAACTTTTTAATGTCTTTGTAAATGAAATCAGTTTTATTTAACACTGTCTCCTGACTATCTTCTGTGGTACCATGCAAATACCGCGTAAATACCCCTGCAGCCACCCTGTCATCTCAGATTATCTGTGTAGCGGTGTCTACACACAGTTGGGTGTCAGGAGCGTGGAGGTCTTATGTAGCACTAATCTTGTAATTGACTGAAGTTACTCTGTAATAACAGATGATCTGAGAGGCTCCGTCCTGCGTTCACTGTTTACTGTGATTTGTGTGAGTTGTTGCTGTGAAGCTGTGCTTTCTTTTTAAAGCCTCATACTTTGGCTTGCTTTGCTTTAGGAAGCCCTCATTCATGTACATGACCTGTTCTCTCCTCCTCACAGACGCGCATGCAGAGTCTACAGCCGGACCCCAACGCGCAGTACCGCAGTGTGTATGGCGCTTTGAAGAGGATCGTCAGGACCGAGGGCCTCATGCGCCCCCTCAGGGGGCTTAGCATCACCATGCTGGGGGCGGGACCTGCACACGCGCTTTACTTCGCCTGCTACGAGCACATGAAGCACAGACTCAGTGATGTCATACAGAATGGCGGCAACAGTCACATCGCCAACGGTGTGTATCTGCGCACTGTCTCGGTGCGAGCTGAGTTTGGTAAAGAAATATGACCTAAAGCTGTTGTTTCCCCTCTCGTACCCCTCAGGACTGGCAGGAAGTGTTGCCACGGTGCTCCATGATGCGGTCATGAACCCTGCTGAAGGTGCTGAAAACTATTTATTTATTTTTTTAACATTATGGGGGCAAAGATTATACAAGGGGTTGGGAACCGGCACACGGTGGTAATACTTTCCGAAAAGAGCCATGGTTTCATATATCCATCCTAGGGCTGTATTCAACTAAAGATTTTCATAGTCGAATCTGATTCGTCAGATTTTCCTTATAGTCGACTGATAGTCGAATCAGTTAAAATTTCGCCACAAGATGGCGCTAAGGGCGTAGTTTTTAAAAAAATATATATTTTTTTATATTTTACTTGTTTTTCTAACAAAAGAAAACCTTTTTTTTTTGTTTTTCTTTTTTCCTTTTCTTTTTCTAGAAATTAGGATGATTTTATTTGACAAAAGGCTATATATATAACGAAAACAAAGACATTTCATGTAAAAACTAATGCTTAGCAGCATCCATGGGCGCCCCCATGTGGTCAAAATGGTACATTCGACTATGAGGTTCATAGTCGACTACGGTTCTCCGAATCGAATCGTCGAATCAGCGAATATTGCAGCTCACCCCTAATCCATCCATCCATTATCTTCCACTTTATCCTCTATTAGGGTCGCGGTGGGGTTCCCCATGCCCATCCAGGGGAGAACGTCTGGGGCGCTGGGCAGATACACCCAGGACAGGGCGCCAATCTATCGCTGGGCACACACTCACTCACACACACATTCTATATGGGGCAATTTGGAGAACTCAATTGACCTGATCTATGTTTTTGGACTGTGGGAGGAAACCGGAGAACCCGGAGGAAACCCACACGGACACGGGGAGAACTTGGAAACTCCATCCAGATTGGGATTCGAACCGGGAATCCCTAGCGCTGAGAGGAGAACATGCTAAACCACTAAGCCACCGTGCCCTGTTTCATATAATTAGCGTTATTCAGGATTGAATTTTGTATTATTGAGTTCGATTGTATCTTTTGTGATGGAGTGTTAAGTTACAATGTTGTGATTATGAAGAAGCCACGCCCCCGTTTGACTTTGACCCCCCCCCCCCATCTCTCTGTCCGTCTCAGTGGTGAAGCAGCGCATGCAGATGTACAACTCTCCGTATCGCGGCTTTCTGGACTGCGTGCTGACAGTGAGTCGAACCGAGGGCCTGGCCGCCTTCTACCGCAGCTACAGCACGCAGTTGGTCATGAACATCCCGTTCCAAGCCCTGCACTTCATCACCTACGAGTTCATGCAGGAGCGCCTCAACCCACAGCGCCAGTACTGGCCCGGCACCCACGTGGTGTCGGGTGCGATCGCGGGCGCGGTCTCGGCGGCGCTCACCACGCCGATGGACGTGTGCAAGACGCTGCTGAACACGCAGGAGGACGTGGCGCTGAATTCTGCGCGCGTGAGCGGCCACCTCACGGGGATGGCCAACGCCTTCCGGACGGTCTACCGGCTGGGTGGCCTGCCTGCCTTCTTCAAGGGCGTGCAAGCGCGCGTCATCTACCAGATGCCCTCCACGGCCATCGCCTGGTCCGTATACGAGTCCTTCAAGTACTTTCTAACGCGGGACGACGAAAGCCGCCTCAGACCCAACCGGACGAGTCCAAAGTGAGGTTGGCGTGCCAGTTTTTACCCTCGGCACTAAACGGAGAGGAGCCTTTGTCTTGCCACGCCAGATGGAGGGGTCGAAACCGAATGACCGGCATCGCGCTGGTGGAGAAATCTCTGATTGCATTTCACAGAATGATATATTTATTGCAAGAGTTTCTCGCTGTTACAAGCCGGAAATCCGATGTTTGCCGAAATAGCCGCAATTAAACGCGCACAAGTGTGTTTTTTTTTATTTTATTTAAAAAAATTATAATTTTAACCAGTGGAAGTCACGGCATTCAGGGGTTTTCAATCAGAACCACTTTTAGAATCATTTCGTTTTTCAGTTTAGCAAACGGACCTTGTGGTTCTGCTGGTTGAACGTGAACAGCTTTTACACGAACCGCAACGAATCTGCGTGGCTTTGATTATGTTGATGGTCTTTTTATTTATTTCAGTTTTTCAATTCGCATTCGCAAGCACTTTTAGCATTCCCCCCTTTCCCCATGTTTATTTTTTTTCTTTTTACACAAATAGAAAACTGCTATTCATGGCATGTGCACAACAGTACGAGAAATTAAACTTAATTAAGATCGGATTTAAAGGAAATACCCACTCGACATGTTGCCAGTCCCTCGATCAAACACCCCCACACGCCTTATGGCAATTTAACATATTGCCTCTTTAAAAAATTTTTTTTTTTAGGAATGCAAAAGTAAACTGGCACAGACCTAAGGAACGTTTCCAGTTCTTACTGTGACGACTCTAGAAGTCGCACCTGTGACCCTGGGACGATTCAGTTAAAAGTAAAATTTATTCTGGCTCGGTGCTCAACCTCATGCACCTCAAGCCGTGTTTGTCCATGTAGTGGAAATTTTAAATTCAATGTCATTACAAAAAATTTTCATCATTATTATTATTATTATTATTATTATTATTATTATTATTATTATTATTATTATTATTTTAATTAAATATTCTGATTTGGGTTTTAGAGCTTTAGAGGCAAGTTAAGTGTAAATATCTGCCCCAGAATAAACAGTGTTTGTGAGTGTTCATGTAGAAGTGTTTTAGGAAATCAAATCTGTTGAGCATATTGATTTTAAGATAGTATTATTTAAGTATTTAAGGTGAAACTAGATTCGAATATTAATATTACCTTTGTGTTTAAAATCTTCAGGCCTCAGTACCAGTTCCTTTCAAGTCGAGGGATAATCACACTGTTTATTGCTTTAAAAAGTGCCTACAAACTCCACATTTAATTCCCGCTTCATAATTACCTTACCTTAATTACTTTCATCACTCTTCAGTATGTTAGGAATCGCTTAATAACTCTTAAGGTACTGTGAGGATTTCAGCAACTAGGGGGGCCATGAACTCCCCTCACATTCTCTACACAAGCCTTCAAACCACCAAACCGAACGTTAAGGTTCAGACAGTTAGAGACGTTATATGAGTTTTAAGAGCAAATCTTTTTATAAACTCTTCCAAGTGCAAACGTATTTGTCATTTTATTTAAGGCGACGCTTGTGTCTAGCTACGTATTATAACAGATCGTTGTACGTTGGAGCTGCAGGAAGCCGCGTCGTTTCTACGATGCATATACGAAATGCATAGCGGGCGCTGAAACCCGACCACAAGCCTTAAACCTGGTTTACGTTGGAACAAACTTTTTTTTTTTTTGCCTTAAACCTGGTTTACGTTGGAACAAACTTTTTTTTTTTTTTTGCTATGCAGTGTATATAAATTACGGCTTTTTTTTTTCGTGTTGAAGGCTGTCGAGTTTGCGCTACAGTCGTGTGATCGTCAACGTTGAAATCACGCACAATGAAGTCTAATTAAAGGTGAAATATGAGTCATGTAATCAGAACAGTGTCATCGAGGGTCTGGCCTCAGAACAAAGGAAAATAACACTCGTCGAATGCAATGCTTATGATCACAAAATCAAAAGACATGCTTTTAATTAGATGTGTGTATATATTAGAATTTATGATGATACATTTCTCTTTTTACTCTTGTCATTTACTCCATGTTCCAAGTGTGATGGAGTGACATCCAGACCATCATCTATGCAGCTCTATCTTAGGAACCCGTTTTTTTTTTTTTTTTTTTTTTTTGGACTGAATCCCTCAGTTTCACCCTCAGATGGACAGGAATGTCCAGGAGGTCACTTTAAACTTTAAAAGAGAAGCTCTTGGACTTGAGTCGCAGCTCATTCTGATGGACTAAATGGGGTATTCATTTGTTTTACACATAATTTACATTTTAATGATTCAGCCGTAAAACTCAATAATCCCATTAACACTAACAAAGAGACAGTTGCTGGATAGTCCACCCCTTGTTTTTCTTTTAGTCTACACCATTGTTTGGTCTCCACTGTTCTAAATAGCCAAGCACCAAGTGTGTCGTACAAGTGCCTTCGAGTTTCTACATCACATTATGACATCACTGTAGAGAAACTTCTACTCAGATATGAGCAGGGTGGGGTTTTTTTTGTTGTTGTTGTCGCCTTTTTTTTAATGAATTGTTTACTGATTTTTACATCTCACTCCTTAAAAAAAAAAGCACTTCCACTTGAGTGAAACTGCAACACTGCCGTCTTACATTCATCGCTTAGGACCCAAAGATCACGTGTGGCTTCATTTCAAATTCCACTAAAACGTCAAAATGGGTTTTTATGAGAAATAAACCAAACAAAATGTGTGTTAGTGTAAATGTACTGATGTAAATGTTTAGTTTCATGTCCTGGAGCGTCGTTCTCACATTGAAATCATTCCTTTTTCTTTCCCTTCACCTCAGTTCCATACATTTGCTGAAAGTTTTCACACCGCCATTCCATTTTAATTGTCTCTCTGCTCACGCCGTCGTGAAACCTGACCGTGTGGGACATGGTTTACGCCGTTAAACCGTCATTACATGCTCTTACAGTTCTGCAGCACTGACCAGGTCACTACTTTATATTGGGTGTCACTTTTTCTTTCAGCAGTTGGGTTGTTCTTGTTCCGCATCTCATTTATTTTGGTGTTTTTTGCTCATTCTGAACAAACCTGTTCATCAGTGTCATTTCTAGAACCTTATAGGATTTTGTTTCTTTAATCGGAGGAAACTGACCGCTGCTTTAGTGACCAGTAGAGGTCTTTGGGACGCTGACTGCCAGCGTTGCAGCCCTGCTTCAGTCCTGTAGAGAAAATAATTACGTACAAATATTTTGGATTTCTGGAAATGCTGCTACAGTTTGTAACACTGGAGCTGAAATAAAATTACTCAAATAGAGTTGTTGACCAGTGACTGCTGTTTGATGTTTTTGACACATTTACACGTTTATAAAGACAAAGTTACGATCCATTTAACTTCATACAAGATACCAATAAACCAAAATGCAGGGCTTTCAGAGTCAGAGTGATAAGCAACCTGAAGCAGTCGGGAGCTGCTGCACGGTGGCTTAGTGGTTTAGCATGTTCTCCTCTAGGGATTCCCAGTTTGAATCCCAATCTGGATGGAGTTTCCATGTTCTCCCCGTGTCCGCGTGGGTTTTCTCCGGGTTCTCCGGTTTCCTCCCACAGTCCAAAAACATGGAACAAGTCAATTGAGTTCTCCAAATTGCCCCATATAGAGTGTGAGTGAGTGTGTGCCCAGCGATGGATTGGCACCCTGTCATGGGTCTATCTGCCCAGCGCCCGAGATGTTCTCCCCTGGATGGGCATGGGGAACCCCACCCACAACCCTAGTGGAGGATAAAGCAGAAGGTAATGGATGTGTGTGTGTGTGTGTGTGTGTGTGTGTGTAACCCCTCCTCTCCTCAGTGCAGATACAAAGGCTCCGCCCACATTGGCTCCCAATCAAGAACCTCTCCTCCTCGTTCACTTCAAGGAGCCGACTCCTAGAGCTCCCAATCAAGAACCGGCTCTCCTCGTTCACTTCAAGGAGCCGACTCCTAGAGCTTCCAATCGAGAACCGGCTCTCCTTGTTCACTTCAAGGAGCCGACTCCTAGAGCTCCCAATCAAGAACCGGCTCTCCTCGTTCACTTCAAGGAGCCGACTCCTAGAGCTCCCAATCAAGAACCGGCTCGCCTCGTTCACTTCAAGGAGCCGACTCCTAGAGCTTCCAATCGAGAACCGGCTCTCCTCGTTCACTTCAAGGAGCCGACTCCTAGAGCTTCCAATCGAGAACCGGCTCTCCTCGTTCACTTCAAGGAGCCGACTCCTAGAGCTCTCAATCAAGAACCGGCTCTCCTCGTTCACTTCAAGGAGCCGACTCCTAGAGCTTCCAATCGAGAACCGGCTCTCCTTGTTCACTTCAAGGAGCCGACTCCTAGAGCTCCCAATCAAGAACCGGCTCTCCTCGTTCACTTCAAGGAGCCGACTCCTAGAGCTCCCAATCAAGAACCGGCTCGCCTCGTTCACTTCAAGGAGCCGACTCCTAGAGCTCCCAATCGAGAACCGGCTCTCCTCGTTCACTTCAAGGAGCCGACTCTTATAGCCGGATCGCTCGCGGCCGCCTCGTCCCTAGTTCTCGTGATGTCACGTTTCGCTGGCGGCAGTTTTGAACGCGTTCTTCAGTTTTACATCAAAACCTTCAGTTTAAAGTTCGCTCCGGGTTTCAGTCCCGAGTTCCGAACCAAACAAACCCCCAGCACCGAAACACCCAGCACCGAACCCCCAGCACCGAACCCCCAGCACCGAACCCCTCAGCACCGAACCCCCAGCACCGAACCCCCAGCACCGAACCCCTCAGCACCGAACCCCTCAGCCTGGTCCGGGGTGAGCTGCACCGCTCAGCGAAGGTAACAGTCTCCACGTCTAAAGACGTTTGTTTTACGAACTCACTTCCTCCGCAGACATTTGTTTTTTCTAAACAATAAAGGTGTTTTTAAAACAATTGGTGTTGATAAAACAATGACGCCACGTCACTAAACACGGCGTACGCCAATTAAGCTGTTAATTTAGGTGATTAAGTCGTAATCTGTTGTTAGTGTATCTCTCTCTTTATCTATCTATCTATCTATCTATCTATCTATCTATCTATCTATCTATCTATCTATCTATCTATCTATCTATCTATCTATCTATCTATCTATCTATCTATCTATCTATCTATCTATCTATCTATCTATCTATCTATATATATATATATATATATATATATATATATATATATATATATTAATTAGGCCCCAGTGACATTAAAAAAGGTCCCATGATCCACCCTATTTTTCGGGTGAAATGTAAAGTGACGTGTTCCTTGTGCCAATGTTACATTTATAAACACAGGCTTTGAATTTGGCTTTAAAGACATCACGTGACCATCACTGACTATATATATATATATATATATATATATATATATATATATGTGTGTGTGTGTGTGTACACTGTATACGTTATGTCACTCAACAGACGTTCTTAAAATAAATGCGTTGTCAACTAAAGTGTACACAAACACATGACATCACCCCCATATAACTAACTATTGGTCACAATAGCTGCACACTAGAATAAGTTATAACATTTATCTATTCACATAATCCTGCAGGCTTTTCTTTGTTTGAACTTGGATCCTAAATATTATAAGAGATGCATTATTCATTCATTCATTCATTCATTATCTTCCACTTTATCCTCTATTAGGGTCGTGGGGGGGTTCCCCATGCCCATCCAGGGGAGAACGTCTCGGGCGCTGGGCAGATACACCCAGGACAGGGCGCCAATCCATCGCTGGGCACACACTCACTCACACAGACACACTCTATATGGGGCAATTTTTGAGAATTCAATTGACTTGATCCATGTTTTTGGACTGTGAGAGGAAACCGGAGAACCCGGAGGAAAGCCACGCAGACACGGGGAGAACATTTCTCCCCACTGAGAGGCGAACGTGCTAAACCACTAAGCCCAGAGATGCGTTAGGTGTTTTCAATTGGATAAGCATCACGGGAATTTACAGGGCAGTGTGTGAAAGGACCAAATAGTGTGGAAAAAAATATATATATTGTAAAAAAAAAAATAATAATAATAAAATCTGGAATGTAATCTCAAACATTTTATCCCATCCTTTTTTAGTGGTGTTGCTCTTCAGAAGATCAGAACGGAGCGAGGCAACTTATGAGGAGGAGGAGGACGAGAGGGATGAAGAAGGTAAGATTGAATGTTGCATTGCATGTGAAATGTGGGTTTATAAGCACATCTTGTATCATGGATGTTATTTGTGAGTATGTATAGGTAGAGTAAAGAGGCATGTAGGTATATATATATATATATATATATATATATATATATATATATATATATATATATATATATATATATATATATAATCCTATATACACACACATATATATATATATATACCTGAACATGTATAAGGTATGATATATGTGTTATGTTCTTGAAACTGCCTTAAACTACTTCACAGCAGAACCCATAGAGGTCGCCACAGACCACCTGTAGACACTCATCACGAACTAGTTTCGTTCTTAATCTTGATGCAATGCTTCAAAACGAATCACTGAACTGTTCCAAATGAATATGAATCCCCTGAGGGTTTTTAGTAAAAAAAGGTTTTCACATCCAGAAATGTTAACTCTGTATTTGAAGTCCGTCACCGCGTCACTGCTACTTATTGCACCAAAAAAAGGTGTTAGCTTAGTTCTAAGGCCTGCACTCTGCTGCACAGTTCATCTTCCTCTAAATAGTGCACTGAGGTTGCAACCGGGCAAGCAAACCAACCGATGGCCTAGGGCCCCGGGCTGCCCTGGGGCCCCCAGACAACGACTGGTTATGAACTGAATGCAACAACAACAAAAAAAAAGGTGTGAGCGCCCTTTTAAGTTCTGTGAGGGTCAATGCAGTAACACACTGTTATCAGAATCCCCCTCGAGGGGCCCCTCCCACTAACTTCTACACAACTTCAACTCTACATGTTGTTTGTGTGCTTTCTGTGTAGGATGGGAGTGTTTTGTTTTGTTAAATATAACTTTTGTTAAATTGGGTAAGTAATATTTAGTCACTGGGCTATTTAGCCCGGGGCCCCCAACCGCTTTGAAACGGCCCTGACTGCATTGTTACCCATATGCTTGTTTACAATCTAAAGAACCAAAAAAAGCACAATCATGATCCAGGTCACTTTTTTTTATTCAGTCTGTTCCAAACGCATGGCATCTCAGTGCAGGTAAACTGTTATCTGTTCATCAATAAAAGGTGTGTGAAATCATTGGCTCGGGGCATTTAAAAAATGGGTTTTTATGACGCTGGGCGATAAACCGTTTGTTTACTTCCTGCGTAAATGAGTAATGTCTGAAAAACTGCTTTTAATGTGGCTCCCATTTTAAAACAGTTCCACCTCCTGTAAAGATGGACTTTGTAGTTCTACAGTTCCAGACTGTAGTTCATCCGTTTGTGTTCTACAGTACATACTGTGTTCTCTGTTCTGATGCTCAGGACCCCAATGGAACCACCACAGAGCAGGGGTTATTTGGTGCCTATCCCAGCAGTGTCACTGAGGTGTTCCACTTACTGTAAAGATGGACTTTGTAGTTCTACAGTTCCAGACTGTAGTCCATCTGTTTGTTCTACAGTACATACTGTGTTCTCAGTTCTAATGGTCAGGACCCCAATAGTACCACCACAGAGCAAGGGTTATTTGGTGCCTATCCCAGCAGTGTCACTGAGGTGTTTAAATGAAACTCCAGCAGCACTGCTGCACTAACCCCCCCCCCCCCCCCACATCAGTGTCACTGCAGAACTGACAATAAACAATCCACCACCCAAATGATACCTGTTCTGTGATGATGCTGACCAATAGAAGGGGGCGTTTCCATATTAATGTGGAATTTGCACGTTGTAATGGTGTAGTTAAATGATTGAATAATAAGCGTGTCGTCATTGAGCAGACGTGCTGGTCGCACCCTGAAAGTGAGACAATCAGTCCTAATTTCAATCATCGAAAAACGCAGCCAAAGTTAAGGCACGGCCCCACAACAGAACTGCCCCGGCCGTGAGGCTGCGCGAACAATTACCCGCTTTTGTGCCCTTATGTTTTCCACAGTTCCTAGTTGCCTACACCCGAAAGAATCAATAGCATCATTAATAGAATTAGTTTGTGAACAGAGTGTGAAAATAGTAATAGACTTGTCATCGACGCCGATGGCTTGATCAGATGTCAGTGAGTCACGTCGCTGATGGTTTTGGTTAAGCGTTCTTTTTTTCTTTATGTCACCGCAAATTACCTGCCATTGTTTTCAGAACAAACAGTGTTATGTAACCCGACAGAGAGGTGATGGATGTGACGCATGCTGGCTGAAGATGAGCGACAGAACGGTCCGGTCCGGTTCACAGTTTATTATCATTATTATCGTGTGTTTTAAAGACTTTCCATTTCATGTTGGGGACCTAACCGGGTCAGCACCTGTTTGGTGATTGGGTTTCTGATGGTTTTTGAGACACCGATGCTGATCAGTAGGTCGTAGGCTTGTGGTTAAGGAGCCCTCCAGCCTCACGACCTGAAGGTCCCAGATTCCCGGTTCCACCAACACTATGGCTGAAGTGTCCTTAGCAAAGCCCCTAAGCCGAATTCCACCCCCGGGCACCGTGTACAGGGCTGCCCAACGCTCTGGGTACGTGTGCTTTGATGTCATTGGGGTTAGGACTCTCATCTCGTGTTTTATTTAGTCTTTTAGCAGATGCTTAAATCCCAGCACCCTGGAACTATGGGGGTTAAGAGCCTTGCTCAACGGTCCACCTTGGTAACTTCAGTGGACATGGCTTTTAAACCCACAACCTTCACCCCCAATACTGATCTACCACTGACACATGGGGCAATCATGCTGGAATATAGCAGGACCTTCCTCGAACTTCCTCATACAGCAGCCCAAGATGCTTTGCTTTCAGTAGGTCGTAGGCTTGTGGTTAAGGAGCCCACCAGCCTCACGACCTGAAGGTCCCAGATTCCCGGTCCCACCAACACTATGGCTGAAGTGTCCTTAGCAAAGCCCCTAAGCCGAATTCCACCCCGGGCACCGTGTACAGGGCTGCTCTGGGCACGTGTGGTATGATGTCATTGGGGTTAGGACTCTCATCTCGTGTTTTATTTAGTCTTTTAGCAGATGCTTAAATCCCAGCACCCTGGAACTATGGGGGTTAAGAGCCTTGCTCAACGGTCCACCTTGGTAACTTCAGTGGACATGGCTTTTAAACCCACAACCTTCACCCCCAATACTGATCTACCACTGACACATGGGGCAATCATGCTGGAATATAGCAGGACCTTCCTCGAACTTGCTCATACAGCAGCCCAAGATGCTTTGCTTTCAGTAGGTCGTAGGCTTGTGGTTAAGGAGCCCACCAGCCTCACGACCTGAAGGTCCCAGATTCCCGGTCCCACCAACACTATGGCTGAAGTGTCCTTAGCAAAGCCCCTAAGCCGAATTCCACCCCGGGCACCGTGTACAGGGCTGCTCTGGGCACGTGTGGTATGATGTCATTGGGGTTAGGGCTCTCATCTCGTGTTTTATTTAGTCTTTTAGCAGATGCTTAAATCCCAGCACCCTGGAACTATGGGGGTTAAGAGCCTTGCTCAACGGTCCACCTTGGTAACTTCAGTGGACCTGGCTTTTAAATCCACAACCTTCACCCCCAACACTGATCTACCACTGACACATGGGGCAATCATGCTGGAATACAGCAGGACCTTCCTCGAACTTCCTCATACAGCAGCCCAAGATGCTTCGCTTAGTTGCTGGACACCTGAGGTCAATGATTTAGAAAATTTCCCCAATCCTTTTGGAGCTCTCCTAATAGGACATGCTGTATGTCTTGTAGACAGTGTCCCTGTAGCATTTCATAACCCGAGATCCTCTGTCTCCGTCTCTTTTTCTATCCCATCCCTTGTGCCGGCGACCTACATGCCGTGGGACACGTACTCCCTCCCGACGCACAACGCTGCTTTTCTTGTTGTTTGTTGTTGTTTGCGCTTGTCTGATGAGATGTTTTTCGTTGTTTATCTGGCCGGTGTAAAGTGAGATACTTCCATCATGGTCCGTCCTACAACCGCTATACATTTCTCCAGGCAATCACACTATCTGTCGCGAGGGCCAGACGAGCTCCGTGATGAGAAACACATACAGGCCTCCCCTTGTCTCGTAGAAAAGAATAACAACCCCCCCCTCTGTTCCTCTGTTCCTCGCCGGACGTCGGGCCACTCGCCGGGCTACTCCGTTCAACCTGCGGCCGCAACAAACTGCCATGCCACCACCGACCACATCTTTTCGTGTTTCCCGTAAACAGCGTTCAGTTAAACGGCTGTTTAAACATCGGCTTATCGGCCATGGCAAATTTGTTACCCAGTCACGGCATATTGCCGCGCCAACAATGGGGGCCTTTGTGAAAAAAAGGATTGCTGTATTGGAGAAGTTGGGGGGGGGGGTTCAAGCCTCAGTGGAGGCCATGGTGGCCCCGCGACCACACCGAGCGCCCAATCTCCACATCCGATCACCTCGACGGTGACGGCAGGACCAAGGGGCGACGCCGTTCTTTGTTGCCGGAGCAACGCATACAGGTGGCGATGGCTGAGATTATGTTTTAGAACTTATGTAACATGTTTTAAAAGATACCGAGACAACATTTGATAGGAGCCTGTATCCCTCCCGGTGGGCGGAGCTGACCTACTTAACGCGCCATTTATTGCCGTGAGAATCATCATAGTTTATTTAATCCCACGATACATTTTTATTGTGTGATGTTGGCCGAGTGGAAAATGACCACAGCGGAGAATCCGGACTTGTTTTCAGCTTATTAACAAATTCACTATGCAAATTTCCAGGCGGCTCGGTGGCTTAGTGGTCGGCACGTTCGCCTCGGTTCCCGGTTCGAATCCCCATCTGGGTGGAGTTTCCATGTTCTCCCCGAGTCTGCGTGGGTTTCCTCTGGGTTCTCCGGTTTCCTCCCACAGTCCAAAAACATGGATCAAGTCAATTGAGTTCTCCAAATTGCCCCATATAGAGTGTGTCTGTGTGAGTGAGCGTGTGCCCAGCGATAGATTGGCGCCCTGTCCTGGGTGTGTCTGCCCAGGGCCCAAAACGTTCTCCCCTGGTTGGGCATGGGGAACCCCACCGCGACCCTAATAGAGGATGAAGTGGAAGATAATGAATGAATTAATATGCAATTAATCCATCCATCCATCCATTATCTTCCACTTTATCCTCTATTAGTGTGACGGTGGCTTAGTGGTTAGCACGTTCGCCTCTCAGCACTAGGGATTCCCGGTTCGAATCCCCATCTGGGTGGAGTTTCCATGTTCTCCCCGTGTCCGCGTGGGTTTCCTCCGGGTTCTCCGCTTTCCTCCCACAGTCCAAAAACATGGATCAAGTCAATTGAATTCTCAAAATTGCCCCATATAGAGTGTGTCTGTGTGAGTGAGTGTGTGCCCAGCGATGGATTGGCGCCCTGTCCTGGGTGTATCTGCCCAGCGCCCGAGACATTCTCCCCTGGATGGGCATGGGGAACCCCCACCCCCGCGACCCTAATAGAGGGTAAAGCGGGAGATAATGAATGAATGAATGAATTTTAAAGTTGTGATATAGACCTGATGCATCTAGTTTATTGTAACTGTTTAATTAAAGGCTGGAATGGAATCACTAAAATGATACCAAGTTTCAATTTGGTTTTTGATCATTTCAGTCAGAGCTGGCAGCAGGGTGATGGTAATTATAGTCCGGTCACACCCTTTTACGACTTGTCTTGTTTAGTAAATTATCTTCTTCTATAAAGGCAACAAAGAGATGCTTACACAGATTACACTTGCGTCATGATGCCAACCCATTGTCACGCCAAATTCAATAGAATTTTACTATGGCGGTTAAATAACTCTTCTCATTAACCTGGGTGGTCCGAGTATCAGATGACTTGACTTAACTCGTCCCAGCTGGGCATTAACAGTCGAAGCCGCTGGTCATTGGGCCGCTTAAGTGAAAATTCATTTTAATGTTAACTATACTTTATCAAACGCGCTGAATGTCGTCCTAAAAGGGAGTGTGTGGTGGTGTTGTTTTTTGTTGCATTGCTCTGTCACAGATTTAATCGTAAGAATTCGATGTAGGAATTCTTGCCGTCGTGAAAACATCTATTTCAGTTCAGTTTAATCTGCTGTTCGCGATCTTTACCCGTCGTGACCTCAACAGACGGCTGCGTTATGTTCGTCTATACAAATGAAATGACTTGGTACCCGATTGTGTTGGAGAGATGATTCTGATTGTCTGCATTTGTTTAAACCTTTAATTTAACGACCTTTATGAGAATTAATCACATTCTATATGTGGTCAAAAGGACTGGGACGCGCCTCAAAATCAGCCAGAGGTGTGAAAAATCAAACACGTCGCGATGCGTTTTGGACCTGGGAATGCGTTCAACTTTGGGGACGACCCAAAGCTTTATGTTCTAAAATGAGTCTATCCCAGTGAGGCACCTAAAGGCATGGTTGGGTGCGTTTAGGGTGTAGGAACTCAATCTAGGCAACACCTTTGGAATGACTTATAATGTGACTGTGAGTCAGGAGCCAGGTCCTCTTTTTTAACACCTCCTGAATCGGTAAAGATTCCCACAAGCACAAGATCAGGTCCTATATAATATATATATATATATATATATATATATATATATATATATATATATATATATATATATATATATATATATGTATACAAGGTGGCTTAGTGGTTTAGCACGTTCGCCTCTCAGCACTAGGCATTCCCGGTTCGAATCCCCATCTGGGTGGAGTTTCCATGTTCTCCCCGTGTCCGCGTGGGTTTCCTCCGGGTTCTCTGGTTTCCTCCCACAGTCCAAAAACATGGATCAAGTCAATAGAATTCTCCAAATTGCCCCATATAGAGTGTGTCTGTGTGAGTGAGTGTGTGGCCAGTGATAGATTGGCGCCCTGTCCTGGGTGTATCTTCCCAGCGCCCGAAACATTCTCCCCTGGATGGGCATGGGGAACCCCACCGCGACCCTAATAGAGGATAAAGCGGAAGATAATGGACGAATGAATGAATATATATATAGAAACGGATACAGCTGTTTCAGAATGTCTTAATTAACTAAACAAATTAAAAGAACTGCAAATTAATTACGGTTGAAGCAGTGGAGGATTTCAACCATTTAAAATGGGAGTGGCCAGGTCAGGATCAACCCTGAGCCACTGGGCTGAAGTTGCCGATAACGTTCCATTTTTTTTTCGTATTATTTCTTCCATTAATCTGTATTAAATTTTCATACAGTGTTCTCATTTGTTTATGCATTTCTGTCATTTGCCGGGGAGTGACCTTGTTGCCAAGGTGGAACTGAATTCCGAACAGAAGTCATTATAAAGCTGACTGAATAGGTCCCATAAGGTCACTTTTAATAAGATGCTCGGCGCTGCGTGGTTCCCATCCACGCTCTTCACCCGTTCAGTCAGGGGTGCGCAGGAACACCACCGCGTACCCTTTCTGTTGAAACATGCGTGAAACATTTATCGGCATGATGCAATAAAAGAGCTGGAATTTGTCTGTTCCTCATCAACGCTCAGAGAAAAATGCGGCGCTAAATATACTGTACATGGGCGTTCGAAGATTCCATTGTACAAAGGCACTGAGGCAATCAAAGGGCTTGTTGGCTGGAAGGGGAAAATACTTTGCTAAAGTATAGCTCTCATGGCTTGTTGTCTTAAAGGCATGTACCGAGCTATTTCAAAGTAGTCTTGCATGACAAGGTACTCACCATGAGAGTATTTCCTGAAATTCAAGTCATCCAACGAATGCGCATATTAACCGCCGATTACAAGCGCTTATCTGTTATTAAAGTGGGTTTGTTTGGCATTATGCTATCTCAATAGTTCTAAAACTATGTTGAATAGCTTTGGCACATAATAATAAAAAACGAAACTATACGTATTGAATATAGAATTCTGCACAATGGGTCTGAATATGCATAGCTGTTTTCGTCAGTTACCGCAAACCTCTAATTAAACTCCAATTAGCTCGATACATCAGACAAAACGAAGTGATTGAAGATCGCGTGGAGAACCGCGACCTTTCCACTAGTTTAATAATTATGGTTTATTATTTGACATTTTGTAGTTTCAGGTGCAGTCGGTTGTTTTGATGTTTTGAACGTCTGCTGGGGTTTTAATAACTGACGAGGGAATCGGCGAAGCTGCTGATTTATAGTAAACCAAAGGACTTCAATGACAAACCAAGGACTTTCCACAGGTGGAGAACGATCATGTGCGTGTTACACCACTTTTATTGTTTGGCGTTTTTGTAATAAATGCGAATATTCAATTACCGCTTGATAAATTTTACATGCAAAATAATGAATGCTATTAAAACCATTTAGGGGTAAATTACAGCCCTCTAATTACCCCCCACAGGGCAATGTTGTCTGTGATGAGGGAACCTCTCAGTTGATGATGGTGTCCATCCAGGGAAGTACGTTTTAAGAGATGGGCGGATACACCCAGAACACGGCGCCAATCTATTACTGGGCACACACTTATTGACACACACACACTAAACAGGGGCAATTAAAGCAGCCAATTTACCTTGAATCCATGTTTTAGACTGTGGAAGAACCCCCACACAGACACGGGGAGAACATGGAAACTCCACCCAGATCGGGATTCGAACCTACGTTTAATTATTCATTCATTATCTCCCGCTTTATCCTCTATTAGGGTCGCGGTGGGGTTCCCCATGCCCATCCAGGGGAGAACATCTCGGGCGCTGGGCAGATACACCCAGGACAGGGCGCCAATCCATCGCTGGGCACACACTCACTCACACAGACACACTCTATATGGGGCAATTTTGAAAATTCAATTGACTTGATCCATGTTTTTGGACTGTGGGAGGAAACCGGAGAACCCAGAGGAAACCCACACGGACACGGGGAGAACATGGAAACTCCACCCAGATGGGGATTCGAACCGGGAATCCCTAGTGCTGAGAGGCAAACGTGCTAACCACTAAGCCACCGTGCCACCTGCGTTTAATTAATAACTATTAATTAAAACTATTAATTAAAAGCATAGGTCTCTGTAATATTAGCAGATCTTTTTGTCTTCACTTCCGAACCTGAACATTTGCATACAGCTACATGAATGTCATGTCAAAGCTTCAGATTTCCATCTACCCCAATATCCCACGCTTGTAAGTGAAGTGGTTGTAAGTAGAATTGCCCCGTAAGGTCTGAGTGAACAGACGTGAATGTTAAGTGAAGACTAAAACCCAATAAAACGTGCACTTCTGCCCCGGGGGAGAAAAACATGAGATAATAAATCACGGTGACTAATGTAGGAATTTTTAACAAACTACCGTACTGAATTTCATCACATTGTTTATTTGGATTATCATTAGTGCTATTTATTTATTTTTGTACATTTGTTCGGTGATTGTTGTGCAGCTTGTAAAAAAAAAAGTTTAATGACAGTAAGTAAGGTGAGCGATCATTTTAATAACACCGGAAAAAATGAAGCGACGCCTCACCTCGTCACCGCCAAACAGAGTTGGTGTGATGGGGTGTGGAACGTGGCCTTCTGTTCCGACAGTTATCTCTGACGCAAAGCAAAAGTTTACCTTTTTTTTTTTTTTCTGTTTTGTTTTTTTGAAACCTGGAACCAGTTTGTCGTTTTTATTAAAGACGTAACGTGGGCTGCAGTCAAGCAATTAAGGATGATCACAGTTCAGGGATTTACCTTCAGAAAGGTGAACGCTTATAATTGCAGTATCTTAAACCAGAACTAATGAGCCCTGAACCATCAATCATACTTAAAAATTTAGATAAATTCAGACAAGGTTGTAAAACTGAAATACAGAGTTATGCACACTTTTGAACTTCACCTGCTTAATTAACATACGGTTGGTTTTTCCTAAGTGACTTTTTAATGCATTAATAAGATGTTTACATAACAATTCATTCATTCATTCATTATCTCCCGCTTTATCCTCTATTAGGGTCGCGGTGGGGTTCCCCATGCCCATCCAGGGGAGAACGTCTCGGGCGCTGGGCAGATACACCCAGGACAGGGCGCCAATCCATCGCTGGGTACACACTCACAGACACACTCTATATGGGGCAATTTGGAGAACTCAATTAACTTGATCCATGTTTTTGGACTGTGGGAGGAAACCGGAGAACCCGGAGGAAACCCATGCGGACACGGGGAGAACATGGAAACTCCACCCAGATGGGGATTCGAACCAGGAATCCCTAGCGCTGAGAGGCGAACGTGCTAACCACTAAGCCCCCGTGCCGCCTACATAACAATTAAATAACATTTTTGGATTTTTTTTTTTATACGTGATAGCAATAGCAGTTGCCACAACTACTGTAATCCCTACTAAACAGTACTTGCAATGGCAACTTCATATCCCCATATATACTATGGTTGCCACAGCTGCTACAATACCCTATACCCAACTGTTGCCACATCTACTATAACTCCTCAAATATAATGGTTGCACAGCTCCTGCAATTCCCCCAAAATGACGGTTTCAGCGATTACAGCAAACCCCTGATAAAGATGGTCTCCACAAGTATTGCAATCCCTCAAAAATGACACAACTACTATACATTAGGGAGGAATCCGTTTTCTTGACGGTTTTGGTGCTTCACTGGAATTGGAATTGTAAATAAACAATCTTAGGTTGACTTAACAGGTTTAACATAATACTAAAGAAAGCTTAATGCACTCACCAGGCACTCTATTATCTGCACTTACTTGTTTCTCCACTATTGTCCATTTTATTAGTTCTACTTACAGTGGACCGTGGATGTACTTTGAACTTCTAATGTTACAGACTGTAGTTTATACTGTTTCTGGATATGATCATGTCTGCTTGTCTCTAAAACATAATGCTTTATTAGAAAAAAAAATTTGAAGTGACGCATGGAGATATTTTAGTTTGTGTCGAAGCCATGCTGTTGTAGCCGTCCTCGTTTTAAATACAGGCTCAAAAACCTGTTTGTCGTATCCTATAAATATTCACCTCATCTTGCATTTATCCGACTTCAATCTTTCTGGTCAGCTTGTTTCTCACAAACATATTTGAGTTTCAGATCAAGGCTTTGTTTCTTCAGAAATGCCATGTGGATGCTGTTGACTTTAAGTTTGCACTGACACTCAGCTGTATTACTTATTATGACAATGTTGTTCTTTTCATATTAACAATCACGCCCACACTGGAGCTCAGCTACGGTTGACATTCACAAGACTGACATTAGAAAGTATTAACTGTGATTAATCGTCTTTAGAGTTTCTTTTTTTCCTTTCACATGCTGCTTCTCAACCTTGGCATTATACACGTAAGGCGGGAAATCTTTCATTTTGACAGTAATTAAATAATAAAACTGATTTCTTTGCAGAATTTTAACTAAACTAAAACAAAAAATTCCACTCTGGTGGCCTTGTTTCGTAAAATGTGAGTGATTTGGTTGAAAACTTCTGCTGTACACCCAGGTGACCTACATAGGACACTCTTAATATAAAACGTCTACCAACTTTTAAATACATTATGTGGACAAAAGTATTGGGAAACACCTCTTAATCACAAATTTCAGTCGTTTGTGTCCAGTACCTGGCCATGCATTTTGGATTGCGTGCCTCGAATTTTGTAAAAACAGTTTGGGGAAGGCCCTTTTCTGTTTTTGCATGATGGTGACTCGGGCCTGGTTGGATGAGTTTGCTGTGGAAGTGTCCCGACCTCAACCCCATTAAGCAAAAAGAAGCTAGGTCCAACGTCAGTGTTGGCTCCGGTCTTCCGAAATCATAAAGAAAGCTTTCCAGTGGCGGCTGCTCTCACTGCAGAGGTGCCGTCATTCTTCTGCGTACATGTAGAAGGTGCTCAGTTAATAATTAACTACAAATTACAGGGAATTACTTCAGCAAATACAACACATGATATGAATGTCAGCATCACGCTGCAGGAAGGAGCGGAACTTAATTAAAAAATTAACCTAACATGTTTTGAAAAACACCCCACAAAAATGTACAGTACTAATCAAAAGTATGGGCACGCCCCCTTTTTCTGAAAATAAACAATGATGCGCGTTCTGTGATGGTCCTGACCAATAGAGAACAGAGGATCAACGGGGACTAACAGACACAAAGAACACAGATGTAATTGTAAACAGTCTGTAAGTGTAAACCTAAAACAAATTCTATCTATACGTTCCGTGGAAAAAATAGACAATGAAGCAAAAAGTGGGCGTGTCCACTTTTTACTGGTACTCTGTATATATAGAAATATATAATAAGTAACTGCCCAGCGATGGATTGGCGTCCTGTCCTGGGTCTATCTGCCCAGCGCCCCAAATTTTCTCCCCTGGATGGGCATGGGGAACCCCACCGCGACCCTAATAGAGGATAAAGCGGGAGATAATGAATGAATGAATGAATGAATGAATAATAAGTAACCTAAATGACACTATATGTTGTATTGCACACCAGGGCACAATCTTACTAGAGCATAAATGGGCCTTCCCCAAACTGTTCCCACTGTTCCCCCAAGTTCATTCATTCATTAATCATCTTCCGCTGTATCCTATATTAGGGTCGCGGGGGGGTTCCCCATGCCCATCCAGGGGAGAACGTTTCGGGCGCTGGGCAGATACACCCAGGACAGGGCGCCAATCTTTTGCTGGGCACACACTCACTCACACAGACACACTCTATATGGGGCAATTTGGAGAACTCAATTGACTTGATCCATGTTTTTGGACTGTGGGAAGAAACCGGAGAACCCGGAGGAAACCCACGCAGACACGGTGAGAACATGGAAACTCCACCCAGATGGGTATTCGAACCGGGAATCCCTAGCGCTGAGAGGAGAACGTGCTGACCACTAAACCACCTTTCCCACTAAGTTGTCCTTCATATTGTATTTTTTATGGTATGGGTTTATTTGTATCTAAAAATGTTTGTGGTGGTGTTCTTTAGTCATGTTACTAATTACTTTGATTACAATATCATTAATGGATTAATTGGTTAATTGATTAATTATATTTGAGTTTTTGTGACATTGGGTTTTTGTTTCACTGAAGCCATATCAGACCAGTTTTTCTTTAACCCAATCAGATGTGTTAATAAGCGTTTTAATCACTTTGGAATTTGAAAGCCTCGTCAACATGTGAACAAATGTTCTCCCTGGTCTCGGTTCCAGATGATGTGCTTAATGCTGAAATAGACAGGCATCTGTGTATGTAGGCATAATAACTATGAGCACAGAGGGATGAGACTAAATGCATAGTTCTGTCACTTAAACAGAACCTTTAGAACCATTGTAACTTTTGGAGAATGCAGACATTATTGATACACCACATTCCTCAGAGGTGACAGCCGAGCAGCATGCATTCCAGAAACAACACACGTGGAGCGAAGCCAAGTGGGTGGCATTTCAATTCAACCCATCCCTTTTACTCAGAATCTTTATATCGCCGCATTCCACTTATGTCCCAAACCCAAAACAATGAAACCGCACTGATTGCTGTTATTAAGTGGCATGACGGCCGAGATCAAAACGATCCGACTGGCTTGGCCTGGGTGGCTCCGTTCACCTGAGGTAACCAACCGGCTGAAACGGCCCACGTTGTGGAAACGTGTTTTTAAACGAGAGTTTAAAACCATAAACCTCGATCGTAACCACAAGTATTTTATTTAGTCTGTGTGTGTGTGTGTGTGTGTGTGTGTGAAGTGAGGAGGTCACTTCAGGTGTTTGTTCCTGGTTCCTGGTTCTAAGCGGTCTCATGCCAAAGTGGTGGCTTTCATGATTAATGGCAGCAGGAGACAGTCCAGTCATTCAAACTCGGCCCCGGAGAGCTTCTTCGGGACGTCCTATTGTCCTGCCAGACACGTTTTAATGATTTATGGTTGCTTTTTGAGAGAAGAAAAAAAAAACAAGAGACAAACTCTTTCGGGCTTGTCTCTTGTTCCTGCAGCTCGGCCGTCCCGCCGCACTGTAAATGATTTAAAAGAGTTTTTATTGTTGATGCTCGGCGCTCGGTATCTGGATGTGGGATCGTATTGTGCTCTGGGAAACGGTGTGATAAAGACAGTTGTCATAAACACCTGACACGGGGACATTATTGCACAGGATTGTGTGTCTGTGGTGGTGTGGGGAGAAACCATGAGGAGATAACAGTGAAGTCGTTAAACTATCACCAGCCTGTGATTACCTCTCAAACACGGAAACCGTATTATTACGGCTCGTTTCACATTGTTTTATTAACTTAAGTTACTGTAACGAGTAATTAAGGAGCTAATAGCTGTCCTTTCACATCAGGAACCCAAAACAAATATAAACATGTTCTGGTCTTTAATGTTGCATTTATAGCAAGTTCATTCGGTTCACTCAGTTAACTTCAAAAGGATGTTTTATATAATAACCTGCCTGGTTATAACAACATACCTAATTAACATCTCATCATTATGAAAGTATTGATGGATGGTGCAGATTTGTTTATTAATGAACTCACCAGGCTTTTAATTAGGTTTGTCACGTTGCTTCACACCAAGTGGTTCTTCTGGGCACGTTGTCATTTAGTCACAACGCACTTTTATATAATACAAACCAATCATATTTATTTTAGAAAACAGACTTCAAAATCCATTTAAACATATATGCACAGGCAAAGGGAACTTCAGAACAGTTTCAAATAAGAAACTGAGAAACGTGGCCTCAATAAACGTAAATACACATTTCAATTACTTTTATACGGGTTATAATTGCATTTGCATGATGCATGGAGGTTGTGGGTTCAAATCCCAGGTCTATTGACGTTACTAATGTAATGTAATCTTAACCCTCATTGCCCTCGGGGGGGGGGCTGTATCATGACCTTGTGTTCTGACCCCAACCTTCAATTTGGGATACTTGTTAGTCGCTTTGGATAAAAACGTCGGCTGAATGAGTTCATCACTCTAAAAGTTATTATTCATAAAAAAAAAAATCTTTTTATTTGATTTATTTTTTTATGAGGATTGTATCTTGGATATTTTTTTAGGCCGTTTTTTTTTTTTTTTTTTTTTTTTTTTTTTTTTTTGGGCGGCACGGTGGCTTAGTGGTTTAGCACGTTCGCCTCTCAGCACTAGGGATTCCCGGTTCGAATCCCCATCTGGGTGGAGTTTCCATGTTCTCCCCGTGTCTGCGTGGGTTTCCTCCGGGTTCTCCGGTTTCCTCCCACAGTCCAAAAACATTGATCGAGTCAATTGAATTCTCAAAATTGCCCCATATAGAGTGCGTCTGTATGAGTTAGTGTGTGCCCAGCAATGGATTGGCGCCCTGTCCTGGGTGTATCTGCCCAGCGCCTGAGACGTTCTCCCCTGGATGGGCATGGGGAACCCCACCGCGACCCTAATAGAGGATAAAGCGGGAGATAATGAATGAATGAATGGGGTTTTTTTTTTTTTTGGGCGGCACGGTGGCTTAGT
This sequence comes from Corydoras sp. C115, assembly GCA_019802505.1. Taxonomy (NCBI): domain Eukaryota; kingdom Metazoa; phylum Chordata; class Actinopteri; order Siluriformes; family Callichthyidae; genus Corydoras; species Corydoras sp. C115. The sequence continues at coordinate 532,770 of JAFMOC010000074.1, read as the reverse complement.
GGTTTAGCACGTTCGCCTCTCAGCACTAGGGATTCCCGGTTCGAATCCCCATCTGGGTGGAGTTTCCATGTTCTCCCCGTGTCTGCGTGGGTTTCCTCCGGGTTCTCCGCTTTCCTCCCACAGTCCAAAAACATGGATCAAGTCAATTGAATTCTCAAAATTGCCCCATATAGAGTGTGTTTGTCTGAGTGAGTGTGTGCCCAGCAATGGATTGGCGCCCTGTCCTGGGTGTATCTGCCCAGCGCCCGAGACGATCTCCCCTGGATGGGCATGGGGAACCCCACCGCGACCCTAATAGAGGATAAAGCGGAAGATAATGAATGAATGAATGTTTTTTTTTTTTTTTGTTCTCTGCTTCCGATATAGTAGGTCCTCTGCATATTTGGATAGGGGCAATTTAGAGCAAACCACTTCACCTTAAATCCTTTTTTTTTTTTTTTTTTTTTTGGACAGTGGGAGGAAACCGGCGGTTAAGTTAAGTGACAGTCATATGACACCCTCACTTGAACCGAACCAGTTCTGCTTCAGCTTCACAGACAGACAGTGTGCCAGCCCCGACCCAGATGCTCAGCATCGCCATGCTGAGGTTGACTGAAGTCGAGCGGGATTATAGGGGCGCTCTTGATTGCTATCTCTCGCAGCAATCTTGAATGTCAGTGTTTAGAAAGCCTGCATGCTTCAGCCAAAGTACCCGTATCTCTTCTTATCAGCCTGCACCGTTTGAGACTATTATAAGAGTTGAGACGCTGTCTGAGTCAGTGGATGGTGAATGGAGGGTGGAGAATGCAAAAGAAATGATTTACACTCATGTGAAAGTACATTCATGTGGCGGAAGTGCACAAAGATGTTTGCTCTAAGCGGGATTGTGGTTTCAGGTTACTCTGAATAGACCCATACCAACTGTAGTCTGCTATTCTGCTGCGCCGTGCTGTAGCCTTTGATATTTTAAGCTAACTGAATGCCATTAAGTGCCGAATTAAGTGTTTAACGAGATAAAAGTCCTATAAGTTGCATGTTGCTTTGTGATCGGGGTGTGCGAATGACGTTCCTGTTCTGAATGGCACTTTTGTATTTAAGAGCCTTAAGATTTTGTTGTTTTGTTTGTTCCTTAAAGGCTCTGGGTTTAAATCTACAGTTTGTTTGCTGTAATGTTATGAGCAACACTTTCAACACGTCTTCAATTGTGAACTTTTATCTACATGGCGATTTTCGTTATCAAACAGCAGCTTTACCGTGGATTCTATACATACAGTCACAACAAATGTCCTTTCGCATCGAACTCGTATGTAAAAGAGAGCGAGGTCCCGGAGAAATGTCCTGGGAATGCTGGTATCAGTTCATACCAAATCTTTTAATATATATGCTATATGGACAAGCCTACTTGGACTATGTTTTTATGTTCTCCTGTTCCTAATTGTCCCCCACTTTGGTAGCTATAACAGCTTCCACCCCACTAAATAGGCATTCCACACCATTTTGGAGTGTGTCTGTGGGATTTGTTGCCAATTGTGTCCAGTCTGGCATTTGTGAGATCTGATGCTGTTGTCTGATGAGAGGGTCTGGCTCACAGTCTACATTTAAGTTTGTCTCAGTGGGGTTTGATGGAGTTACGATCGGGTTTCTGTGTGGACCGGTCACACCTAACTCACCTAGCCATGATCTAATGGATCATATAGAAAATAGTCCTGTTAGCATACAGATTGTTTGCAACTGAGACACAAAACAACACCTGATTTTACTAAATAAAGGATGTTTTTATACTTTTTCTCAATATAGTGTATTATTATTATTATTATTAGACTGAACTAAAATGTGTGCCTGAATCAGTTTCCACTGACAATGTCAGTAATAATAACCACTTAATTCTAAATAAATAAATAAAAACTCTTCATATCTTTAAATCAATATTTTTTGATAAAAGCATCCGGGTCAGGCCTGAAGGCAATGAGAGAACACAGAGGTCAGTACGTGTAGACGAATTGCCAAATGGTCCACGTAAAATTGAACATGTGTAGAGTGAATGAGTTTAATTTCAAATATGAAACATTAAAAATGCATGTAAGAACTTTGTGTACCTGCAAAGGAAACTAAAAGCGATTTACAGTTTATTTTGAAGGAGCTATTTAATGACTTTAGACTTTAGATTTAAAGACTTTTTACTGGTTAGAGCTTTGACACTGAAATAAATAATGTGAAATAACTCATGTTGCGTGAAATACATACAAAGGCAATATTATTTACAACTATATATATATATATATATAGTATATGATTTGTGTTTTTGTCAAAATAATTGTTTTCTGCTAAATGACTAAATGTATAACAAGTTAATAGTTAATAAGCGGGATAGCTCAGTGGTTAGGGCGTTGGGCTATCAATCTGAAGGTTGGCGGTTCAAATCCCAGCTCTACTAAAGTTACTAGTTTGGGTCCTTGAGCAAGACCCTTAACCCAGGGATGTTGTGATTAACCCTGTGCATAATGTAAATATATTTATATATATATATATACACATTATATATATATATATATATATAATGTGTGTGTGTATATATATATATATATATATATATATATATATATATATATATATATACACACACATACACACAATTCCACTGATTGTGTTTTTGTCAAAATGATTCTTGTTTTTGGAACTATAACGAGTCATTTTGCCACAAGCAGTGATTTAAAAATAATTTATAATACCTCTGTGTTAAAAACACACATGCCTTCGTATAAAATATAATGCCTTACTTAAAAAAACACATAAGTTTATTTGTCAGTATACAAATCTGTACAAGTTTTACAACAGTCCCCATCTCTCAGCATCGTCCTCGTCGCCACACCGCGGGTCAGCACACCGCGGGTCAGCACACCGCGGGTCACCACACCGCGGGTCACCACACCGCGGGTCTCCACGCGCCGGGTCGGTGCGGCTCGAACACGTACGGTCTGTAGGGGAGGCGCGCGTACGCGGAGGCGAGCAGCGACGCCCGGAGCAGGTCGTCCTCCGCCGCGCCGCCGTGTCCCTCCGCCTTCTGAAAGCAGTCCGCGGCGCGCTCGTACACCAGCTGCTGCCGCCGCTTGGTCTTGTAGCGTCGGTTCTGGAACCAGATCTTCACCTGCGTCTCGGTGAGCTGCAGCGCGGCCGCCAGGTGCGCGCGTTCCGGGGCCGACAGGTAGCGCTGGCGGCCGAAATGCTTCTCCAGCTCCAGCACCTGCAGGTGCGTGAACGCCGCCCGCGAGCGCTTCTGCTTCGGACTCGAACCCGGTCCGCGCTGCGTCTCGTCTCCGTGAGCCTCCTCCGGAATAGTTAACGAGTTCGGACCTGCGGGGGAACCTGACAGACAGGACGGCACGATTAGATTAGAAATCAGAAAAACCTCATCCATCACGATTTATCCAGAAGTGTCATTATTTTTTTTACTCATTAACTGGGACTTCATTATCAGTATTACCCAAGTGTAGGCTATTTAATTAATTTAAAGGCCTTAATTAGGGTATTATAGGGCAAACTTAGAACGTTTAAATAACCATTTTAAACTTTACTATACTGTCACGTTTGTTATGTGTAAAATCGTAAAGATAAGATAAACCTTTATTTGTCCCACAATTATATTAGATAGATTAACAAATTTAATAGATTAACGTGACGATCTATTTCTTTAAAAGAATATGCGTTTAGCTTCATAAAACAAACTAAATGTAAGTTAATAATCAGTATAATTAGTTGGCGCCGCTCACCGGGTCCTCTGGTCCTCATGGCGGGTAACTCGAGCGCATCCTCGTCCTCTCCGCTCGACCACTGCGGCTCGGCTTTATCTTCCGCCAAAGTTCTGCTCGAGTTGTCTTTCCGCTCGTCCATTATGGACAAAATGTCTTTAATGAAGAAAGACGTCAACTGCTTGTTAGGAGACGCCATGGCGTCGGCGGTGTCTCCCTGTCGGGTGAGCCGCGGGTTTCTCTGCGACGGCAGCGAGTTCGCTTCGTTTAAATAACGCTGCCTCCCTGCGTGACGTCACGCGCGGCATAATTGCAAAAGCACATGCAGTCGCTCTCATTTCACTTTGTAACTGTCGTGTGTGCGATTTTATTTATTTTATTAATGAATTCATCGACAATTACGTAATTAGTAACATGCTAGATGTACGGAAACGAAATGTTGCTGGTTACGTGTAGATTGAAATATTAAAACTGTTAATAATGAGCTTATTATTAATAAATTTTTAGGGGTGCAGATATCTCATTTTATATTAATTCAGTCCTAGAGGAAAAAACAACTATATCTATATATATATATATATATATATATATATATATATATATATATATATATATATATATATATATATATATATATATATCTATACACACACACACATATATATATATATATATATATATATATATATATGTATATATGTATGTGTGTGTATGTATGTATATATATGTATATATATATATATATATATATATATATATATATATATATATATATATATATATATATGCCCAGCGATGGATTGGCGTCCTGTCCTGGGTGTATCTGCCCAACGCCCAAAACGTTCTCCCCTGGATGGGCATGGGGAACCCCCACCGCGACCCTAATAGAGGATAAAGCGGGAGATAATGAATGAATGAATTAATAAATGTCATAAATGTAAAAAAAAAGATTCAGTTAATTTGTCACCTAAATATTTAGAGAACTTATTTTGAATATATTTAGTTTTTCTTTTTTTTCCCTATTTATTGATTTATTTTTGCATATTAACTATAGAGTAGTTAATTGTTGGGACACGTCTCTTAATTATTAAATTAAAGAGTTTTATTCTGCAGGTTTACTCTGATTTCTGCAGGTGTATAAAGTCAGGCCTTTGTCGTGTATTTTGGACAGATTTATGCAGTTTATGTTTTGAGGGAACTGTTTGAGGAAGGCTGCTTCCTGTCCCAGCGTGAATGAGCCTGTGGAGGAACTTAAATGGTTGACATGGACACCCAATTTCAACTGCCTCTCAACCTCACAGGAAAAAAACTACTTGCCCCCCAAAATCCTTAAATATTCCCCATGCCTATCCAGGGAAGGATGTTTTGGGCGTTGAGCAGATACATTGCTGGATACACACTCAGTCTCACACTTTATAGGGGCAATTTAGAGCCATCAATTCACTTTAAATCCACGTTTTTGGACTGTGGGAGGAAGCCGGAGAAACCGGATAAAAAAACCCTATGCAGACACAGGGAGAACATGGATACCTTTACCTGGATTGGGATTTGAACCCTGATCCTCAGGGCTGAAAGGCTGACCACCTTCAGCTTCAGATTCGTAATTTTTTTCTTCACACATTTACTGATGGAATATTTAACGAACGCCTCTCTGCGGTGACAGCGGTTCAATATCAATTGTACCATCGTCCCACTAAGTGCCTGCCGGCCGTGCACAGAACCCCCCGGTTCTCCTGATGTAGGTCCCGTTAAGTGAAAATTCCCTTCAGGTGTTTCCCATTTACCGCTGCGTTCTCGTTCTCACCCGGCGAGGAGTTGGCAAGATTTATTATGAAACCAGAGCCGAGTTCTCTCCCGCCGTCTCTAGGCATCAGGCTTCGGGTGAACTGCAGGGGGAACCCTGCTCCGTGGTCAGGCCGGGTCATGGTGGGTGGCCCCTTCCCTGCCGAGCTAATGCGTTCCGCATATTGAGATGCGGCTCCTGCTCCTGACACACACGTCGCGGCTCGGCTGTTTGTTTGCCGTGCCCCCCTCCCTCGCGCTTCGGTTTGACCCTGCGCTTTTGGGCAGCAAGGCAGGAGAAAGCGAGAGGCATTTGCTCGCAAAGAGAAATGGAGAGCGGGAGGGTAAAGAGAAGATCGGCCCCGGGAGAGTAAGGAGTCAGCTAAAATAATACATAACACGAGAGTGACAAACAGGGCCATTGTCCCCCTGACATGACCTCCCATCAGCGTCCCAAAATACTGTCTCTAGTCAGATCGGTTAACACTTCCTGCTGTCTTTACTAAGGGCCCGAGTGACCCCACATGACTCTGTGGGCCAACTTTTAAGGCGAAAGGATGTGGAATTCCTCCAAAGTGATACACAATGATCCACCTGGCAGAATAAAGGGCCTCGTCTTTTGTCCTCACAATTCAGAGAAATTGAGTCTGATTTCGTCGAATCGAACTTAATGAGAAGAGAAGAAAGAAATCGGGGGCTTTGAGTTCAAATCACCGGCTTTGTGAGGGTTTTTTTTTTTTTTCTCATTAAGATTTTCATTTTTAAGCTCTTTATGTCTTCATGCCAAACCCAGAACGAGGATTACAGAACCATTTGGCTCAGAACGTTAGGAAAGGTACCTTTGATCAGACCTGCTTATTGATCTAAATCATTTTAACATTGTGTGTTTGAGTGCGGGCTTTGCTCGGGCCTGTGATCACGTTTTTTTGGGGGGTTTTTTTGGAAAAAGGTTTTATTTGACTGACAGAGATAGAAAAAAAAACACCCAACACACACTTCCACATCACGGGAATATACGTTCTCCCTGTGCTACATAGTATTAACCACAGTCTCCATCCATCACTGGTGTTGCCACTTTTCCTCTCATCTCAGTATCTTTGCTTAATATCATACTAGGGTCGCAGAGGGGTTCCCCATGCCCATCCAGGGGAGAACGTTTGGGGCACTGGGCAGATACACCAAGGACAGGGCACCAATCCATCCCTGGGAAACCTTACTCAGAGACATGCATACCATACGGGGTAATTTAGATAATTCAAGTGACCTTGATCCATGTTTTTGGACTGTGGGAGGAAACCAGAGGACCCAGAGGAAACCCACGCAGACACGGGGAGAACTTGGAAACTCCACCCTTATGGGGATTCGAACCTGGATCCCTAGCATTGAACATTCATTCATTATCTCCCGCTTTATCCTCTATTAGGGTCGCGGGGGGTTCCCCATGCCCATCCAGGGGAGAACGTCTCGGGCGCTGGGCAGATACACCCAGGACAGGGCGCCAATCCATCGCTGGGCACACACTCACTTACACAGACATACTCTATATGGGGCAATTTTGAGAATCCAATTGACTTGATCCATGTTTTTGGACTGTGGGAGGAAACCGGAGAACCCGGAGGAAACCCATGCAGACACGGGGAGAACTTGGAAACTCCACCCAGATGGGGATTCGAACCTGGATCCCCAGCATTGAACATTCATTCATTCATTCATTTATTATCTCCCGCTTTATCCTCTATTAGGGTCGCGGTGGGGTTCCCCAAGCCCATCCAGGGGAGAACGTCTTGGGCGCTGGGCAGATACACCCAGGACAGGGCGCCACACAGACACACTCAATATGGGGCAATTTGGAGAACTCAATTGACTTGATCCATGTTTTTGGACTGTGGGAGGAAACCGGAGAACCCGGAGGAAACCCACGCAGATACGGGGAGAACATGGAAACTCCACCCAGATGGGGATTCGAACCTGGATCCCCAGCGCTGAACATGCTGTATCAAATATCAGGACATATATTTCATACAGCTGTGGTTCCTCTGCAGCGTCACCCGATTCCACTTTACTGGTAGGACTTTGTGGACCTTGGGGGGAACGTTGGGATGTTCCAGCGTAATCGGACCCGCAGCTCATGATGGTTTGCCTCATTACGATTGTTTTTATGTAAACTTTGTGCGCTGATGCTTGAAACGATAAGTGTTTACCTTGAATAATCTTCCTGTCCTCTCAAACACACAACAGACGACCTGCATGAGGACTCGTCCCCGCCACCGCCACCGTCCCCACTCTTTGATCGGCTCCTTTTCCTGTTGTGTAATCGTGCGATGCCTATCTTAATTGCACAGGAACATATTCCGTCTGCTCCGTACGGCGCGAGCGTCTCGAGCAGCATGTAATAATAATAATAATAATAATAATACATTTTATTTGATGGCGCCTTTCTGGACACTCAAGGTCACCTTACAAAGAAAAAACAATAAAAACAACAATAATAAATAAAGCAATCAGTCTAATCATAGTAAAATAAAATTAAGTAGAAAATAAATTAAAAGGGGCGGCACGGTGGCTTAGTGGTTTAGCACGTTCGCCTCTCAGCGCTGGTGATTCCCAGTTCGAATCCCCATCTGGGTGGAGTTTCCATGTTCTCCCCGTGTCTGCGTGGGTTTCCTCCGGGTTCTCTGGTTTCCTCCCACAGTCCAAAAACATGGATCAAGTCAATTGAATTCTCAAAATTGCCCCATATAGAGTGTGTCTGTGTGAGTGAGTGTGTGCCCAGAGATGGATTGGCGCCCTGTCCTGGGTGTATCTGCCCAGCGCCCGAGACGTTCTCCCCTGGATGGGCATGGGGAACCCCACCGCGACCCTAATAGAGGATAAAGCGGGAGATAATGAATGAATGAATGAATGAATAAATTAAAAGATAGAGGAAATAAAATCAGAGATTATAAGCAAATATGTGAAATATGATTATAAGCAAATATGATTATATGTGTCATCCCTCTGGTCGGTCCAAACGCGGAATCGGACAAGCGTTACTTACTGCTTGGGTAAAGTTACTCCCCATTTCTCCCCTGACCCCTTCTGCTACAATAATACCACCGTGGCACCGTCCTCTTGTCCCGGGCCAGATGTGTGCTAGTTAGAATCTGACCCTGTCGACAGGAAACCGTACGTCATACTCAGCGAAGGTAATGGGAGACACTTTCCCTGCTCTTCGGCTGGCATCCGTGTTCTTTAGGTTCTGTATTTTATGTTCCAATGTTGTATTGGCATGAAACCCTGCTGTTATACACGTCATGGAATTTTCCCTCATCGTTCCCCTTTTTTTTTTTTTTTATTTATTTATTTTTTTTTATTATAATTATTTTTTTTTTTTTTGCATTCACAAAATCTCACTCAGTTCTGTACATTTTTGAACGTGCAACATAAAAACGTGCAATATATAAATATAAATACACTCACTCAGGTTGTACAGTTTTATACACGCTTGTAAATAAATTATTTTTTTCTTTCAAAAATTTTTTGTAAATTGTAAATTATAGTGCTATCATTAAATCTTTTTATTTGTGTAAATTATTAGTTTGTGACACCGAAAGTATGGCACCTTAATTTCGTTATACCTGGTACAATGACAATAAAGATATTCTGATTTAAATATAAAGCATCTAAACCTTTGCTGATTCTCCAAATAGTAGCGCGAGCATCACTCTGAACGCTCTGTTTGGTAATGTTATAGAAATGTGATTGGACACTCAAGCGCCACTCAATTAGCTCTACTCACTGTGTGTATATATACAGCACAAGTCCAAAATTTGGACACGCCCCCTTCTGGCTCCATCATCAATTTCCTCCACTTACCATATGGATGGACTTTATAGTGTTACAATTACAAACTGTAGTTGAATTGTAGTACGAATCTGTGTTCTTTGTTGTTGTTGGTTCTCTGTTGGTTCTCAGGAGCATCACAGAACAGTATCATTTGGGTGGTGGATTGTTGATTGTCAGTTCTGCAGTGACACTGATGTGGTGGGGGGTGTTTTAGTGCAGCAGTGCTGCTGGAGTTTCATTTCTCCACCTCAGTCACACTGCTGGGATAGGACTAATGCACCCACCCAATAACCCCTGCTCTATGGTGGTACTATCAGGGTTCTGAGCATTAGAACAGAGTACACAGTATGTACTATAGAACTACAAAGTCCATCTTTGCAGTAAGTGGATCTGTTAACATGGTCAAGTGGAGCATAATGGGGGCGTGTCCATACTTTTGACTGACACTGTATGTAAATAAGAAGGTGGCTGCTAAAAGTTTTATAAACTCGTTTTGTGAAGTTTTCTACAGCTGGTTGATCTAACCGGCTGCGTGATGAGTGGGAAAATGGCGACCCCTAGTGGTTAAAACCTAAAATCTTATTGTTTTTTTTTTTTTTTTTTTCAAACGACTGCAGATGAATTATTCATCAGAGCTGTGTAAGAATAATTAACACCAGTGAAAATGCCATGATGACTGTTTGGTGGAAAGCACCTGCATCTCTCTGTGTGTGTGTGTGTGTGTGTGTGTGTGTGTGTGTGTGTGTGTGTGTGTGTGTGTGTTTGCTTTTGAAGTTTTGAAGACACTTTAAAAACCATTAAAGGAAGCCATTAGTTCAGACATTTAAAAATGTTTATATGGATGTATGTCGCTGGAAGAAGATATAACAATAAATAATAATAAATAACTCGAATGGAATATCAGGAGAAAGGTTTTAAAATCTATTATAGCTTTTATATTTGTTCAGACACCCACACATTACACCCCCGAGAGTGTTGGACACCACGTTCTTATATAGTTCTCCCCATTTGCAGCTGTAACAGCTGTACAGGGACGATTGTGAAGTTTGTCCTGTGAGGACTTTTGCCCATTCATCTTCTCTCATTGTCTTCCCCTTATCCTCTACTAGGGTAGCGGGGGGGGGGGGGGGGGAGAATGTTTTCTGCGCTGGGCAGATATCCACAATCACACACTATACAGGGGCAATTTAGAGCAGCCAGTTCACCTTGCATCCATGTTTTTGCGCCGTGGGAAGAATCCGGAGAACCCGGAGCAAAACCCACGCAGACATGGGGAGAACATGCAAACTCCACTTCACCCATATTGGGATTCGAACCTGGGTTTGTGCACTCGGGTCCAAAATGTATGTCAAAAGCACTAAGTGTGAAACCTGTATTCAGGGATTAGGGGACGCGTCCCAATTTATTGATCCATATAGTGTATGTGGTTCGTCATTCGAGACTTAAAGTCGATGTAGCTTGTAATAAATGGACTGTTTTTTTTCATTCATTCATTATCTCCTGCTTTATCCTCTATTAGGGTCGCGGGGGGGGGGGTTCCCCATGCCCATCCAGGGGAGAACGTCTCGGGCGCTGGGCAGATAGACCCAGGACAGGGCGCCAATCCATCGCTGGGCACACACTCACTTACACAGACACACTCTATATGGGGCAATTTTTGAGAATTCAATTGACTTGATCCATGTTTTTGGACTGTGCGAGGAAACCGGAGAACCCGGAGGAAACCAACGCCGACACGGGGAGAACATGGAAACTCCACCCAGATGGGGATTCGAACCGGGAATCCCTAGCGCTGAGAGGAGAACGTTCTAAACTACTAAGCCACCGTGCCGCCTGGACTGTTTTTAATATAAAAACAAGATGCAGAAGAGATTTATTTTTATTACTGCGTGGACTGGAGAATCTACTAAGGAGTGTTGTTCTCCATAGACCTACCTTTAAAAACGCGATGACATTTCAGTTTTTAAAGCGGCGGCATATGTTAAAGAGTAATTTGGTCCAGCCGCGGCTAATTATAGTGTTTCGGATTCACCCTTAATTTGTCTAGATGCTTGATAAATGTCATTCCGGCAAGTACTTCCTGAAGAGCTTGTGTACACAGTGTAATTACTGACCCGAGATCAGATTCCTCGTACCTCAGACTGACTCTTGTCATTGGAGATAAGAAACCCGAAATGATCCTCTCGAATACCTGAATACGAGGCGTGATCTTTGTTTACTCAGTGTATTTTGGTAACCATGGTAGTCGAGCAATAAAAATACGACTTCACAAAAGAGCTTTAATGGCACTAAACAAGCATCTGTCATTGCTGTGCCAGTGACTAGAGGCGATATTCAGGCATAATTGTGTTCAGTCATGACATGGGTTTGGTGTTTTTTTTTTTTTGTGATTTTTTTTGTGATTTTTTTTTTTTTTTTTTTTTTTTTTTTTTTTTTTGACACAGAGGTGACCGTGGACGGCGCTGTTTGCCTCCGCGGGTGTTCTAAACCGTCACCCTGAATCTGACCGGGCTCCTTCTGTGGTTTGGGTCGGTTGTGCTTAAATAAACAATCGCCAAGTCTCATGGAAGTCAATGTGATTTATACCATGTGGCCAGAGGTATTAGGACACGCCTTTTATTCATTAAATACAGGTGTTTCTTTCAGTCGCGCTGCCGCAGGTGCATCATCTCAAGCACAGAGCTATGTTCCAACAACTATGCTTCGGGGAAGGTTGCTGTCGTTTCCGAAACGAACTGGTTTGAGTCGTGGTGGATCGCACGTGGTGGTGCTGCTTGAATTCGAAACGCCTCGGTGCTGAACGACGTACGGGAAATGTCGTCTTAGCCGTGACGAAGGGTTCCAGTGTGACTGACACAAGACGTTAAGGTCGATACGACACGTTAAGGTCGATACGCTGTGCAGGTCGGTCAGGTTCATCCACACCCAACTCACCTGTTCACCTGGGAACAGTTTGGCTGGAGCAGAAAAGGGCCTTCCCTAAACTGTTTTTACAAACTTAAAGGAATACCGATCTCATTTAATTCTTTTCTGCTGGATAGATGGTGGTGGGGGGGGGGTTCCCCATGTCCATTCAGGGGGAACGTTTTGGGCGGATACACCCAGGACAGGGCGCCAATCCATCACAATGAGACCCATACACACACATGATAGAGAGGGCAATTTAGAGCAGTCAGTTCACCTTGAGAGTATGTTTTTGGACTGTGGGAGGAAACCGGAGAACCTGGAGGAACCCCACGCAGACACAGGGAGAACACGTAAACTCCACCCAGATCGGGATTTGAACCTGAATCCCCAGCACAGAGAGAAGAAAGCACTACCCCACCGTGTCGCCCTTTAAAATCCATCCTTTATCTTCTGCTTCATTCTCTATTAGGGTAATGGGGTTGGGGGGGGTTCCCCATGCCCATCCAGTGGAGAACGTTTTAGGCGCTGGGCAGATACACCCTGGACAGGACGCCAATCTTTCGCTAGGCACACAGAACTCAATTGGAGAACTCAATTGACCTTGAGCCATGTTTTTGGACGGTGGGAGGAAACCGGAGAACCCGGAGGAAACCCACGCGGACACGGGGAGAACATGGAAACTCCACCCAGATGGGGATTCGAACCGGGAATCCCTAGCGCCGAGAGGAGAACATGCAAAACCACTAAGCCACCGTGCCGCCCCGCCCTTTAAAATAATACAATTATTCAAATTGCGTTGCCAGATTGTCAAACTCCGAGCCTATTATGTCTTAACATGGTTTTCCACGAGGTTTTGGTGTTTGGTGTTTCTGGGAATCTGTGATGTGGAACAGAACGCCTGGCTGGCAGTCAGCATTCCACCTGTCAGTGCAGGGTGCGGTCATGTCTTTGAAGCTGTAATATTACCCTTAACTAATAATATCTACAAAGACACGCTCAGTATTCAGACAAGGTGCTGACAAGCCGTTGGCCTTGAAATCGCTTTGTGACGGTAAACAGAACCCAGTGGCCCGGCGCTGCCAACGAGTTCCGCCTGTAGAGGGAGACTGTGCCGACTGGTGACATTTGGCAATGTGAAAGAATGAGGAGGAGGAGGAGGAGACGTGTTGAGCTGAAGAACCCTATATGTACACATCCATCCCTGCTCTTCAGGAGGACATCAGATGATGGACGTCAGCTCATGACTTGAAGCATAAGTGTGGGGTGGGTGTGTGTGTGTGTGGGGGGGGTGGGGCAGGGGGGCACTTAGCTTCTTTACATTACATTTGGTGAGCACAGGTGAGCTTACAAGGTGAGCACAGGGTTCATCACAACATCCCTGGAGCAATGAGGGTTAAGGGTCTTGCTCATGGACCCATCTTGGTAACTTCAGTGGACTTGGGCTTGGAACCACCAACCTTCAGATTGATAGCCCATCACCCTGACCACTGAGCTATTCCTCCACGAATGTAACTTCCATACCATACCTTTAAAAAGTCTTGTATCCATTCATTCATTCATTATCTCCTGCTTTATCCTATATTAGGGTCGCGGTGGGGTTCCCCATGCCCATCCAGGGGAGAACGTCTCGGGCGCTGGGCAGATAGACCCAGGACAGGGCGCCAATCCATCGCTGGGCACACACTCACTCACACAGACACACTCTATATGGGGCAATTTTGAGAATTCAGTTAACTTTATCCATGTTTTTGGACTGTGGGAGGAAACCGGAGAACGCGGAGGAAACCCACGCGGACACGGGGAGAACATGGAAACTCCACCCAGATGGGGATTCGAACCGGGAATCCCTAGCGCTGAGAGGCGAACGTGCTAACCACTAAGCCACCGTGCCGCCGTCTTGTATCCAGATCTCAGATAACGTAAAACTCGTTGGCCTAGTAATAATAACGAACCTGCTCATGTGCCTGCGGTGTCCGGATCTAAACTTATTATTTTTATTTTTATTTATCTCTTTAAAGCAGGAGCCTCTTAAGTGATTGTCTCCTTTCTTGTTGTAGTTATTTTAGCCTTCTTCTCCCCTCTGATGGTCAGACTTTGAAATCCAGCTCGTCGTCTCCCGTGATGCTCGTATCCACCGCCTCCTTGTATCTCCATATATATTATATATAATATATAATATAATATATACATTCAAAAAGAGTCTGCTTTAAAAGTGAAATTATACTTTTTATACTATAATACTAATACTAATACTATACTAATTTTATACTCGTATAGTATAAAATTATACTATACGAGGGTGCACAGCGGTTGACTCGTCTGCCTCTCAAGGATTCAAGGTGAATTAGTTGCTCTAATTTGCCCCTGTTTATAATGGGAGTGTCTGTGTGAGTGATTGTGTCCAGCGATGTATTGGCGCCCCATTCTGGGTGTATCAGTGCTGCGCTTAAAACATTTTCCTCTGGATGGGCGTGCCTCACCCCCCCCCCCCCCCCCCCCGTGACCCTAATCCCTAATAAAGTATTAAGTGGAAGATAATGAGTGGAAGTCTTACGGCTCATGGCATCCATCCAAAAATGTCTTGAACTGAATATACATGATGATTTTGTTCTTCATGTCTGATGATGGACCTGCCCAGCGCACAGAACAGCCCCCTTAAACGCAACCCTAGATTCCATAAATTAGATAACGAGGGTAGAATTAAAAAGGTGGACAGAGTAGGACATGTTAAAACGTGTGTTCATTTGCATTCGGCTATTAAAGATGATCGAATATTGAGGCCGAGATGACGAACCATGGACTGCGTTTATGTGTGTGTTTGTTAAATAAATATTTTTGATGTTATATTTAAAATATAACATATTAGTTTTATTTAGTTTTATGTTTATTGTCCTTAACGAATCTAATTTATTTCCAGTATTTATTAATTATGTTTCGCTCTTTTGTTCAGTCCAGTTGCCACAGAGGCATAAAATCAGGCACCTAGTCATACATTCATTCATTATCTCCTGCTTTATCCTCTATTAGGGTCGCGGGGGGGGTAGATAGACCCAGGACAGGGTGCCAATCCATCGCTGGGCACACACTCACTCACACAGACACACTCTATATGGGGCAATCCATAAATCCATACATGATCCATGTTTTTGGACTGTGGGAGGAAACCGGAGAACCCAGAGGAAACCCACGCGGACACGGGGAGAACACGGAAACTCCACCCAGATGGGGATTTGAACCGGGACTCCCTAGCGCTGAGAGGAGAACATGCCAAACCACTCCGCCACCGTGCCGTCCTTCGTATTGTCCTCTAATTACAGATTGTCAGAGTTGCTGTATCACTCAGGGAGGGGTTGGGGGGGGGGGGGGGTTCCCCAGGTCCATCCAGGGGAGAACATTATGGGCGCTGGGCAGATACACCCAGGACAGGGGGGCCATCCATTACTAAGAACATAGACACACACACTATAGGGGCAATTTAGAACAGCCAATTCATCTTGAATCCATGTTGTTTTGAAACCCACGCCGACACGGGGAGAACATGGAAACTCCACCCAGATGGGGATTCGAAGCGGGAATCCCTAGCGCTGAGAGGAGAACATGCTAAACCACTAAGCCACCGTGCCGTTCCCTAGTCATACATTTTGGACAAATATGTTTCCCATTTTTAGAAAAACTTATTCCGTAGGTGTGACATACTGATACTTTTGACTGAATAAGAACCTGAATCCACACCACTGATTTAGTTTTTTTCCTGCCATTTTGTCGGCATTTTCTTGAAGTGTGTTTGTGTGATTACACTCTTTTAGCAGCAGAGGGAACTGTGGGGCAATAATTGAACCCTCACTCACGCTAAACTCTCAATTTGTAGGCTTTATAGACTTTGCTAATCAAACTTAATACCTCACTGATGTGTGCTGCTCCTGAACTCCAGAGCACTGAGACACATTCTGTTCTGCTTTAGCTGCAGGAAGGCTGGAGGAGACGCTCGTTTGCTGCACGGCGGGATTTCTGAGGCATCTGGTCTTTCTGAGGCGAGACTCCAGGCCTGCAGGATGCGTTCAGAGTGACGTCTGACCCGTCGAGGCAGAAATGCTGGCGGTGGAGGCAGATAAAGTACACATTCAGTTAAAGGGTGAGTGACAGAACATCTTCATTCACTGAGTAAACAGCCTTTGGATATCTTCTCCTCCTCTGCATGTGTTTGCACACACACCTACACACACCTACACACACACACACACACACACACACACATACATTACTTTTTCATACTTTGTGGGTATGTTGTGTTTAAGTGATGATGATAACAGATGTCATCTGTTTGAGATGCAATTAAACCTTTACTTATTTACTTAAGAAGACTTAATTACTGGATTAGAAATGGTTTATTTTAGTCCCCCCCTCACACACACACACACACACACACACACACACACACACACACACACACACACACACACACACACACACACACTTACTTATTTTTTAAATTTTATTTTTTTATTTTTATTTTTTTTTACTTTTTGTGCACTTTGTTTTCACATGCGCGCATGCACACACACACACACACACACACACACACACACACACACATATATATATATATACACACACATACACAAGTTTTATACTTTGATTTTAAGTACATACACATGAACACACACACACACACTTGTTTTATACTTTGATTTTAAGTACATACACATGAACACGCACACACACACACACACACTTTGATTTTAAATTCATACACATAAGCACACACACACACATACACATGTTTTTCAGTGTTTTTTCATATTATATACATATATGTACACACACTTGTTTCGTACACTTTGTTCGTGTACTTATATACACATGATTTGTTTATGTGTGTATGCATAATTTATGTGTCTGTGTGTGTAATGTATGAAAATTGTAAGGTTATAAGGGGGTTGTATCATTTGTTTTTATTTATAGCGTTGTGATTTACGGTGATTATTATTCTTATTATACTGTACGTTATGTCTGCGTCATGCTTCTTTTAGCCTGGAATCCATTAATCGATTCTGTATTTCTTTGTTGTTCCTGCTTTATGTTTTAGTGTTATATTCAGATACGCTCCGATTTATTAATTCTGAAGGGGAGGTCCCACCGCGTGTTCCTACTGGCCCGACTATTTCAGGCACATCCAGATTCTGTTGTGTTTGCACTTTATAATTTTTTTTTTTTTTTTTTTCATATGCGCATGGCCTTTATCATCTCCATGTTTTAACCGATCCAGTCCGAGCTTTGTTTTTCGAATATCCAGTGAAATTCTCCTTCATACAGTGTGTTTCAGATTGTGAGGTGGATTACGGCACATGACATGTTGCGATTCACTTCCTCTGAGCCGTGAGTGCATTAGTGACGTGGGGCTGTAATGTGTGATAAGAGCTGGCATGCAGCGCATGGGGGCATTTTCATGCACAAACAAGAAATGCTTTTTTTTTTTCTTTTTTTTTTTGGTGTTTAAAAAAAAAAGTCCTTTAAGTGGAACTAAGTAGAGATCTGGACGTTGAGCATTGAATTAAGCATGGTTTTATGACTCTATATATATACACCCCACTCGCACTTTACACCCCCAGCATGCAGCCTGCGCCTCACGTTGGGATTGGGCCTGCACGTTGGGATTGTTGGCTCGCGTGTTGCCGAATGGCCTTTGTGTCGTCGGGCTTCCGAAATCCGTTTGAAGTGCTGCAACCACGAACAGATGTTTTCTTTCCACATGCTTCAGTTCTCAGCGGCCGCGTCCCGGGAGCCTTTAAGGCCGCGCACGTCGCGAGTTGCTGTTAACGCCGCTCGATATCGCCACTTCACGCATGGGCCGCATGCAGCAGACTGGGGCAGCACATTTTGGCGGGGGGGGGGGCATTGAAAAGGCACGTGGTGCAGTTTTAATCCTCCCTCACCAGATAACACTACACCAGATTGGGTTCATATGAGAGCTATATTTATTTGCCCTCGTGACCCGCTCACTCACTTTACAGCAGATGGTTTGCTTCGGCGTGATTGGTGTTGGACCGAATGCTGGGATTCATTCGGGACAGTTAGGCCGCTTATGAAGACGATCGCGGGCCGAGGGCTGAGCGTCAGACAGATCGTTCCACTCAAGCCAGTCCAAATGAGGCAAAACAGAAGAAAGGAAATGGAGTTTCTGACACTCAAGTCCTCAACAATGCAGACTCGCCAGCATTCGGCTCAGTTTAAGCACGTTTGGCCAGAGGACAAGAGTGTGTTTATAGATGGAAGACAGCTGATTGATGCCTCGTAACTGCAGACAGATGGGTGATGTTCGCTTTGTCAAGTCTGCCTTTTCTGGGGGCATCTTGTCTTTTAGTGTCTACAGTTTTAAAAAAAAGTCCTGAATGTAATAAGATTGAACTCTCAATGTGACTCCCACACGATCCATGAAATATTGATCGTGTTTGTTTGGTTTGTTGGTTTTGTCTCAGTTAGGGGTGAGATGATCACGGTTTTAATGGAGTGATAATCACATAAGAAATAATCACGATTATTTCGCAATAATTCAACAAAAAAAGTTTAGTTGATTTCCAACAGAAATCGTTGGACCAATGCACGGCTACTTATATTATTAATATTAACGTGAAATAACATTTTCGTTATTGAAAAAGGGAGGACTTTTGCTGAATATCAACACAAAATATTCTTTACTACAGAAAATATTAAATTATTTTGAAAATCATTGTCAAAAAATTCATATCCATGG
This sequence comes from Corydoras sp. C115, assembly GCA_019802505.1. Classification (NCBI taxonomy): domain Eukaryota; kingdom Metazoa; phylum Chordata; class Actinopteri; order Siluriformes; family Callichthyidae; genus Corydoras; species Corydoras sp. C115. The sequence goes on along the minus strand of JAFMOC010000074.1, from coordinate 513,780 downwards.
GTAAGAAATATAGGATTTTCCTGTAAGGACGACGTAAACAGGCGAGCGCACTAAGACGGTTCATTTATTTTTGCTCCACGTGAGGTGCGCAACTCGGTCTAAAGTTCCGGATGCTGCAATAATACGTATTTTTCTTATGAATGTCGTCATGGCGATGTTAAGGTGCTCTTTTGATTAATGAAGTGTAACGTTTTAATCATAATTAATTGCAAAAATGAAAAAAATTTGTCTCACCCCTTGTCTCAATGTAGTTGCAGATGTTTCGCTTTTTTAGATTTGTGTATTGTTTTTAATTTACATTTTGTATTGTGTGTGTATATATATATATATATATATATATATATATATATATATATATATATATATATATATATATATTTCATTCATTCATTCATTCATTATCTTCCGCTTTATCCTATATTAGGGTCGCGGTGGGGTTCCCCATGCCCATCCAGGGGAGAACGTTTCGGGCTCTGGGCAGATACACCCAGAACAGGACGCCAATCTATCACTGGGCACACACTCACTCACACAGACACACTCTATATGGGGCAATTTGGAGAACTCACTTGACTTGATCCATGTTTTTGGACTGTGGGAGCAAACCGGAGAACCCGGAGGAAACCCACACGGACATGGGGAGAACATGGAAACTCCACCCAGATGGGGATTCGAACCAGGAATCCCTAGTGCTGAGAGGCGAACGTGCTAAACCACTAAGCCACCGTGCCGCCTGTATGTGTGTATATATATATATATATATATTTTTATATATATATATATATATATATATATATATATATATATATATATATATATATATATATATATACTGTATATACACTGTATATACACACTGTAGCTCGCTCGTTGCTCATGTTCTATGTGCAGCTATTTAAGAAAGGGCCGAGCCTCATACGCAGCAGAGTGCTGCCAAATCTGGATCATTGAGCTGTCAGCCGAGCGCAGATATTTGTTGAAGTTAAAACGTGATGTCCGTGTCAGAAGCCGACAGATCGGGTTGGTGGAGATGGAGGAATGCTTCCCAGGCACGCCCTGTGTCCTCTGATATGTTTGGATGGACGTCCCCTCATGTTCGTTGTTTACACCTTGGCAGAGAGTCACCTGCCCACAAGGGTTTTAAAGTCATGGACTGGTTCCAGGACCAATCACTCTTCTAGCTGAATGTACAAACAGACTTTTCTTTCTCAATGACGCCTGAATTTAGAATGCTGATGACCCTGTGAGCTGGTTTCCACTCCACCGTTGTCGCCGTTTAACATTTCGGGTGTGTTTCATGCAGCATACCGTGTCCTCAAAGCTAAAGGTGACTATAGAATGAACCCGATGCTCTATATTTGTACTTTTGTTTATCGCCACTCGATGTACGAATACAATGTAACGCTGTGTGGGGGGGGGGGGGGGGGGGGGGGGGGGGGGGGGACACCTCGTCATTGTGCCTTTTTATGAGCTTTTAAGACGCCCCATACTAAGCTGCACCCCATTTTCCATCCCTGATAACTCTTCCCGATTTGGAAAGGCTTTCTGCAGGATTTTGGAGTGTGTGCGGGGGGGGTGGAGGTGGGGTGGGGCTTGCCTATTCATCTAGAAAATTAGATTCCGGCTCATGATCTATGTTCTCAAGGCGTTTTAATTGAGGTTACAGTCAGGACAAACTCACCCAGCCGTGCCCTCGCCGACCTTACCTTGTACCGGCCGAACCGGGAACGGGCCTTCCCCAAACTGTTCCCACAAAGCATGTAACTGGCTGTGCCAATGGGACTGAACAACCCTACAGAATGTAATGACACAGAGGTCTGAATCACAGAGGCTGGTGATTTTGTGGGAGGGTTAACGCGTTCCATACATTAATCAGGGTTACTACTATTAAGCAACAACAAAAAAGGCTATTCAAGGTGTAATTTGTGTCCCGAATTTGACATGTAGGAGTTAGAACCGCACCGTCTTGTGTCCCGGGCTGGTCTGAGTGTGTCTCTAAGCTTGCGTCTCTAAGCTTGCGTCTCTAAGCTTGTGTCTCTCTGGGGCTCAAGAGGCTTCGGTGATGAGCGGCTTCTCTATTGTTTTAGCCTGTCTGTCATTGACAGGCTGAGTTTGTCTCAGATCACATCTCTTCCTGTAGAACTGCCCCGTGGCTTGTGCTGAATGTTGCTTCCGACACACACACACACACACACACACACACACACACACACGCTTGGACACACGATCCATCACTCATTTACTTAACCCCCCCTCATATAGTCACACACACACGAAAGGCAGCTTACTTAACACAGTGTTACACTGCATACATGTATAACACACACACACACACACACACACACACACACACACACAGAGGGAGAGAGACCTTATCAGATCTCTTCAAGTGGCCCCAGTCTCCACTCTGTCTGCCCGCTGCCAAATACTGCTCTTAGCTGCGTACACGTGTCTTATCTGTCTGCTAAATTTTGCTCCAAGCCATATAGGTAACTTTTTTTCTCTCTCTCTTATCTGACTGACTAAATTAATTAGGGTATTTATATATGCACCCTAATCCCAGCCAGGAATGCCCCCCATGTATGGGATTTAGAGCCTCATCAGCACACGGATCGCTCATTAAGACGCCACTTCCGTTTCACTTTCTATTCTGATTCGTTATACGGTTCGTTTTAATTACACGGGGCTGATGGGATTTAACCAGCCTCCCAAATGACGTGACCTCTCTTTCGTTTATGTAACGGATGCTGTTTGGAAGGTGGTGTGTATCTGCGGCCTGGTTTAACTGAGGTGTGGTGCGGGGTACAGATGAGGCTACAGGTTATTATTAATAATGTCTCATCTGTTAACGGCTTAACGCAGTCACGCTGATTGGTGTGTGTTTAGTGATGTTTATCGGCTGATGTTTAGGGTTTCAGTGTGTTTTTGTTTTTTTTGTTTTGTTTTTACACGCCGCTTCACAAATGTCATCATGAACTAAAAAGGTTTCTAATATATTCTCTATTATTTTTAATCGTTTCTTCTTTTTCTTTTCTTTTGATAAGTTAGTCAAAAAGTCCACTGTATTCATTATACAAGAACCAAAATAAACCTTTTCAGCTGCGTGTGTGTGTGTGGGGGGGCCAGAGTTGTTGACACTCCTGAGTATATTATATTATAATAATATTAAACACAATTATTTTATTTTTTTGTTTAGATGTTGCTCTATATGTTTAGTGCTTTTTGTTATTTTGTCATGTTGCCTGAATATTCAGATACCTTGGGTGTGTGTGTGTGTGTGTGTGTGTGTGTGTGTGTGTGTGTGTGTGTGTGTGTGTGTGTTTGTGTGTGTGTGTGTTATTTATATTATGTAGCATAAAAAAAATTGTGGTTATGGAGGTGCATCTAATTTTAGTAACTCTCTGTGTGTGTGTGTGTGTGTGTGTGTATGTATATATATATATATATATATATATATATATATATATATATATATATATATATATATATATATATATATATATATATATATATATATATATATATATATATATATATATGTGTGTGTGTGTATGTATATGTACATTCTGTATTCGCTAATCTGGAGTTCATCTTTTTTTGTTTTGTTTTTTTACTTTGTTAGTCCCCGTCACCAGATAATATTTTAATTATTGAGATATTGGGTGGTCGATTCTCAGTGCTGTAGAGACCATGGTGCTGTATTGGTGTTTTGATTCAACACCATTTGATTCAAGAAAATCAGACACAAGGGTGCTGTTAAAGTTGTTAAACACCTCAGTGACACTGCTGCACTGGGAGTAATCCACCAACCAAAAATATCCAGCCGCCAGCATCCTGTAGGCGGCATCCTGTGAGCGCTGATAAACAACTGAACGCAACCCATGAGCCGCTGTCTCAGATTTTACATCTACAAGCTGAAGCTGAAGCTGGATGTGTCTGATTAAGTACATACAGAACTTGTTCCAAACCCCTGGTGTACCTCCGAGGACCAGCAGAGTCAGAGTTGCATGGTTGTGGGTAATATTATGAACCTGCAGTTCCAGCACAAGAAGGTTCCAATCTGTCACTGCTGAGCCATAGCAAAGGATTAAGGTGGAGGGACCACCATAACTGTGTTAACTGTAAGTGGAGACGTCCTCTGAGTGGACGTTCTGTGTGGCACTCCTGTCACATGTTCACTTTCAAATGGGAGACCAGCGGGGCACCAGCTTATAAATAGGGTTCATTACTCATTAAAGTATAAAAATGAAAAAGATTAGATTTATGATTAAATAAAATTGGTTCCAAATTTATAAAAGGATTCCCAGTCACTTCTACAGCAAAAAAAAGGGGTGGCGTTGTTTGCAGGAGGTGGTCTTGAATGGGGCTTGTAATAATAATATATTTATATTATTATTAACTTTAGCCAGTTTATTATACATTTAAATTCTTATACATATTTATTTTCTTTTAATTTAATGGGATTTTATGGGATTTTTTATGGCTTTGGTTTTTAGTGTCTCTGCAGCTTCTAGTTTAATTTAAATTCATGATAAATAAATAAAAAAGTATTCTATCTTTCTGTATTTAATGTCATGTTAAATTTTTATTACTTGGATTTTATTAGCGGGTGACGTGTTTGTGTTTCCGCGCCATATCATGTTCTTCAAATTAGATTAGGAACACGTCTTTATTGTTTGTGGTTTAATAAACAGCTCAGCTGTATGTGAATCCGTGTTATTACATCCATTGTGAACTCCACGCTCCTTCCGCTTTCGTTTCCTTTCTTGTTAAACTTGTTCTGTGTTTTTTCGGGCGAGGCTGTGGGGTTGTGATTCAGGGGTGTGTGGTGGTGGTTTAGTTAGTCTGATTGCGGTTCGGGAGAGGCTGTGCGGTTTTGATTTGGGGGTTAGATGTGTGATTATGGTTTGGGGGTGTGATGTGATGTGGTTCGGGTGTGTGGTTGTGGTTCTGGGGTGTGGTTGTTTATTGGGGTTGTGGTTCTGGGGTGTGGTTGTTTTTGGGGGTTGTGGTTCGGGGGTGTGATGTTGAGGTTTGGGTGTGTGGTTGTGGTTTAGGTGTGTGTTTGTGGTTCAGGTGTGTGGTTGTGGTTCGGGGGTGTGATGTTGTGGTTTGGGTGTGTGGTTGTGGTTGTTTTTCGTGGTTGTGGTTTGGGTGTGTGGTTGTTCTGGAGTGTGGTTCGGGTGTGATGTGGTTCTGTGTTGTGGTTCGGGTGTGATGTTGTGGTTCTGTGTTGTGGTTCGGGTGTGATGTGGTTCTGTGTTGTGGTTCGGGTGTGATGTTGTGGTTCTGTGTTGTGGTTCGGGTGTGATGTTGTGGTTCTGTGTTGTGGTTGGGGTTCGGTGTGGTGGTTCGGGGGTGTGGGTGGTGGTTCGGTGTGGTGGTTCGGGGGTGTGGTTGTGGGTGGTGGTTCGGGGGTGTGATGGTTCGGTGTTGTGGTTCTGGGTTGTGGTTCGGTGTTGTGGTTCGGTGTTCTGGTTCGGGTGTGATGTTGTGGTTCGGTGTTGGGGTTCGGTGTTGTGGTTCTGTGTGGTGGTTCGGTGTGGTGGTTCGGGGGTGATGTTGGGGTTCGGTGTGGTGGTTCGGGTGTGATGTTGGGGTTCGGTGTGGTGGTTCGGGTGTGATGTTGGGGTTCGGTGTGGTGGTTCGGGGGTGATGTTGGGGTTCGGTGTGGTGGTTCGGGTGTGATGTTGGGGTTCGGTGTGGTGGTTCGGGTGTGATGTTGGGGTTCGGTGTGGTGGTTCGGGTGTGATGTTGGGGTTCGGTGTGGTGGTTCGGAGGTGATGTTGGGGTTCGGTGTGGTGGTTCGGGTGTGATGTTGGGGTTCGGTGTTGTGGTTCGGTGTGGTGGTTCGGGGGTGTGGTTGTGGGTGGTGGTTCGGGTGTGATGTTGGGGTTCGGTGTGGTGGTTCGGGTGTGATGTTGGGGTTCGGTGTGGTGGTTCGGGGGTGATGTTGGGGTTCGGTGTGGTGGTTCGGGTGTGATGTTGGGGTTCGGTGTGGTGGTTCGGGTGTGATGTTGGGGTTCGGTGTGGTGGTTCGGGTGTGATGTTGGGGTTCGGTGTGGTGGTTTCGGGGGTGATGTTGGGGTTCGGTGTGGTGGTTCGGGTGTGATGTTGGGGTTCGGTGTGGTGGTTCGGGTGTGATGTTGGGGTTCGGTGTGGTGGTTCGGTGTTGTGGTTCGGTGTGGTGGTTCGGGGGTGTGGTTGTGGGTGGTGGTTCGGGTGTGATGTTGGGGTTCGGTGTGGTGGTTCGGGTGTGATGTTGTGGTTCGGTGTTGGG
>JAFMOC010000074.1:405000-502500 GCA_019802505.1 Corydoras sp. C115 | reverse complement strand
ATGTTAGAATGACGGAATGCACTATTCATTGTTTTATGATCATTGCAGAAGCGATTTAGAACCAGGACAGAGATATTTTTATTTTTAAGACAAGAAGACACGAACTAAATTAAAAAATAGACGCCAACAGCGTTCATTTTTACGCGTCTGCAAAACAAAATGTGTTCTCGTTTTTAATGACGTTGTTGAACGTTGTCTTTACCTGAGTGAGACACCGGATGCTCCTTGTCCTCCTCGGTCGGGGAGTCGCAGGATCCGAACTCCTCGGCGCTGAGGGCGCACTTCACCTGCGCTCCCGGGCTGAAGGCGGCTTTCTCCGGGCTGTACAGCAGCTCCAGGCTGCGGCTCAGCGCGCTGTGCATGCACTGGAACTGCAGCGACTGCAGCGACTGCAGCGGCGCCGTTTCTGCCTCGGGACTGGAATAACCGTGCTGCTGGAACGCCTGCTGCTGCTCCAGTTTGAGGATGTCCTTCACGGAAAACGGCGTCGAAGTCACGGGGCTGGCGAGCATGGTGGCGCTGTGGGGGTTGGGATCGACTCGAACCCGCTGCAACGCTTCCACGCGTAAATAAGATCGCAGGCGTGCGTAAAAACCGAAAAAATAAAATAAAAATAAAAACACACAACAGTCGTTCGCCGTTTTTAACTTTACGACCTTTTGGAATTCATGTTTCGGCAGAACACGCGATCGAGGTGTGTGTGTGTGTGTGTGTGTGTGTGTGTGTGTGTCTCCCTCCTTCAGTCCAGACTTCCGCCGAGGATTATTATCGATTCTTTAAAAAGGCGAAGTGGGAAGTTCAGTCCTGTCTCGGTGACGCCTCCCATTCAGATGCGCGCACTGATTCCGACGTGTGTGTGTGTGTGTGTGTGTGTGTGTGTAAACAAATGCACGAACGATAAACATTTTATGAACTTGAAAATAAGTCAAATCTTGTCTTTGTGTCCATTCCACTTAAAATCTTCATTTATTAACTAATAATAAAAACTAATAATAACACCGGCACGGTGGCTTAGTGGTTTAGCACGTTCTCCTCTCAGCACTAGGGATTCCCGGTTCGAATCCCCATCTGGGTGGAGTTTCCATGTTCTCCCCGTGTCCGCGTGGATTTCCTCCGGGTTCTCCGGTTTCCTCCCACAGTCCAAAAACATGGATCAAGTCAATTGAATTCTCAATAGTGTCTGTGTGAGTGAGTGTGTGTCCAGCGATGGATTGGCGTCCTGTCCTGGGTCTATCTGCCCAGCGCCCGAAACGTTCTCCCCTGGATGGGCATGGGGACCCCCCCCCCCCGCGACCCCAATAGAGGATAAAGCGGGAGATAATGAATGAATGAATCTTCATTTGCTTATTGTTTGCTTTGCAGCCTTTAAAACATCGAGCTCGTGTTAACGTATTCGCTCAGAAATAAATGTTTCAATAGAACGGATTCCATTTACAACAATAGATTTGTATAATATTTAACAATGGGTCATGTGATGCATCATTCAGAGTTAGTAATTGGACAAACTTTCCGAAGATCCAGGAATGTCCATATATGTTATTATTATTATTATTATTATTACTATTATTATTATATCTATATAGATAAAACATTTCGGAATAAAGTTTTTTTTTTTTGTATGATAAAAATACTAAACTTAATACTAAACGAAATTATATCAAAACATGTTTTGTATGTGAGAAACTCGTTAGTAATTAATTAAAAGCCTTTTAATTTTCTGTATGAAAACTATAAGTCCAGTTCTGGTTCTAATGATCGAATACTTGGCGTTATAAAATGCTTTAAAGCAACACGTGATCGGAGAGAATTAAAGAATAGATTTTAGTTGATCAGCCCATGAAGTCTGATTTAGCTTAGTGTCAAATAAAATTTTCACACTAGAAATTACACAAACTTATCCGACTTTTTGTAATATAAATTAGCGTTCAGCTGTGTAAATTTGTATTTTAAATTTGTATTCGACAAATTTCGTGTTTGTTTTTTTTTCTGTTGTTTGCATTTCGATGTGATGTTTGTCATGTTTTAATGATTTGATTGAACCTCCTCGCTTTTCGATCTGCAGCTAACGGAACGTTAAGCGGAATCCATTTCCGCTGATGATATTTTTAATTATTCTGCGGAGGAAACCGTCGCAGGTGAAGCTGCGTCTCGTAATTGGCCGCTAATTCCCTCTGTGTGTGTGTGTGTGTGTGTGTGTGTGTGTGTGTGTGTGTGTGTGTGTGTGTGTGCGGGGTGACGCCAGGCCGCCCGTCCGCGCACAGAACACAACAAACAGAAACCCAACACCCGATGTTGTCGCTGAAGAGGCCGCGGCGCCAGAGTCCGCGATGCTTGGCTGATGTTCAGACGGTCAGGCCCTTCATCCCCTTCATCCCCCGCGTTAATGAGCCTCAGCGCGCAGGCGCAGTGTGCGTGCGGTCAGCGTGTTGAAGGCGCACGAGCCAAACATCAACAAACTTGCAGAAAAAAAAAAATCATGTTCGATCCCGAAAAAAATATACATTTCATTTTTTTATTTAGTCGTATATTAATTATTTATTATTCAGTTGTCGCACTGTTTTAAACGTTAACTCGACCCGCTTCTGCGAAATTAAAGATGTAGTCTAATTTTCTGTCGCAATTAAAATACAGCTAAATGACAACTTTAAAGTGTGACGTCACAAGACCACAAGATTACTCTGATGAAGCTGTCTGTATCTTACTTATCGCATCATATCGCACCGTTATCGGTACGCTGGCTGGTTTTCAGTTTAATCCTTGACTGATTGGTTGGTTGGTTGGTTGGCTGGTTGGTTGACTGGTTGGTTGGTTGGATGGTTGGTTGGTTGGCTGGTTGGTTGGTTGGCTGGTTGGTTGTTTTAAGACTCTTGGAGAACCCTTGCACTCCAGACGTAAATGTTCTGATTTGAATAACCATAAAGGGCCAATAAACTCGAACTACTTAAAAAATTTAACATCAATTTGTAGGTTTTTTTATTTTATTTTTTTACGGTTTATTCAGCCGTCTTAATTTGTTTTGTTAATTCTGCAGATATAAACCCACATTAGTGTAGAACACATGACAAATCGTAGACTATTGTTTCGGGATGTATATACAGATGAACTGCATTTATATTCATTGTATTCGATAAATTAAATATAAGAACATGTAAACAAACAGCAGGTGCAGTGTTCGGAGGACCTTCTTTGACTATTATCGTGTTGTAAATAATGCAAATATTATTAATGTTTCCTTAAATCTTTTTTTTAACCTCCACACTTACGAAACAGACGTGGAGGTGGTGCTTTGTTGACACCGGTTTGGCAAATTACTATTTCGAAAAAAAAAAAAAACATTGAATTTTTTTTTTAATCTAAAGTTTGTGTGCAAAAAATAAAACGAATTTAAGTATTCGACATTTAATCAGTTTTTGTGTTTTTTCTAAACGATGCGTCATTACTTTGTGTTTATTTGTTACCCGCTCGATTTGAACTCTTTAACTCGGCTACTATTCCGATCTCATTGTTTGCTTAATTAATTATAAGATTAATTATTTGCGGCCCGAGTTTAATAAATGCAAAACTGTGGTATGAATAATCTGAGATGTGGACCCCAGGTGTTCGGTAAGGCAGGAAAGGGTTAATTATTTAATTGGGGGCATTAAAGAACAATCGTTTATACATCTTATGTACGTAAAAAAAACCTCATGTTTTCAAATTTGTTTTAAAAGCTTGTTTTTTTAAGTACATTAATATTTTAAATAGTTTTTTTATTGCCTTTTGTATATATACATTAGTTCACATGCACACAGCGACACGAAACAACGTTCTTGCAGAACCACGCTGCACGTGCAATGACGCGAGCCAGATAGCTATAAAAATAAAATCCGGAGGGGGGGGGGGCAGTCAGGGCAATACCACTTTACAGCGCACGTATTTTTGGGAGCGATAGTGTGGCGTGAGATTGCTAGACTTAATTATAATGGCGTGCTTTAAATAGAGCTATATTTATATATAAAGTCTTTAGAATTTTAGTTGTCAATTCCGTATACTGTAGATTGAAATCTTTTTATGTTTATTTATTTTAATGAAATACTATCTGGCGGCACGGTTTAGCATGTTCTTCTCTCAGCGCTAGGGATTCCCGGTTCGAATCCCCATCTGGGTGGAGTTTCCATGTTCTCCCCGTGTCTGCGTGGGTTTCCTCCGGGTTCTCCGGTTTCCCCCCACAGTCCAAAAAACATGGATCAAGTCAATTGAGTTCTCCAAATTGCCCCATAAAGAGTGTGTGTGAGTGAGTGTGTGCCCAGCGATGGATTGGCGCCTGTCCTGGGCCCGAAACGTTCTCCCCTGGATGGGCATGGGGAACCCCCCCCCCCCCCCCGCGACCCTAATATAGGATAAAGCGGAAGATGAATGAATGAATGAAATACTAACTTTAACATAAGATTTTATCATGTGACACACCACACGTCTATTTGCACAGTACATTTTTGTACTTTTCTATTGTTTTTTCTATTTATATATAATGCCATGTGCACTTTAAGGAGGAGCTTAAATCTCGTTATAGGATGTATACTGTGTATGCGTGGTATAATTACAATAAAGGCTTTCTATTCTATTCTATTCTATTCTATTTTAACATATGTCCAACTTATTTTGCGTACATTCGCATCAAACACTTCCATTCGCACAATACGCTTATCAGCAGGTTCTAAAATTGTAAATTGTAAAGCGGGAACGTTTTCTTTGGTGTTTCGTGTCTCGGAGACCCCGCGGCTCTGCGTCGTTGGCCCGCGTCGCCGCTCGCAGGTTCGGATTTGGACCTGTCCCGTTTTTGGAGATGAGGTAATGACTCGTAATTGCTGGTTCGAGCTCCGGTGTCGTTCTGAGGAATCTGAGCGTTTAAAGCGGACTTGCAGAGCCGAAGCCACACGGGGAAACCCGAGCGGGCCGTTCGGTGAAGAGTCATAATTAATCATAGAGTTAAACAGCGCGGCTGAAAGCAGATCCGAACCTCCGAGCAGAGCCATGAAAAGCACACTGCAGGTCCTCCTGCATCTCTGTAACTTCATACAGCAAGGCCTTCAGGCCCAGCTACAGACACGATGGGGAAATACTGATTGACAGTACTGGGTTCCTTCAGGTTCTCCGGTTTCCTCCCACAGTCCAAAAACATGGATCGAGTCAATTGAGTTCTCCAAATTGCCCCATATAGAGTGTGTGTGTGAGTGAGTGTGTGCCCAGCGATAGATTGGCATCCTGTCCTGGGTGTGTCTGCCAAGTGCCCGAAACGTTCTCCCCTGGATGGGCATGGGGAACCCCCCCTCCTCCCCGTGACCCTAATATAGGACAAATATAGGACAAAGCGGAAGATAATGAATGAATGAATAAACATAAAACCCTTTAATAATCTTCGCCGTTTGACATTTTAAAATGTGCATGCTAAATATGTATTTGTACTCGAATACAATTATATATTGATTTCCATCCATCCATTATCTTCCGCTTTATCCTCTATTAGGTTCGTTCCCCATGCCCATCCAGGTGAGAACGTTTCGGGCGCTGGGCAGATACGCCCAGGACAGGATGCCAATCTATCGCTGGGCACACACTCACTCACACAGACACACTCTATATGGGGCAATTTGGAGAACTCAATTGACTTGATCCATGTTTTTTGGACTGTGGGAGGAAACCGGAGAACCCGGAGGAAACCCACGCGGACACGGGGAGAAGATGGAAACCCCACCCAGATTGGGGTACGAACCGGGAATCCCCAGCGTTGAGAGGAGAACATGCTAAACACTAATCCACCGTGCCACCCTATATTTATTATATTTAAATTATTAAAAATAAATAAGCTGAACCTCTGTACAGTTATTCATTACTTCATATCATAACCTCGCTTTGTGCACAGTCACGCTGGCACAGAATAGGGCCTTCCCCAAAGTGTTGACACAAAATTAAAGGCATACTGTTGTCCACAATGCACAGCCAGCTGTTTCAATGTACAAACCTGTGGCGATGAGCCTGAAACTCTGAACTTAACAACCGAATTCAGTGAGGCGTGAACATTAGTAATACTTTACACATTATTTAACGAAGCGGGCGGCGCAGAGGCGTAACGGTCAGCACGGCCGCCTCTTTAATCGCTGGGGATCCAGGCTCCAATCCCCAATCTGAGTGTCCATGTTCTCCCTGTGTCCACGTGCATTCTCGGGGTTCCTCCCACAGTCCAAAAACAATGGCTTTAAGGTGAATTGGCTGCTCTAAATTGCGCCTATCTAAACCATTTTTACATAGTGTGTCCAGTGATGGATTGGCGCCCTGTCCTGGGTGTCCTCTGCCCGGCACTCAAAGCGTTCTCCATCGTATGGGGCATGGGGGAATCTTTGTAGCTTGTGTCTCTAGAAGAGGATTAAGTGGAAGATAATGAGATGAGCAATCCGTTATGGTCCAGCTGGTTTACACAATGCAGGAGTGACTGCAATACCAGCAGCACGGGAGTGATGTTTGCACAAAGATGGTGTGTGTGAGTGTGTGAGTGTGTGTGTGTGTGTGTGTGTGGTCTGTTGAGACTGAACAAGCAGTGCGGCTGAGGCCTGCAAAAGTATTTACTTATTATTACATCAGCATCACCAACTCCGGAAAACGTTCTCTAATAAAGCTGCCCTGTGGACAGCGGTCTGACACCGATGCATCTGAACTTAAAGACAGGGGACGTGAGTGTTCGTAATGGTGCTGCTTAAAACGTTCTCTAATAAAGCTGCTCTGTGGACAGCGGTCTGACACCGATGCATCTGAACTTACAAGTTCAAGTAAGTTCAAGTAATTTATTTCTATAGCGCTTTTTACAACAGAACATCGTCACAAAGCAGCTTTACAGAATGAAAAGCCTTTAAACCCCCAAAGAGCAAGCCGAAGCGACAGTGGCAAGAAAAAACTCCCTGTTATGTTGTTATTTAAGGAAGAAACCTTGTGAGGACCAAGACTCAGTGGGGGACTCGTCCTCCTTGAGCGGCCAGGCAGCAACAACAGTGTAGGACAGCCAAGTACAGATAATAAACAAATGGAAAAACTAAAAACTGGAAAACTATATGTGAGTCCATTAGGGGGCGTCCTGCAGGACCGCCTTGTCAGGTTCCATACAGTATTCGTCAGCAGAGCCATGGATGAAGATCTCCAGGAAGCCGGGGGACACCTTGGGAGGACCAAGACAGACAGGGGACGTGAGTGTTCGTAATGGTGCTGCTTAACTCAAGTGAGATTTAAGCCCAACCAGCAAAGCAACAATCCTTCTGATGTTCAGACATGAGAATTCATTCTTCAAATTCCACCCGATGATTCTTGGTTCCTCAGTTGTGTTTGTTTACACAGAACCACTAACCCTCAGCTGAGTGTTACACCACGCTCTGAACACACCACTCCAGCCCAACATTAACGCGCGTCAGTCTGCCTAAAATGTTCAAATAGATGCGACCCTGTGCGTCCTCCACGGCTTCGCATTTGAACGTTTAGCTGGAAAACTGTCGCTGTGGTAGATGTCTGCCAACGGAGAGGGCCGGTGGTGGTGGTTGTGCTCTTCAAACACCAAGGCCGATTAAAAATGATTCATTTGCGCGTTTTGTTTAAGTGTTCTCGGTGCAGTGTGCACATTTAGCGACCACTTCATCTGCAAACAACTCTCTAAATGTGTTCACCGTTGAGGTTGCGTGTGTTTTCTTCGCGTCCGTACACTTCTCGTGGGTGCCATGCGTCGTAAACAAGACATGACTTGCTCATAGGATTACCGAGGCATTCATGTTTATTTTCATACAAACATTGACAAGTGCAACGGAAGAAGCAAACCGCAGCAGGACGCGCCACCAAAAAAAAAAAAAAATTATAATAATAATAATAAAAATAATTTTAATGAAGATGTGAACGTTTAAAACCGAGATCATGTAGTTAATTTCGCATAAACTCAGATGCACAGATATGTAACCAATGCTTTAATAAGTAGATAAGTTAATACCGGGGGAGGGGTATTAATGGGGATCCAGGTTTGAATCCCGATCTGGGTGGAGTTTCCATGTTCTCCTCGTGTCCATGTGGGTTTCCTCCCACAGTCCAAAAGCATGGATTCAAGGTGTGGGTCTGTGTGAGTGAGTGTGTGCCCAGCGATGGATTGGCGCCCTGTCCTGGGTGTAGCTCCCGAAACTTACTCTCCTGGATGGTCATGGGGAACCCCTTCCCCCACGACCCTAGTAGAGAATTAAGCTGAAGATATTGAGATGTACTATAGGAAGCACAGTGGCTTAGTGGTTGGCATGTTCTCCTCTCAGCTCTAGGGATTCCTGGTTCGCATCCCGATATGGGTGGAGTTTCCATGTTCTCCCCGTGTCCGCATGGGTTTCCTCCTGGTTCTCCGGTTTCCTCCCACAGTCCAAAAACATGGATCAATTCAATCGAGTTCTCCAAATTGCCCCATATAGAGTGTGTCTGTGTGAGTGAGTGTGTGCCCAGCGATGGATTGTCGTCCTGTCCTGGGTCTATCTGCCCAACGCCCGAGACGTTCTCCCCTGGATGGGCATGGGGAACCCCACCGCGACCCTAATAGAGGATAAAGCGGAAGATAATGAATGAATGAAATTGCCCCATATAGAGTGTGTCTGTGTGAGTGAGTGTGTGCCTGGCGATAGATTGGCGCCCTGTCCTGGGTGTATCTGCCCAGCGCCCAAAACGTTCTCCCCTGGATGTGAGATGTTCTCAATGGTGGTATGAGATTCATGACTCTGTCTACAACGCGAAGACATTCAGCATTTTAAAAGACATCTCCACCAAAAGCACTGCCGATAATAAATTAAAAATTAAATAAATAAAATAGCACAGTAGGGGGCGGCACGGCGGCACCATGTTCTCCCCGTGTCTGCATGGGTTTCCTCTGGGTTCTCCGGTTTCCTCCCACAGTCCAAAAACATGGCTCAAGTCAATTGAAATCTCAAAATTGCCCCATATAGAGTGTGTCTGTGTGAGTGATTGTGTGTCCAGCGATGGATTGGCGCCCTGTCCTGGGTGTATCTGCCCAGCGCCCGAGACGTTCTCCCCTGGATGGGCATGGAGAACCCCACCGCGACCCAAATAGAGGATAAAGCGGGAGATAATGAATGAATGAGCACAGTAGGGGGCAGCATGGAGGCACGTCCGCCTCGCAGGGCTGGGGATCCAGGTTTGATTTTTTTTTAAATCCTTATATTATGTTTTAAGTAAAGTGTTAATTAACATTTAAAGACATGTATTTAATAAAATGGGTAAAACTGAACGCACACATTTGGGAAATGAGATGGGATTTGGGGGGAGGGGAGGGGGGGGCATGGCGTCTCACCCTTCACGAGTGTACTGTATTTTCTCTCGGTGGCGGTTTACACCGAGTGTAAGAGTTTCTCAGGCCTCGGGTATCAGCAAAACGATACAGCGCAGCCCATAATAATCCAGAGATGCCTATTGTGGAGCGATACCCCACGGGCCGAACGAAAACAAAGAAGGACTTAAGATCCTACAGATACGTCCAGTCTGCATTACCTTTTGTTGGTACCGTTTTCCTTTAGAACTCTGTAAATGTGTGACTGAAGGAACCGGGGACAGCGATTCAGGACTCGTACCATCGCTTACTTCTGTAATTAAATCAGAGTTCTGTATTCAGAGTCTCGTTATGCTTTAGTGGAGTTCCCTGTCCATTAACGAACGGTTAACGAACCCCACGTTCGGGCCTAAAGGCAAACGGTGCGCAGCTGGAAGGAATGACGGATGAGTTTGTCGGTGCGTTCTGTAAAGACGAGCTTTTGAAAGTATGTCGTCTTTTGTCCGGCTTTATTGCCTCGTTGTATTACTCCGTACACATTGTGTTCGTTGGCGTCACCAAACGGCGGAGGCCGGGCGAAGGCGGAGCTTTGTTACAGGGCGGGACCTTGGCCTCGGTGCCGTTTGGGGACACGCCCGTTGGGGTAAGGATATTTCGACACCCAAACCAATATGCACAATCTGATCTACTGACTTAAATCGGACAGACCTCATAGCACGAAGGTCAGACGAGGGGGGATGGGGGGACGAGGGGACGAGGACAATGTCCTCGCTGTGTGGTTTGCATGTTCTTCATTGGTTTTCACTGCAAACGCTGGTGTTCTCTACATTTCAGAAACACATTCCAGTTTATAGAGGTATAAATTGAATGTGGTTGGGGTTGGGGTTGGGGTTGTGGTTGTGAGTCCTGGGTGTGTCCTGGTGATCTGACCAATAGCCTGGTTAGTCTCCACGCCCGCACACACTATATAGGGGCAATCTAGAGCAGCCAATTCACCTTGAATCCATGTTTTCGCACTGTGGAAGTAAACTGGAGAACCTGGAGGAAACCCACGTGGAACACGGGGAGAAATGCAAACGTCACCCAAATCGGGATTCAAACCTGCTGTGGAGCTCAATCCGTTATTTTGGAGTTCGCATCTCGTCTTTTGGTACGGTGTACTCTCCGCCCGTTCCGTCGGCGTCACCGCTGCGTGTGGAAGAACTCGGGGTTCCGATTCCTCTCGTGAATGAATGTCTGTGAACCGTAAGCTGTAGTTATAACTGCTCGCTGTAACGTGCACCTACCTCACACAGGAAGAAGCTCTGGTGAAATTAGCAGGTGCGTTAAAGCCTTTCATAGCTGAAAATAACAGCCACGCCTCACGGCGGGGGGGTGGAGGGGGGTAGGGGGTGGAGGGGGGGTGTTTAACAGCAAAGTGGAAATATAGAACCTATGGGCTGAATCCATGTACCTTTCATTGTGGTTTTCATTCAGTCCCATTGTCACCGGTGTATGAAGTCAAGCCCTCCTGCCTCTAACCAACAGTTTAGGGAAGGCCCTTTATTACATTAAACATATTTGGGATGAATACTACAAAAGTCAATGGCGGCACGGTGGCTTAGTGGTTTGGCACGTTCTCCTCTCAGCGCTAGGGATTCCCGGTTCGAATCCCCATCTGGGTGGAGTTTCCATGTTCTCCCCGTGTCTGCGTGGGTTTCCTCCGGGTTCACAGTCCGAAAACATGTATCAAGTCAATTGAATTCTCCAAATTGCCCCATATAGAGTGTGTGTGTGTGTGTGAGTGTCTGCCCAGCGATGGATTGGCGCCCTGTCCTGGGTCTATCTGCCCTGCGCCCGAGACGTTCTCCCCTGGATGGCCATGGGGAACCCCACCGCGACCCTAATAGAGGATAAAGCGGGAGATAATGAATGAATGAATGACTACAAAAGTCTGGACACGCCCCCTTCTGGCTCCATCCTCCATCTCCTCCACTCACCATATAGATGGACTTTGTAGTTCTACAATTACAGACTGTAGTCCATCTGTGTTCTTTGTTGTTGTTCGCCCCCTGTTGGTTCTCAGGAGCATCACAGAACAGGTATCATTTGGGTGGTGGATTGTTTGTTGTCAGTTCTGCAGAGACACTGATGTGGTGGTGGTGGTGGGGGGGGGGGTTAGTGCAGCGGTGCTGCTGGAGTTTCATTTAAACACCTCAGTCACACTGCTGGGATAGGATCCAAATAATCCCTGCTCTGTGGTGGTACTATTGGGGTGCTGACCATCAGAACTGAGTACACAGTATGTACTGTAGAACACAAACAGATGGACTACAGCCTGGAATTGTAGAACTACAAAGTCCATCTCCAACACGGACAATAAGTGGAGCAAAAAGGGGGGCGTGGCCAAACGTTTGACCGGCACTGTATAAAATCTATTACTCACACAGCCACTAGAGGTCTCTCTCAGTCTGCAAACTGCACCTCGCGCAGGTTTTGCACTCCGCCGAAGATCAAATAAAGATCAATCACGATCCGCCAAGAAAGCAACCAGATCTGTCCAATCAGAACACAGCATTTTAAAAGCTTCCTCACGGATGCAGGAGGACGTCACCGTTTATTGTCCGCAGCATGTCGGTACTGATGTCATTATAACGTTCACCTCACTATGACGTCACTTTGATTAGTTATTAGTTTCGTTGCTCTTTCCACAACGAAACGTCATCAACAATTCTTGCTGTTCGATTGTAAATAGTGAGATGAAGGTCAATTCCCTGCAAGCGTTCGAAACGAGGATGAACCTGAGCGAGCATCGCCCCCTGCTGGCCAGACACTGTTAGAGCACAATCACCATTAGAAATACAGATCTGCGTAATAACGGCTCCTCTTTCGAATCCCCATCTGGGTGGAGTTTCCATGTTCTCCCCGTGTCCACGTGGGTTTCCTCCCACAGTCCAAAAACATGGATCAAGGTCAATTGAGTTCTCCAAATTGCCCCATATAGAGTGTGTCTGTGTGAGTGAGTGTGTGCCCAGTGATGGATTGGCACCCTGTCCTGGGTGTATCTGCCCAGCACCCGAAACGTTCTCCTTGGATGGGCATAGGGAACCCCACCGTGACCCTAGTAGAGGATAAAGCAGAAGATAATGGATGGATGGCTGCTTTAAATTGCCCCTATATATGTTGTGTGTGTGTTTGTGTGTGTGGGTGAGTGTGTGCCCAGTGATGGATTGGCACCCTGTCCTGGGTGTATCTGCCCAGCGCCCGAGACATTCTCCTTGGATGGGCATAGGGAACCCCACCGTGACTCTAGTAGAGGATAAAGCGGAAGATAATGGATGGATGGCTGCTTTAAATTGCCCCTATATATGTTGTGTGTGTGTGTGTGTGTGTGAGTGTGAGCCCAGCGATGGATTGGCGACCTGTCCTGGGTGTATGTGCCCAGGGCCCCAAACGTTCTCCCCTGGATGGGCATGGTCCCCTGTTGGTTCTCTGTCTTTCATTGATCAGGACCACCGCAACTTTGTTGTTTTTATCTTTCCAGTTTGCGACCGTCCCTGCGGTTTCTTTCGTCCCGAGCTTTAATCCCATTATTTATCTGCAGTTGCATTATGGGACAGCACAGTGTGCTAAAAGTGTCTCTCTTTGCAGTGGCTGACTTAGTGGCGGTGTTTAAAATGAGATACTAAGATGGTAGGTACATGATTAAATTGGGGGGGGGAATTGGTACCATGGCCGGTTACTGCGTCTGCCTCACAGCATGAAGGTTCCGGGTTCGGTTCCTGGCGGGGTGAACACAGGTGTGTTCTGTAGGGGGGTCTGCATGATATTTTCTCCCGGGGGTCCACATGCGGCTAAATGAATGAGAGAAACCGAACTGTCCACGCCATCGGGGGTGAAGTATGTAGAGACCCAGATGGACTACAACCACCGTATGGAAAGTTTTGGGAGACGGATTTAAAGGGGAAAGATTGAGGTGGGTTGGACGTTCACAGAGCAGCTCTGAGGTTTATTTAGGCCTGAGGAGGCTGAGGATGGCGCCACCAGGCAAGAGGAGGTATACGGATTCAATATGTACAATAGAGTCCTACACTGTTGATGCTCCCCGGCCGCTCAAGGAGGATGAGCCTTGGTGAGTCTTGGTCCTCACAAGGTTTCCTCCTGAAAATAACACAACAGGGAGTCTTTTCTTGCCACTGTCTCTTCGGCTTGCTCTTTGGGGGTTTAAAGGCTTTTCATTCTGTAAAGCTGCTTTGTGACGATGTTCTGGCTTAAAAAAGCGGAAAGGGAATTGGTACCATGGCCGGTTACTGCGTCTGCCTCACAGCATGAAGGTCCCGGGTCCGGTTCCTGGCGGGGTGAACACAGGTGTGTTCTGCAGCGGGGTCTGCATGATATTTTCTCCCGGGGGTCCACATGCGGCTAAATGAATGAGAGAAACTGAACTGTCCACGCCATCGGGGGTGAAGCATGTAGAGACCCAGATGGACTACAACCACCGTATGGAAAGAGGAGCTGACGTAATGGAGAGTAGAAACAAAGAAGTGGACCTAATAAAGTGGCCCGCGGATGTTGGCGAGACACCAGCGGCGTATGTAACTCGAGTTCATGGCTTCGGCCGCGCTCGAGCACCTCAGCTCAGACGTTCTGCGGGATCTCCACGTGAGCGCAGAGTGCATTGCATAAGTTAACTTCTCAGATTAAGTGCCTCATTGTCTCGGGCTTATCCCGAGCTGAGCCTGAGCCGAGACGCTCGGCGGTTCTCGGGAGAACGCAACGTGTTGAAATGAGCAATCGAGGAGATAAGAGGCGAGCCCGAGAAATCCTCTCTCCGGTTTCAGCGAGATGCCGGAGATAAAGAGATAACAGGACATTATCTCTCAGCGCTGTTCCTCTCTGCCTCCCCCTGCGGCGGGATCCGTCAGCTGTCAGCTGACTCTCATGGCTGTGGAATGGAGTTGTGGTGCTGTGTGTGTGTGTGTGTGTGTGTGTGTATACACTAAGTGCCTTATACGACTGAAAGCACCACTCATGTGTGTATTGGTGTTTTTTTTATATTTATATTTATTGTACTTATAATATATCTGTTTTAAGTGACGTGGAGAAAATGAAGAATAATATTTTCAGTGCTGTACAACCGTTTATTAATATAATGATGAACAGAAGAGGCTTTATGTTCCCTAACGAACACTTTGATTTAATTGTATTCCATCCATCCATTATCTTCTGCTTTATCCTCTACTAGGGTCGCGGGGGGGCGGGGCGGGGGGGGTTCCCCATGCCCATCCAGGGGAGAATGTTGAATGTTTCGGGCGTGGGGCAGATACACCCAGGACAGGGCTCCAATGTATCGCTGGGCACACACTCACTCACACAGACACACTCTATATGGGGCAATTTGGAGAATTCAATTGACCTTGAATCCATGTTCTTGGACTGTGGGAGGAAACCGGAGAACCCGGAGGAAACCCACAAGGGGGGGGGGTTCCCCATGCCCATCCAGGGGAGAATGTTAAATGTTTCGGGCGTGGGGCAGATACACCCAGGACAGGGCTCCAATGTATCGCTGGGCACACACTCACTCACACAGACACACTCTATATGGGGCAATTTGGAGAATTCAATTGACCTTGAATCCATGTTCTTGGACTGTGGGATGAAACCGGAGAACCCGGAGGAAACCCACAAGGGGGGGGGGGGGTGGTTCCCCATGCCCATCCAGGGGAGAATGTTAAATGTTTCGTGCGCGGGGCAGATACACCCAGGACAGGGCTCCAATCTAACACTGGGCACACACTCACTCACATAAACACACTCTATATGGGGCAATTTGGAGAATTCAATTGACCCTGAATCCATGTTCTTGGACTGTGGGAGGAAACTTAAGAACCCGGAGGAAACCCACAAGGGGGGGGGGGGGTTCCCCATGCCCATCCAGGGGAGAATGTTAAATGTTTCGTGCGCGGGGCAGATACACCCAGGACAGGGCTCCAATCTAACACTGGGCACACACTCACTCACATAAACACACTCTATATGGGGCAATTTGGAGAATTCAATTGACCCTGAATTCATGTTCTTGGACTGTGGGAGGAAACCGGAGAACCCGGAGGAAACCCACAAGGGGGGGGTTCCCCATGCCCATCCAGAGGAGAATGTTGAATGTTTCGGGCGTGGGGCAGATACACCCAGGACAGGGCTCCAATCTATCACTGGGCACACGCTCACTCACACAGACACACTCTATATGGGGCAATTTGGAGAATTCAATTGACCCTGAATCCATGTTCTTGGACTGTGGGAGGAAGCCGGAGAACCCGGAGGAAACCCATGCGGACACAGGGAGAACATGGAAACTCCACCCAGTTGGGGATTCGAACCGGGAATCCCTAGCGCTGAGAGGAGAACATGCTAAACCACTAAGCAACCGTGCCGCCCTGATTTAAATGTATGGACTTAAAATTGATTTCCTATTTCACCCACCGTACCGACACACAGAGGAATCGGTCCTCCACACACACACACACACACACACACACACACACACACACACAGGCGAGGTGAGCACACATGCCCGGAGCGGTGGGCAGCCCTGGACACGGCACCCAGGCAGGAATTAGGGTTAGGTACCTCGCCCGAGGGCACTTCAGCCGTGGTAATTAGGGTTAATTGGGGTTAGGTGCCTTGCATTTCAGCCGTTTTCCCCTTCAGGAGCCTTTGACTGCCTCTCATAATGGCACATCCTTTAAACTTACAAATTTTAAAATACACAAATCATTTACGTATCCATTCATTTCCCCAGCCGGTTACTCTGGTCTGGGTTGTGCAAGTCACTTGGGGTCATAGCGCAGGGTCAACCATGACACAGCGTCCCCTAAAGCAATGAGGGTTAAGGGTCACTCACCCCGCCAACAGTCCTTCTGCCTGCGTCTCTTAAATAATGATGCGCCTTATGAATATATCTCCCCCCGATGGTCGTGACTGTCTGTAAATGAGGCGTGGTCAGGTACATTTCTGGTCTGTCGCTATAAACCCAGGGGCACCGCCGACCGAAAACACCCTCTCCGGACGTCGTTCGTGATGTCAGTGGTGCAGCCACCTGAACGCTATTAGATCTGACTGCATTTGTCTATAGGCTACACTGTACTGTGGGTTCTCCATCCACAGAACCTCATTGAGTCCAGGTAGCTGAATCCCCATCTGGGTGGAGTTTCTCAGTGCGAATCAGCAAAGTTTTGGGTAGTAGTGAAGTGCCTCCGCACGTTGTACTCCTTTTTCACAGCACAACACTCGTAACAGAGCAGGCACAAAGCATTGCCTTCGGGGTTTGGTATGTCTGCATATTTATCTGTCCAGTCGTTATTAAATTGTCTGTTTTCCGTATCGATCTTGCGTCTCTTCTTCAGCGCCATGCTTCTCAAGTGAGTCTGTTTTGGAAACAATTGAAACGTGCCGCAAAGAGACACAACGTGCTGTAAAGCGCCACACGGTGTCGTTAAATATTGCAAATAAAAGTGTCATTTATTTTTACGGCGGTTTATCAAATAAACCGGCCCATCTCCCCATAAATAATAATAAATATTTGATAAACCGCGTTAAAAATGAATTACATTTTTATTTGCAATATTTTACGACACCGTGTGGCGCTTTACAGCACGTTGTGTCTCTTTGCGGCACGTTTCAATTTTGCGGCATTTTTATCTGGGCAAATTCATTAAAGGGCCGGTTCTGGCCCGCGGGCCGCCAGTCGAATAGCCCTGGTCTGTAGCGTTGTTTTAGGAGCATTTCCATGAAGTGCGACAGCAGAACCGCTTTAAAAGTCCTGCCCCAACTTTCGCCTGTATGCAAATCCTCCTTAATACATACCCAGAATGACATGATCGACTGGGAAGAAAGTGAATGAATTCAAAAAAAAAAAAAAAAAGGAAAGGACTGAATCGGTTTTGTACTGCTTCACCTTCTGCAGTCAGTGTGGCGAATGAGAAAAGCCTTCTGGACTTTTTCGCAAATTGGCATGAAATTATCTCCCTCCCCAGTGTGCGAGATAGCAACCGGCTCAATTTGCATTTTCTGCAGAATCCCTTCCGCTCCCTCGGGGCCGGTTTCTAAAGCCGAGCGAAGTTCCTTTGTAAGTTCGGCGCCCCGAGTTTAAGAAGAGTTCATTTCCGAAGCGCCTCCCTCTCGCCGAGCCACAGACTCGTTTTAAAGTGGCGGACGGCGGGGAAGAGGGAACGTTTGCAGGGGCAGTAGTGAGACCTGCAATGTTGTACGGCTTTCAGATGGTGGCTCTGACCCAGAGACGGCGAGAGGGAGCTGGACGGGGCGGAGACGATGATGCTGCGATTGAGGATGGAGGAGGGTTTTAGAGGGATGGGGCAAGTAGGATGTTTTGGGAGACGGATTTAAAGGGGAAAGATTGAGGTGGGTTGGACGTTAACAGAGCAGCACTGAGGCTTATTTTGGCCTGAGGATGGCGCCGCCAGGTAAGAGGAGGTATTCGGATTCAATCTGTACATTAGTGTCCTACACTGTTGATGCTGCCTGGCTCGCTCAAGGAGGATGGGTCCCCCAATGAGTCTCGGTCCTCACAAGGTTTCCTCCTTAAAATAACAACACAACAGGGAGTTTTTTCTTGCCACTGTCGCTTCGGCTTGCTCTTTGGGAGTTTAAAGGCTTTTCATTCTGTTAAGCTGCTTTGTGACGATGTTCTGTCGTAAAAAAGCGCTATATAAATGAACTACCGTATTTTCCGGACTATAAGGCGCACCTAAAAGCCTAAAATTTTCCCAGAAATCGGACGTGCGCCTTATAATCCGGTGCGCCTTATACGTGTACGGAGTTCCAAAATCTATAAAAGTATTGTTGTGCGACCGGGTGGTTTTTTGTTCCACACATCAAAACAGAAAAGCCGAGTGAAGAAAATTAGTTGGGAGCTCGCCGTCATTCCGGGAGGATTAAATAAAGAACTGCGACCGCTGGACATTGGCGTAAACGGGGCATTTAAAGTAAAGTCACGGGCGGCGTGGGAGCGATGGATGATAGACGGCGAACACACGTTTACTAAAACTCGGGAGGCGGCGGCGGGGCGAGTTACGCCACCGTCTGTGAATGTATTGTGGACGTCTGGGCCGAGGTTTCTGCCGTGACCGTCGTCCGAGCTTTCGCGAAAGCCGGCGTCGTCGCCGAACGGCCTCCCGGAGACGAGACGGACTCGGACATCGATGAGAGGAGAACACCGGAGTGCTCGATAGAGAACCAGCTTTTTAATTCAGACACAGAAGACGAGGACTTTGATGGATTTGTGGGAGAAGAGGGATTTAAATAATGTGTGTTTTGTCAAGTAGTAGAATAAACCTCAATTATAAATCAGCGTTCTGCATCCTTTACTTTTCTTGTAGATCGTATGTTTTAGCGAGTGCCTTATAATACGCTGCCGTACAGAATAAGTACCGTACAGAAAGAGTCCCTAATTCAGACTGCGCCTTATAATACGGTGCGCCTTATATAAATAAACTACCGTATTTTCCGGACTATAAGGCGCACCTAAAAGCCTAAAATTTTCCCAGAAATCGGACGTGCGCCTTATAATCCGGTGCGCCTTATACGTGTACTGAGTTCCAAAATCCATAAAAGTATTGTTGTGCGACCGGGTGGGTTTTTTTTCCACACATCGCCGCCCTGCTGATCTGTGACTCCATGCGCGCTCATGCGTGTTTTGTCAAGTAGTAGAATATACTTCAATTATAAATCAGCGTTCTGCATCCTTTACTTTTCTTGTAGATCGTATGTTTTAGCGAGTGCCTTATAATACGCTGCCGTACAGAATAAGTACCGTACAGAAATAGAGTCCCTAATTCAGACCCGGGTGGGTTTTTTTTCCACACATCGCCGCCCTGCTGATCTGTGGCTCCATGCGCGCTCATCTCACAGAACAGCCGAGGGAAGAAAATTAACTCGGAGCTGGCTGTCATTCCGGGAGGATTAAATAAAGAACTCCGACCGCTGGACATTGGCGTAAACGGGGCGTTTAAAGTAAAGTAATAATAAGTACCGTACAGAAATAGAGTCCGTAATTCAGACTGCGTCTTATAATACGGTGCGCCTTATGGTCCGGAAAATACGGTACTAGAACTTGTGGGGGGGGGATACTCTGAACAGGATGAGATAGGGACCAGCTGGTGGTCCATCTAATGGGACCTGCCCTCACGCACTGGAGCACATTCTAGAACCGAGAGTTGAAAGAGCACAATGCATTGCTCGCTGCCGTCCTTTTGTCCTCATAATGCCGCCGTGAGCTGGGATTTAAGGTCCGCGTCGCTGTGAGAGTAAATTAACACACCATGCAAATAAGGACACAGAGCCACACCCCTGATAGCATCATGGTTTATTTCTACACAGTAAAAGACACATAGTCGATGCATTGTAATCGTTCTTTACCTGTAAGCACAGAGAAACCCAGCACACACACTCGGCTGTGTCGGTGCATCGTGGGTCGAGAATAAAGTGCAAATCAATCACAAGGTTCTATCATGCGTAACATTAGGGACATCGGAACAATTCTAAACAAACGGACCTGCCTGCTATTGGCTGCGTGTCGTCGGCTACGGTGCGAAAATCAAAATCCTGCCGGGCGAGCGAGCGAGCGAAGGAACGAAGGAACGAACGAACGAAGGAACGCAAGGCGGAAAGGAACAGAACAGAACAGAACAGGGTATCGGACTGAGGGTGAGAAAGCAAAGTAGGTCTATTGGCAAGAGTTCAAGTGTTGAGAAAGTACCTATTCAACCGAACG
This sequence comes from Corydoras sp. C115, assembly GCA_019802505.1. Taxonomy (NCBI): domain Eukaryota; kingdom Metazoa; phylum Chordata; class Actinopteri; order Siluriformes; family Callichthyidae; genus Corydoras; species Corydoras sp. C115. The sequence continues at coordinate 482,407 of JAFMOC010000074.1, read as the reverse complement.
GCCGACAAAAGCCCGGTCTCTCTGCCCTAAGAGCCCTGATTAACAGCAGTGAGGCGGTGAACCACTGACCGCCATGTAGAACCACAGACACCAACCCTGCTGGGGGTGCATTTGTGTTTTTTTTTTTTTTTTTTTTTTTTTTGCTGATCAGTTTGGTAACGATGTCGGCGATCGAGTGCCGTGTGCCGTGGTGGTGAACCGATCCGAGGATCCGAGAGAGACGGGTCAAGCGCGATGCCGATGTTCCGTTTTCTGGATCAATATTAAGCTACATGGATTGGCTTTCGAACGAAACGACACGTTCATCCACGATTTGGTCGGAGAAACTAAGGATCCACCAATCTCACAGGAAATAAATACATAAAAATTTTTGTTTTGTTAAGTTCTCCTCCTTGGTTCTACACTGCCCATGTTTTCAGTTCACGTTATAGTACTTAGGGTCATGGTGCGAGGGGTGGGGGTGGGGGCGAGGTACAATTTTTGGACTCCCAATGTCCAAAAACATGGATTCAAGGTCAACTGACTGCTCTAAATTGCCTGTATTTGGTCTCTGTCTGTCTGTCTGTGTGTGTGTGTGTGTGTGTGTGTGTGTGTGTGTGTGTGTGTGTGTGTGTGTGTGTGTGTGTGGATAAGTGAGTGTGTGTGTGTGCCCAGTGATGGATTGGCACCCTTTCCTGGATGTATCTGATCAGCGCCCGAAAAGTTCCCCCCTGGATGGATCCCCAACCCTAGTAGAGGATTGAGTGGAAAATAATGAATGAATGGGCAAGGTACAATTTAGATAGAGCCAGTTAAAAGAACCCATTTCACCTTGAATCCATGTTTTTGGACTGTGAAATAAAACCGGAGAACATGGAAACTCCACCCAGATCGGGATGCGAGGCCGTGGTGCTAACCTCTACCCCACCATGCCGCCTCTGATGTTTAATCCTACACTGGGGATTGGGGTCTCTGGGAGTTCCCCATGCCCCATCGAGCGTTGGGCGGATGGTGCCAATCGATCACATTTTTGCACAGACACAAACAATAAAGGGGCAATTTAATACAGGCAATGATCCCAGATCTGGCGGCAAGCTGGCTTAGTGGTCAGCACGTTCGCCTCTCAGCACTAGGGATTCCCGGTTTGAATCCCAATCTGGGTGGAATTTCCATGTTCTCCCCGTGTCCTTGTGGGTTTCCGCCGGGTTCTCCGGGTTTCCTCCCACAGTCCAAAAAACATGGATCACGGTCCATTGAATTCTCCAAATTGCCCCATGTAGAGTGTGTCTGTGTGAGTGAGTGTGTGCCCAGTGATAGATTGGCGCCCTGTCCTGGGTGTATCTGCCCAGCGCCCGAAACGTTCTCCTCTGGATGGGCATGGGAACCCAACCGCGACCCTAATAAAGGATAAATAATGGATGGATGGAAGCCGGATCCGTGGGGACTGTGAGTAGGTAGAGCAACGGCAACAGATGGACTACAGTCTGTAAGTGTAGAACTACAAAACAGAGCTGATACATCGGACCGGGAATGTAGAAACTGGGCTGTACCCAATGAAAACTCTTAATTGCAGTGCGATTCGTATCTTGCTATCGCTTCGTATATTCAGTCACTGTGCGATTGTCCGTATCGGAACCCTGGTAGTTTGGTGCATCCTCAGCTCAATCCCAACCAAAAGAAAACGTACAGATACACGGAGAGGCGCACAGTGTTACAGAAAAGCAGAGTCTGGTCATAGTTACAGCCACCGGTTAGTACATATTCAACTAGAAGATCGTTCCCAGCACTTGTGTAACTCTTATTGTGCACAATAGCCTCGGTTTATGCACATATTCCGCTGGAACAATGCCATGTGGAACCCTGAGTGTATTATACCAACCCCAACCCCAACCCTACCCCCTTAGCTTGTTTTTACGGTCCGTGCGATCGCCCTTATGATTCCGTAAACCGTGTATCGGTTGGGTGTTTTTTAGTGATATATCAGCATATATTCCCAAACTCGGACACGGACATGACGGACACGCCCGCTTTGCATAACCAGCGTTCAGTGCCCTTGTCTGTGTGGTTTTGCGGATGTAAGATTGCCCCATCACCACCATAAAAGGGTCTGATGTTCTGTATAAGGCATTCGGATCCCTCGCACCGACCTCCGGGGGTTTAGAACGAACGAACAGGAACGGACCACGGCGGGGCTTCGAAATGGAGTTTAGCAGCAACTGTTAGGTACAGCAAGTTCCTCGGTTGTTTTAGTCGACAGACCCCGTCCCAAAACACTGGCCTCCCTCACGCACCCTCCATCTGCCCACTCGCCTATACGATAGCCGAAAGGTCTGACGTTGAGTTTGAAGCGTTCAGATTGTTGCGACGCCCTTTAACGAAGACCCTAAAAGAGATGGAAAGTGCATATCACCACATCGTAACGCGTCACAGTCGTCCGAAAAAAAGAAGAAGAAAAGGAACTCTTTTGGTCGTTGCGGTATCAGAACGTAAAGACCGGCTCATGCTTCAGAAGCAAGCGGTTCGCACCGGAACGGGTTCTCTGCGCGGTGAAGGGAACCGACGCGTTTATATCGGGCAGGTCGACACAGAACGGTTCTCGTCGTCTGTAATTGCTCGCGTGCTGAGAATCTGGAATTTGTCAGGTGGTCGTTACGGGGGTTGTTGCATAGTTTGGCGAGAGTGTGTCGAAGGTGCACGTCATTTGGTTCAAGAAAGGAACAGTCCCTGCCACTGCCAGTGTCGAGTACGCCAACGAACGGCTGCCGATTCGAGTCGGTGATGATGTGTCGCTCACTCATTCATTCATTCATTCATTCATTCGTTCGTTCATTCAGCGTTCCGGAAAAACCTGCGACCAACAACACGTTAGAACGCGCCGGTATCGCCACCCCGTGTTCCAGCGTGGAAATGTTTGGCAATGTGCTTCTGAGAGAATAATGCATTATGGATCACGTTCGTTAGAATGACCCACCCCCACCCCCACCCCACCCACGTCGATCGCTACCTCACCCAAGTCGAATCCCTGCCGCAGCGTTGTATACCTCCGTGACATCACCTCGACACTGAAGACCCCCGAAGACACGATCAGACCCCCCTCGGCACTGCCTGTTGCCCTGAAGTGAATAATCATGACTGTCAATTCTAGCGGACTCGTCTTCGGTGTCCTATAACCGGCACTCGAACCGGGTGCTCTCTAGCCCTGTGGGGGGGGAAAGTGTGATTTTTGGCAACGTGCACAATACGGATCAAAGTACTGGGACGTGAGAATCACATTTATATTACATTACATTTACATTTGGTCATTTATTGGACGCTTTTATCCAAAGCGACTTACAAGGTGAGCACAGGGTTCATCACAACATCCCTGGAGCAATGAGGGTTAAGGGTCTTGCTCAAGGAGCCACACTGGTAACTTCAGTGGACCTGGGATTTGAACCCCCAACCTTCAGATTGAAAGCCCAACACCCTGACCACAGAGCTACAGCGCCCATTACCATTACCATGCATCACCATGACATCACGCTTTAAATACCGTTTTGACAGCTTCCACTATTTTTAAAGGCTTTCTACAAGACTTCAGAGTGTGCTGTTAATCTAGAATAGCCATTGTGGGCCACTGATGTGTTGGGTGGAGAACCGCTATAGGGTTCTCAAAGGTGAGGGTGAAGTCTAGTCCAGTTTTTTAACACTACCCTGGACGAGGCTTTGTGCTGAAGCAGTAAAGGATTTCGCCCAAATTTAGATGCAGCTGATTGTTTACGATTTCTTTAGGGCATTACCCCTCCCTCACCAGACTTTACAGTGGGCACCATGCATTCAGACATTTAACTTTCTCCTGCATCTTAAAGTGATAAATTCATTAACATTAACACAGGGGAATGGGTTCTCCACAGAACACACACCAAGTGGAGTGAGCCCATGTGAGTGGTGGGCAGTCCTGTACAAGGTGCGCAAGGAGCAATTGGGGTTAGGGGTCTTGCCCAAGGGCACTTCAGCCATAGTACTTGATGGGACCGGGAATCGAACAAGGCTAGTTCCCTAATCATCATACCCCGTCCCGGTCATCAGACTGTCTAGAAAACCATGATTCCTCCCTGCTCCAGAGTCCAGTGACATCATGCTTTACACCACTCCGTATGAGATCCGTCAATTGCATAGAAACCCACGCATGAAGCTAGAACCAAAGTAGGGTTTGGACATTTATGAGCCTCAGCACTCGTCCACTTGTTACTATGGTTCCCCAAACGTGTTGGTGTCCCAGTACTTTATCTGTATAGTGTAGCTACAACAGTGCCCCGTTGTCATGGGCGACCGAACTGTTCATGACAACGCACAAATAAATCCCGTCATCGTCCCTAACGCCGTCTTGGTCTATGTTTTAGTTTGTCCTCGCCTCGAGTTCTATCCCAAAACACAGAACCCAAACCCCCCCCCGTTAACAGCTGATGAGATTAAAATCCCTTTGCGCTCCGCTCCGATTCGACGCCATCGGTCGCATCAAACACGGCACTCGGTCCACACGGCACCCAAGGGCCTCGCGTGAGGACGCCGTCCTCCTCGTTTACCTCTACCTCTCCACCAAGCACTTAAAAGTCTCCTCTCTTTTACTCCAAGTAAACACCGAGAGAAATAGGCCTTTAATTGTATTGAATATTGCATAGTGTCAAGAATGGCACCGGAGTACACTCTGCGCCGACCGCCCCACATGAACCGCTCGCCATCCGCACCATCCGCACCTCACTCACGAACCCTGAAACCCGGCGGCGGTTGGCCGATACTGTCCCCGTGACTCCCCCCCCCCCGAAACCCGAAACGCAGGCAGAATTGTTAAAGCTGAAAATAGATCCTAAGCAACAGTCTATTGAACCACCCCCCCCCCCCACCCCCGGCACAATTACACAGTAAGTGGCAATGCTCACAGAATCCTTTGTGACGCGTAGTGGTCCCTCACGACGTTTGCGGAAACGGTCCGACGACCGACGTGTTCCCCCATGACCAGCACAGAGTCATTACATGAGTCTCCAAATCAGAGTGAAGCCGTAGCCCCGCCGGAAAAAAAGCGGGCGGACGGGCGGGCGGGCGGCCGGTGACGCCACCGAACAGGAACGCTAACATAAAATACTTTGAACTGAAGCCGAACGTCTACGGAAATGCAATAAAATAAGACTTAAATAACGTAGTAGGAAAATAAATATGTATAAATCCGAAGGCTTGTTTGTTTTTTTTTGTTTTTAGTTTTTTGGTCTTTTTTTTTTGTTTTTTTTTTTGTTAGTTTTTTGTTTCCTTTAAATAGACATCTTGGTTGGCTTCGCAGTACTGTGTGCTCGAGCCCACCTCTGTACGTCATATTCACCAGGGAGCAAGTTGTTCGTCCGTCCAAATACGATCGTCCGACACGGCGCCGCCCGCTTAGAAAGATAACCGTTACCTTTAAGCGACTCGGACTCCTCCCCCTTCCGTTCGGGCCTGTGACGGTTTGCGAGTCGACGCCCCCATGAAACTGCGCGCAGGGTCGGTGGCGTTATGGCATCCGGAGAGGATCTCGGGTGTTTGTTGTTGTTTTTTTTTTTTTTTTGGTCATTTGAGTGAATTCCTGCACAAATATATATATATATATATATTTATATATTTAATATATATTTAAAGATATCTCTCATCACCCCCGTCGGTGAGCTCCCACGAAAAAAGGCTATTTTAGTGGCAACATCTAAAAATAGGAAAATATCTGTTAATAAATAAATAGTACACTCTGATATTTATAGCACATGCCGACTATTTCACATTAACAATAGATCCAGTATATATACACACACGTTCTCTGTTGTGACCTCATAAGGTTATATAGTTTTATAAATGGTTCTGGCGATTATTCTCTTCTTGACTTGTATTTTTTTTTTTTTTTTTTTTCCCCCATGAAAATAATATCTGTCTATTGAACTCTCTACACAAACGATGGTCGTTTTAGTGGTTTGGCCCGTCGAGGAGACGGCCGGCGCTCGGGGTCGGTCCCCCGGATCTGTTACACTATTCCGATTTAGCCTTGGATTTTTCAGACACGAATTAGAAGCTTTACAGATCGACATGGACATTTGACATTCAAGCTATTTTGGAGTATACGCATGCCTTTTCCTCGGTTTAAAGAACCGTTTTCCTGGGTATTTACGACTATTTTGCATCCGCCCCTCGTATCCACAGCGTCCGGGTTTCGGGCCCGCGCCGCCGTTACGAACTCTTGTCCCCGTTGCGCTTCTTGTTGAAGAGGTGCGCCGCGTCCCTGCCGCGTAGATGGGGCTGGTTTTTATGTTGGTGCGCGCCGGGGAACCAGTGCCAGCCTCCGCGGGGCTCCGTCCCGGTGGGCGCGGCGGCCGACAGGCAGGGCTTGTTCTGAAGGAGCTGGAAGAGCAGGGCCACTTCGGGCCCCAGCCGCGTCAGCAGATTGGTCCGCAACAGGTTTATCGTTTCTTCGTCGCACTCCATCAAACTCTGGAGTAGCTTGCCATAAAACCTGCCATAAAACACAGGGTGGGTTCTAGCGAAGTATGTTTTCAATGAACGCAACCCGTCAGTAGAACATAAGGCAACTGATACGGAACCTGCCACCGTCTCATATGGCGTATGGACAAAAACTATTGGGTCCCGGTCCGGCCCCTTTTTCTTGTCGTTCTTCATCCAGAAGAGCATTTATGAGATTAGACACGAGGGCCTGGCTCACAATCTCTGTTCTAATTCATCCCAATTCTTCATGAACCATGAAACACCTGACCCAAACTGTGGGCTTACGTTTCATTTTTTTCTGTTTGTGTTCTACAGTACATACTGTGTTCTCTGTTCTAATGCTCAGGACCCCAGTGGTACCACCACAGAGCAGGGATTATTTGGAGCCTATCCCAGCAGTTTGACTGAGGTGGAGAAATGAAACTACAGCAGCACTGCTGCACTAAACCCCACCTCACCACATCAGTGTCACTGCAGAACTGACAATAAACAATCCACCACCCAAATGATACCTGTTCTGTGATGCTCCTGAGAACCAACAGGGGATTAACAACAACACAGAACACAGATGGACTACAGTCTGTAATTGTAGAACTACAAAGTCCATCTATATGGTAAGAACAGTACAGTGTATCTGTTCTCATATGTTTGTTAGTCCCCTGTTGGTTCTCTGTTCTCTGTTGGTCAGGACCATCACAGAACGTGTATCATTTGGGTGGTGGATTGTTTATTGTCAGTTCTGCAGTGATGCTGATGCGGTGAACTACAAAGTTCATTTATACAGTACGTCAAGGGAATAGATGATGGAGCGAGAAGGTCCAAACTTTGGATTCGGGAGGACGGTTTTAAATTGTCAGAACACAGACGCTCGCGTCTCTTACTTGTTGGGAAAATGGCTGGGAAGCTGAGCCACTTCTGCGATGGCCTCCGGGTTGGACCGGGTGACGGTGCAGATGTCCAGTTTGGTGTAGCACTCCTCCTGGACCTCGGAGATCATCCTTTGGAAATGCGAACAGCGGCGAACTGTAAGAAAGACCTTGGAGGTGATGCCGTTGGCAATGCACTTCAGACTCTCCTTCACAAAGGCCTTGCCCTGGAGAACGGACAGAACGTGGGGGAGGGCGCTTCAGAAATCAAGTTGATGCCGCATGATGGTCACTCGCTCTGGTTGCCGATCACTGAGGGGCATGCTCCCTCAGCGGTGAGGGGGAACCCGGGCGAGTTCATGACGTACCTGAGTGTCGAATTTAGCAGCGCTGTAGAGGAAGGACTTGCAGATGTCGTGCATTCCGTCCATGTCGCAGGTGGAGTTCTCCAGGCAGGCGAAGGCGCCGCAGCCCACCTGGAGGGCGCCGTTTAAACACCGCGCCACGTCCGCTGCAAAGAAAACACAACCCTCGCTTTAAATTCATTTAGAAGAACATTTTCTCGTTCCTTATTTAGAAAATGTAACTGCGTCCCAAATGAACGACCCTACAAAGGTATTAGGACACGGCTGCGACGCTTCACGGCTTCTGAAGGTTTAATGATGAAAGAAGCATCGTGAGGTCATGTGAGGGTCTATCATCAGTTGCCCTGAATTACAGTACAGGGTCAGCCATGATTCTGCCCCCCCCCCACCCCACCGGAGCAATGGGGGTAAGAGTTAATGACACGGTGGGGTAGTGGTCATCATGCCTCTCGATGCTGGGGATCCATGCTCTCCATGTTGCCATGTTCCTCCTGTGTCTGTGTGGGTTTCCTCTGGGTTCTCCGGTTTCCTCCCACAGTCCAGGAACATGGATTCAAGGTGAGCTGGCTGCTCTGAATTGCCCCATAGTGTGTGTGAGTGTGAGTGTGTGAGGCCAGTGATGGATCCATTGTATCTGTTCATCTTGCAGTTGGGCGGCATGGTGGGGTAGTGGTCAGCATGTCCCCGCCCTTTCTGCACTCGAATCCCAATCTGGGTGGAGTTCCCATGTTCTCCCCGTGTCCGCGTGGGTTTCCTCCGGGTTCTCCGGTTTCCTCCCACAGCACAAAAAACATGGATCAAGTCAATTGAGGTCTCCAAATTGCCCCATATAGAGTGTGTATGTGTGAGTGAGTGTGTGTCCAGCGATAGATTGGCATGGTGTCCTGGGTGTATCTGCGCAGTGCCCGAAATGTTCTCCCCTGGATGGGCATTGGGAACCCCCCCCTCCCCCCCCCCGCAACCCTAATAGAGGATAAAGCGGAGGATAATGGATGGATGGATAGTAACGAACAAGTCATAACAACTGACTGGAAGACTGGAACTGACATTAACTTTTTGCCACTATTTGCAATAAGGGCGTGGCTTAATGGTCAGCACACCAGCGCTGGGGATCCAGGTTCGAATCCCGATCTGGGTGAAGTTTGCATGTTCTCCTCGTCTCCACATTGGTCCTCCGGTTTCCTCCCACCGTCCAAAAACATGGTTTCAAGGTGAATTGGCTGCTTTAAATGGCCTCTATACAGTGCGTGCCCAGCGATGGATTGGCATTCTGTCCTGGGTGTATCTATGCAGTGCCACCCCCCACCCCCTCACCACCACCACCCTAGAGGAGGATTAGGTGGAAGATAATGAGATGAGATTTTTCCATTAAATCACTTCATTTCATTGGTCTGTCTGTTTCAATGGTGGTTGTGTTGGTGTTGGGGGGGGGGGATCTTTTTAGCAATTGACTATTGTATGCCCCCCACGGAAAAAAATGTTGGGTACTGGTGTAATTGAGCGCACAGTGAAGGTTCACTCATACACACCAACACACCTCCATTTCAGTGTCACTGCAGTGCTGAGAATGATTCACCACCCAAACAGTCATCATTAAAATGGGAATAATGAAGCACGCAGAGGAACAGAAACAGACCGCAGTTTGTTTGTAGAACCACAAGAACGTGATGAAGAACCCTGGCTGTAATCGTTAAACGTTGCGGTGAACATTCCTGATCATCGTCTCGTGGCGTCTATTTTCATTTATTTATTTATTTTTTTTAAGTTTTGCGATGATAATGATCCAAGATTCCGCTAACAGCCTTCCTGCCCCGATGAGAACGAGAGGGGGGCAAACGATGCAGAGCCCTACGACGCGACGCCCTACACAGACGTTAGTGAATTCACCTGATGACATGTTCCGTAGGTTTATCCACGGGAACGGAACGTCTAATAAGAAGGTGGATGTCCGTCCAACCCGAGGCTGGGAGTCAGAGTGAAATGTGAAATTGGGAACATGTTCTCGTTAGTTTTCAGATTCCCATGAGATCTTTAAATACCCCGTGAGTTTTAGTGGAACAGGACCGGGGCGATCTTGAATCACTGCAGCTTCGCTTCGACTCTGGATGTTCTTGTGTGAATTTCCATTCGGCGCTGGGGTCCAAATAACCGCCGTGCGCCGTCTTAATACGGAGAATACGCAAAAAAACCCAAAAAACAACAAAAAAAAAACGCTCCCCTGGCCACTGGATGCCTCCGAATATAGGGGGCCGGGGGAATAATTCAGGGCAATTTACTCTGATTTGCCTTCGCTGGCAGCGGAGTTTATGAGCGTATTCTGTTTTCGCGAAACGTGTGGCCCCGCAGACGGGACGGTCTCAGCGTCGGGCCCCCCCGGAGGCGGCGGGGGCAGCTGGCTGATGTGTGCCCTGCGTTTGCCCCCACGAGAAAAGAAAGGCCGAGCGGGGAGGGCGAATGCGCAGGGAGGCAACGCGGGCCGTGAGCGCCATACTGTGTTGGGTTCTGCTGACTGTCGCTTTTGGCGCGAGAACCCGCCGCGTCTATTACGCGAAACTTGTGACAAGACAACAATGCGCCGCTCGGCGGGAGGGAGCGCCAAAACCACTTACAAGGTCCCAGCGCCAGGAACTATAAACACCTCGCCATACAGGCCCTGCCCTGCGGAGTGAGTCACCGCGCCGCCGCACACCGACCGTGTTGTTGATGGCGGGAGAGAGTGCGAGTGTGTCGGTGCGAATGCGTCGTCTGTGCGAGGCCGGAAAAAAAAAAGAAAAACGGAGACGCGAGTGCGATGGTTGCGTCAGCGCCATTGTTTTAGGCCCGAATTTGGGAAAAGTGGGCTCCGTCTCAGGCTCCGTCTCGGTCGCGCTGGCAGGCGGCGGACTTCTACAATAACCAGAAAGCCCCCGCAGGGTCAGACGATGAAAATGTTCATTGTTCCCAAAGGGTTTTTTTTTTTTTTTGCCCAATAAAGGCGACATATATCAGAACGCAGGTTCGTCCACTTAATGCTATACCAGAGGGTCAGGAGGGCACACAGATACGCCCAGGACAGGGCGCCAATCACGCACACTAACTCTATGTGGGGCAATTTATTCATTCATTCATTATCTCCCGCTTTATCCTCTATTAGGGTCGCAGGGGGGTTCCCCATGCCCATCCAGGGGAGCACGTCTCGGGCGCTGGGCAGATAGACTCAGGACAGGGTGCCAATCCATCGCTGGGCACGCACTAACTCACACGCCATTTTGAGAATTCAATTGACTTGATCCATGTTTTTGGACTGTGGGAGGAAACCGGAGAACCCGGAGGAAACCCACGCAGACACACGGAGAACATGGAAACTCCAACCAGATGGGGAGTCGAACCGGGAATCCCTAGCGCTGAGAGGAGAACGTGCTAAACCACTAAGCCACCGTGCCGCCGTGGGGCAATTTAGAGCAGGCAATTCACCGTGAATCCATATTTGTGGACTGTGGGAGGAAACAAACCCACGTGGACACGGGGAGAACATGCAAACCCAGATTGGGAATCAAACCTGGCTCCCCAGCGCAGACCACTGCTGACCGCTACCCCACCATGACGCCCAATGGCATGATGAACAGATACAATGGATCCATCACTGGCCTCACACACACTATGGGGCAATTTAGAGCAGCCAATTCACCGTGAATCCATCTTTGTGGACTGTGGGAGGAAACAAACCCACGTGGACACGGGGAGAACATGCAAACCCAGATCGTGATTCGAACCTGGCTCCCCAGCGCAGAAAGGGCGGGGACGTGCTGACCACTACCCCACCATGACGCCCAATGGCATGATGAACAGATACAATGGATCCATCACTGGCCTCACACTCACTCACACACACACACACACACACTATGGGGCAATTTAGAGCAGCCAATTCACCGTGAATCCATCTTTGTGGACTGTGGGTGGAAACAAACCCACGTGGACACGTGGAGAACATGCAAACCCAGATCGTTATTCGAACCTGGCTCCCCAGCGCAGACCACTGCTGACCACTACCCCACCATGACGCCCAACTGCAAGATGAACAGATACAATGGATCCATCACTGGCCTCACACTCTCACTCACACACACACACTCTGGGGCAATTTAGAGCAGCCAGCTCACCTTGAATCCATGTTGCTGGACTGTGGGAGGAAACCGGAGAACCCAGAGGAAACCCACACAGACATGGGGGGAACATGGCAACATGGAGAGCATGGATCCCCAGCATCGAGAGGCATGATGACCACTACCCCACCGTGTCATTAACTCTTACCCCCATTGCTTTTTTTGGGGGGGTGGGGGGGCAACCGATGATAGAACCTCACATGACCTCACGATGCTTCTTACATCATTAAACCTTCAGAAGCCGTGAAGCGTCGCAGCCTTCAGACGTCCGTATCCGGAGATAACGATGTCGCCGCGGCGGCGCCACAGTGACGTGAGGGGCACCTGCACAGGGGCGGTACCGCCCCCTAATGGGACCACCCGGATACCCAGATGCAGTGAGTCAGCAAGACGTGCGACGTGTGCTGTGAATGTGATATGTGAGCTCCTGTCGGGCGGCGGATCAAACCCGTGTTTAAAGTGTGCGGTTACTCAGATGACTTCGGATCGATGAAGAGACTAATTCGTGTCTGTAGTTAAAAAAGAAAAAAGAAAAAAAAAAAAAAAAAGCATCAATAGACAATGGACCTTCTTGTCCTCGCCCCCGTCCTCACTGCGTTGTCTCGGTGTCATGTACTTGGCAAATACATGACGGAACCATAATGCACCGTTCTATTGACTAAACGCTGCGGTCAGGTGACACGTGATCCCTTTTTATTCATTTTTTTTTTTTTTTTTTTTCTGCTAACTAACCGAATGAATTGTGGGAATGAGTCCTCTGTTCTAGACGTGCATAGCTACCTATTCATATTTCAGCAAACAGATTTCATTTCGTGACCCTCGTCTGAACCCCGCGGTCGGGCGGCGTGGTGAGAAAAATACCGCCAGACCTTCGTTCTGTCGCTTAAGCGTCGACGCGGCGGCTCGTCCTCCTCCGACGACGGCGACGATACTGATACCGGTTCCGAGGGAGACCACGTTTAGGATCAAGGTCTCAATTAATTTAAATGGCTGCGTTTCTGTAATCAGAACCCTCACACTTGGAACCTGCGTGTGGCCGGTTTGCTTTGTGGCATGAAAAAAAACATTCATTCATTCATTATCTCCCGCTTTATCCTCTATTAGGGTCGCGGTGGGGTTCCCCATGCCCATCCAGGGGAGAACGTCTCGGGCGCTGGGCAGATAGACCCAGGTCAGTGCGCCAATCCATCGCTGGGCACACACTCACTCACACAGACACACTCTATATGGGGCAATTTTGAGAATTCAATTGACTTGATCCATGTTTTTGGACTGTGGGAGGAAACCGGAGAACGCGGAGGAAACCCACGCGGACACGGGGAGAACATGGAAACTCCACCCAGATGGGGATTCGAACCGGGAATCCCTAGCGCTGAGAGGAGAACATGCTAAACCACTAAATGGCTGCGTTTCTGTAATCAGAACCCTCACACTTGGAAACTGCGTGTGGCCTGTTTGCTTTGTGGCATGACCGAAAACAAAAAAAAACATTCATTCATTCATTATCTCCCGCTTTATCCTCTATTAGGGTCGCGGTGGGGTTCCCCATGCCCATCCAGGGGAGAACGTCTCGGGCGCTGGGCAGATACACCCAGGACAGGACGCCAATCCATCGCTGGGCACACACTCACTCACACAGACACACTCTATATGGGGCAATTTGGAGAACTCAATTGACTTGATCCATGTTTTTGGACTGTGGGAGGAAACCGGAGAACGCGGAGGAAACCCACGCGGACACGGGGAGAACATGGAAACTCCACCCAGATGGGGATTCGAACCGGGAATCCCTAGCCACCATGCTGCCGTACAAAAAACAAAAAAACAAAAAAAAACAAAACAAAACAAAAAAAGGAAAGGTTTTGCTCTATTTTAGTTCCGAGTGCTTACTGTAGCACCGCTGTCTCTTTGTCTGTAAAGCACTGAGTCAGTACATGTATCCCCTGGCAACTAAGTACAACAGGAAGTTATGCAAATACCAAGTGGAGCCTTCACAAAGGTTTTTCCCGAGCAGAGACGAGGCAGAGCTTAGTATCCCACGCCGCACACAGATCCACCTCATTCCTCATTCCGCTCGCCGCATGGTAGCTGCGCTCCCTTTCTAATGCGCCTCAAACCGCGACGCTGACGACGTCAGCGCGAGCGCAGGGGTTTTTGCCAGAGCCGTAAACTAAGCAAACAGCGAGGTCCGCCGAACTGCGTACCCCGCCCTCATCGGGGCACGGGCTCAACCGACCCTCTCTCTGCTTTCACGACCTCCAGCCGGACCTTTCGGCACGATGGGATGCGACCGTCACGTCAGAAACGCGTGGACCGACTCCCGACCCAAACCCGCGGCAAAGTTTGTCTTCCCACGGCGACCTGCATCCATCCATTATCTCCCACTTTATCCTCTATTAGGGTCGCGGTGGGGTTCCCCATGCCCATCCAGGGGAGAACGTCTCGGGCGCTGGGCAGATAGACCCAGGACTGGGCGCCAATCCATCGCTGGGCACACACTCACACACACAGACACACTCTATATGGGGCAATTTGGAGAACTCCATTGACCTTGATCCATGTTTTTGGACTGTGGGAGGAAACCGGAGAACCCGGAGGAAACCCACGCGGACACGGGGAGAACATGGAGACTCCACCCAGATGGGGATTCGAACCGGGAATCCCCAGCGCTGAGAGGAGAACATGCTAAACCACTAAGCCATCATGCCGCCCAGAGACTATTTAGATAGGGGCAATTCACCTTGATTCCATGTGTTTGGACTGTGGGAGGAACCCGGTGAAAACCCACCCTCTATATGGGGCAATTTGGAGAACTCAATTGACCTTGATCCATGTTTTTGGACTGTGGGAGGAAACCGGAGAACCCGGAGGAAACCCACGCGGACACGGGGAGAACATGGAGACTCCACCCAGATGGGGATTCGAACCGGGAATCCCCAGCGCTGAGAGGAGAACATGCTAAACCACTAAGCCACCGTGCCGCCAATATTGTATTCTTGTTTTTTATGATTTTATGTTTCACTCTGTTCAGCACTTTGTTGCAGCCGTTGTTGTTGTTAAAGTTCTTTGTAAATAAATTTGAGTTGAGTCGAGGAACCGTCCTTTCAGATGCTTCGGTTTTGATTCATTCGTCAGTACCACCTCGGTTCTCTGTTCTCTGTTCTCGGTTCTTTTGGACTTGATCTGTGGAAATGTCCTGAAAACTGTCCACTTTGAGACTTTTTGAGACGGAACTTCTGGCAGTGACGGCTTCCAACTAACGCGTTGGCCGAACTTTCATAGTGCGATTGTGCACTGTACAACCGACCCTCTCTCTGCTTTCACCTTTCGGCACGATGGGATGTGACCGTCCCGTCAAACGCGTAGACCGACTCCCGACCCAAGCCCGCTGCAAAGTTTGTCTTCCCACGGCGACCTGCCGGGAGCCTCGGCGGCGTCCGCGTCACAGCCTTCACATGTCCGTCTTCAGCGATAATGATGTTGACGTAAAGGCGTCACAATGGTTGGCACTCTTGCCAAAGAGGTCCCGGGCTGGAGTAACGGGCAGGGCGGGTTTAATGAGGTCCTGGTGTGGACGCTCCTCTGACGCTTGGAGGGGTTCAGTCCAAAGAGTTGGCGGTGGGTGCGGAAGCGGTGCTGAATTTTTCCTGGTGGTGGTTGTTGCAGAGCAAGTTTGCCTTGGCAACAGTATCTGCTCTTAGTGGATGGGGGAGAACGTTTCGGGTGCTGGGCTGATGCACCCAGGAAGGGGCACCAATCTGTTGCTGTCCACACACTGCCTTACTTACTTATACACACACGTACACTATATAGGGGCAATTAAGAGCAGCCGATTTACCTTGAATCCATGCTTTTGGACTGTGGGAGGAAACCAGAAAATCCGGAAGAAAGCCCACGTGGACATGGGGAGAACATGCAAACTGCACCCAGATTGAGATATGAACCTGGATCCACAGCGCTGATAAGAGAACATGCTAATCACTAAACAAAATTCAACTTGCCCCTAGGGCGGCACGGTGGCTTAGTGGTTAACATGTTCTCCTCTCAGAGCTAGGGATTCCCGGTTCGAATCCCAATCTGGGTGCAGTTTCCATGTTCTCCCCGTGTCCGTGTGGGTTTCCTCCAGGTTCTCCAGTTTCCTCCCACAGTCCAAAGACATGGATCAAGGTCAATTGAATTCTCCGAATTGCCCCATATAGAGTATGTCTATTTGAGTTAATGTGCCCAGCAATACATTGGCGTCCTGTCCGTGGTGTATCTGCCCTGCGCCCGAAACGTTCTCCCCTGGATGGGCATGGGGAACCCCCCCCCTGCCACGATCCTTCAAACAGAATTCAGATATCCTTCAGAAGGTTCTTAACGTTGTTGCAGAAGTAACGCTGCATTTGTAGGTTCTCTTCTGCTTCAGTCCGGCTCGTCCATAAACCAGCTGCATTTCTAAGAATGCTGACTGTGCAGAACATGTCGTTTTTAGAAGCTCTGCCATGCTCTTGTGTTCTAAGGTGGTTCTTACAGAACCATAGGAGTACGTCATGGTGGTCCAGTGTGTTGGGCAGTACGTTGCGATCTCAGGATCCAGCAGAACCGCCCCAGCTCATTACCCTTCCTCTTGGATGTGTTGAAGTTTGGTGTTGCCTTCTGTGTGGCTTTTAACACACCGGGATTTTCCACTGTATTGTTTTATTGCTTATATTGTATTCCATCCATCCATTATCTTCTGCTGGGGGGGTTCCCCATGCCCATCCAGGGGAGAACGTCTCGGGCGCTGGACAGATACACCCAGGACAGGGCGCCAATCTATCACTGGGCACACACTCACTCACACAGACGCACTCTATATGGGGCAATTTGGAGAACTCAATTGACCTTGATCCATGTTTTTGGACTGTGGGAAGAAACCGGAGAACCCGGAGGAAACCCACACAGACACGGGAAGATGGGGATTCGAACCGGGAATCCCCAGCGCTGAGAGGAGAACATGCTAAACCACTAAGCCACCGTGCCGCCCCTATTGTATTCTGTTGCAGCCGTTGTTGTTGTTAAAGTGCTTTGTAAATAAATTTGAGTTGAGTCGAGGAACCATCCTTTCAGATGCTTCGGTTTTGATTCATTTCTCAGTACCACCTCGGTTCTCTGTTCTCTGTTCTCGGTTCCTTTGGACTTGATCTGTGGAAATGTCCTGAAAACTGTCCACTTTGAGACTTTTTGAGACGAAACTTCTGGCAGTGACGGCTTCCAACTAACGCGTTGGCCGAACTTTCATGGTGCGATTGTGCGATTGTGTCACGCACATCAGCAGCCGCTTTTATCCAAAGGGACTTTCAAATGGGTGGCTTAGTGGTTTAGCATGTTCTCCTCTCAGCGCTAGGGATTCCCGGTTCGAATCCCAATCAGGGTGGAGTTTCCATGTTCTCCCCGTGTCCGCGTGGGAAGAGACGGGTTTTGAGATGTTTCTTAAAGACTCTTTGAAAATGCACTCCGACTCGTTCACTTTGCACTAGTGATGATCGCCGCCTGGTGGTCCCACCTCACCGAGGAGAACATGCTAAACCACTAAGCCACCGTGCCGCCCACATAACCATCAGGTTTGATAATTCTACAGTGTAGTTGGTTTTCTCCTTTAACTTCTGACTTGTCTGCTGAATGTCTAAATGTCCATCCATCCATTATCTTCCCCTTTATCCTATATTAGGGTCGTGGGGGGGGGGTTCCCCATGCCCATTCAGGGGAGAACGTTTCAGGCACTGGGCAGATACACCCAGGACAGGGCGCCAATCTATCTGGGCACACACTCACTCACTCTGTATGGAGCAATTTGGAGAATTCAATTGACTTGATCCATGTTTTTGGACTGTGTGAGGAAACCGGAGAACCCGGAGGAAACCCACACAGACACGAGGAGAACATGGAAACTCCACCCAGATGGGGATTCGAACCTAGTGCTGAGAGGAGAACATGCTAAACCACTAAGCCACCATGTCTAAATGTAACGTTATATAAAAATTGGTCATTTATTGGACGCTTTTATCCAAAGCGACTTACAAGGTGAGCACAGGGTTCATCACAGCATCCCTGGAGCAATGAGGGTTAAGGGTCTTGCTCAAGGACCCACACTGGTGACTTCAGCGGACCTGGGATTTGAACCCCCAACCTTCAGAGTGATATTCCAACACCCTGACCACTGAGCTACCGCGCCCTTATAAAGATGGCTCTGCCTGAAGGACGCGTATAAAGTTCCATTTTTTTAGGCAGTATTTAGATACAGATCTACAAATAACACCTTTAAGCTGCAGCATCTTCCGTCTTAACAATTCAAAGACAACTTAAGATGCCCCTCAGCTTCAGATCAGCCACAGCACACGCCCGCAAATCTGTCAACGCCCCATAACATTCAGAAACCGACGATGCAACATAAACTCATAAGACGGAAGTTCAGACTCCACGGGTCTCGTTTGGACGCATGGACACTAGATCATGATCAAGGACATCAGTCGTGCATTGGGGGCAACTGTGTGGGGCGGCAGTAAGTGCTTCCGCCACACAGGGTTCGATTTCCGATCGTAGGGGCAATCACAGGTCCGGTTTGTGTGGAGTCTGCATGTCCTCCCCGTGTCCTCTCCAGTTGCTCTGGTTGTCCTGCACCCATGCCTGTATCGTTCGTCGCCGTTCCTGTGGGGTAGTAGTGCGTCGTCTCGCCCTTAAACTAATCAAAGGTATCAACAGTTTGGGGAAGGCCCTCTTTTATTTTGCACACACATGGAGAGCCTTGACCTCATCCTTTATAAACACTGGGATGAATTAGAATGCAGATTGTGTGAGTGCGGGACACACCCTGAACGTCTGAGAACACTGGGAGCTCGTTTAGCTTCAGAATGTCATCCAGCTCCTGTCCATGAAGTGTGGGTTGCAGTCACAAGCTTGACCCCCAGTCAGCTACCGAAAACGGACCCCAAACACCAGAACGGGGTTTCGATGGAACTCAATTAAAAAAAGCCACTGCGGAGTTAATTAGCATATAGAGGAGAACTCCGCATGAGGCTCGCAAAGAACCCGTGTGGAGCACCATTTCTTTTCCAGAGGGCACCACTGAGAAAATCCCCGGTTGCTAAGGGCCTGATGCTGAGGCTGCGAGGCTTTCATCGAATCAGAATCCGCACAGAAAGGCGGACAACGTGCCACACCGAGACACAAAAGTCGAATCAAAACCCAGAAGCCCCGTGCTGTGTTCCTTCAGTGAACCGGCGTTCCACGTGGAACCAATTTGAATTTCGTGATGGCGATCATAACACGTAGATCTACGAGCATCCTTTTATCTCGAATGTCATGTGACGGGGAGACCATGTGCTGCACAGAGAGGCACACCCTCACCCACCCTTACACACGCAACATTCACAGGGGCCATTTAGAGCATTCAGTTCACCTTGAATCCGTGTTTTTGTTTCGGACTGTGGGAGGAAACCCGAGAACGCGGAGCCAACCCATGTGGACATGGGGAGAACATGCAAACTCCACCCAGATCGAGATTCGAACCTGGATCCCCAGCGCTAAAACGCAGACACATGCAGTACACACTACAACAGTATTGGGACACCTACCAGACCCCCCCCCCCCCCCACACACACACACTGTGACCACCACCCAGCAGCAAATCAACCAATCAAAAAGCTGGGTCTCATTTCTGAAGGTTCTCCATCAGATTACACAGATGGGATTGGAACATGGGTCAAGTCAAGTCAATTGAGGTCTCCAAATTGCCCCATATAGTGTGTGAATGTGTGAGTGAGTGTGTGCCCAGCGATAGATTGGCGCCCTGTCCTGGGTGTGTCTGCCCAGCGCCCGGAATGTTCTTCCCTGGATGGGCATGGGGAACCCCCCCCCCATTGACCCTAATAGAGGACAAAGCGGAAGATAATGAATGAATGAATGATTTTAAGGGCGTGAGGTCAAATCCTTCCACACTGAACCCAGTGGACGTTGAAAAGGCCCTTCCCCAAACTGTTCACATACAATTAACATTCGCACTGCGGGGTGCCTGATGCCCCACACCTGTGGCGCGAGGACTGATTCTTTTTTTTTTTTTTTTCTTTCTTTTTTTTTTAATAATAAGCAGAATTACAAACTATTATTAAGCCAACGTTCCGTCCTGACTTTAGAACATCTTCATCATTCGGGGTGAATTCTACAAGACGAAGGGTCGACTGGCAAACTCATAAAAAAAAAATTGTAAAAAAAAAAAAAACGTAATAAATAAAAATAAAAAAGTAGCCTAAATAAACGGCTGGAGGGACGGCCGGCCGGCGGTTCAAAGGGAACGGTCGCGGGCGGATGGGCAGGGGGCTGCACTGATTTGTCGGCATCACATGCTCACGCGCTGAATGGAGGATGCCGGGAGATGCCGGCGGTCCTCTCCGCCGCGTCCGCGTCCACCGCCGAGCCCCACGCAAACGAGAGCCCCACGCAAACGAGCCCCACGGCCACCGAGCGACGACGCGCGAGCCGCGATCGACCGGCCGGCCGGCCGCCCCTGAGCGGTGCGCGCGCGGCGGGCAGGAGGAGGGGGATGAGGGGGATGAGGATGCTGCCACTCACCGGGGCTGTTGGCGGAGGAGCGCGCCCTCCGCGGCGAGTACGACTCGTTGCCGTCCAGCTCCAGCGCCCACGCCGCCGGCGTCGCCCCGAGCAGCAGCAGCAGCGACAGCAGCGGTCCGCTCCGTGCGGGCATCGCGCAGGGATTCCTCGATTGCACCCACGGACCCACGGACCCACGGACTCGGTCTCCTCTGCCTCCTGCCCGCGGACTTCTGCGGATCTGCGGCGGCGGCGGCGGCGTCTCTCTCTTCGTGGCGATCGGCACGTCGATCGTCGTGCAGCCAGTGATCATCAAAGGAGCCGCGCGAACCTGTGTTGCGTGTGCGCGCGCGTGTGTGTGTGTGTGTGTGTGCGTGTATGTATGTGTGTGTATATATGTGTGTGTGTGTGTGAGAGTGTGTGTGTGTGTGCGTGTGCGCAGATCTCCACTCCGCTCGCCAATTTTCTTCCGTGCATCACGGGAGCGCAGGTCGCCCTTTATATAGGCAAGCGCGCGCGCATCACGAGGCCAATCAAAAGCCGGCATTAGAATGCACATCTGAAACTTTTCTGCCTCCTTTATCGAGGTGAAGTGACACCGCGCGCGCGCACGCACGCACGCACACACACACACACACACACACACACACACGCACGCACGCACACGCACACGCACCGGCAAACGCAGTCGTCCAGGTTGCTCATCCGTTCGTGGGAATCGAACCAGGCGCGCGCGACGGGATGCGGCGCAGATCCGAACCGAGGACCGAACTCCCCGCGCGGCTGCGCCCCAAACCCGCCGCTCACGCAGATTATTCCGACTTCTGAAACTCGAATGTGGAAACTTGGACCGCGCGATACACCGCCAGTCCGATTCACCGCCAAGACGTTGATCTGCGTAATGCAATTAGTTTTCTATTATTTAACTCTCTTTATTCCAATAAACTCGTGACCGAGGCACCAAGCACTCCTACATAGTTTATATATATATATATATATATATATATATATATATATATATATATATGTATGTGTGTGTGTGTGTGGCACTGTGGCTTAGTGGTTTAGCATGTTCTCCTCTCAGCACTATGGATTCCCAGTTCGAATCCCCATCTGGGTGGAGTTTCCATGTTCTCCCCGTGTCCGCGTGGGTTTCCTCCGGGTTCTCCGGTTTCCTCCCACAGTCCAAAAACATGGATCAAGGTCAATTGAGTTCTCCAAAATTGCCCCATATAGAGTGTGTCTTTGTGAGTGAATGTGTGCCCAGTGATAGATTGGCGCCCTGTCCTGGGTGTATCTGCCCAGCGCCCGAAACTGGATAAAGCGGAAGATAATGGAGATATATATTCATTCATTCATCCATTATCTTCCGCTTTATCCTCTATTAGGGTCGCAGGGCGGGGGGTTCCCCACGCCCATCCAGGGGAGAACGTCTCGGACGACAGGACGCCAACCTATCGCTGGGGATATATATATATAAATGTTGATTTTTTGTTGTGATTCTTATTTAAACATTAAAAATGCGTTGGGATCAATTTCTCTTTAGGGATTTATTTTTTTAACAATCTAATTATTAAGGTTTTATCAATCCTATACAAATACAATCACAAATCAAAAATGGGAAAAAATAATAAGAAAATAAACAATAATTACAAAAAATTAATCAAACATAGCAGCAGTTACATTTGAGAGATGGGAGGGAAAAAATCCTCAGTGTTAAAAGATATTATGCAAACAATAAGAAAAGGTTTGTAAGGGAAGTCATGTAAAGCTTTAGGGGATTTTTGTGCTACATTTCCGCAGAGCAGGTGAGCGTCTGGTATTTATTTATTTCATTTATTTTTATTGCTCCAACGCGCGTGCACGTGCAGTCCAGTGCGCATGTGCGTGGAACCCGCAGATCAGTGGGTTGTGGAATTGTCAGCGGGATGAAGTCCATGCGGACGGACCTGCTCGCCCTCGACATTTGTTGCACATTCTTTGAGGTTTCGCCAAATCCGAGCGCGTCCTGTTTAAAGATTCCGTTCCATTAGGAGGCATTTAATAATAAAAAACAACAAAACTGCACAAGAGCCGCGCCGCCTGGAACTTCACGTTTCCGTGACGCAGTTTGCAAAATCTACGAGATGGCAAATCAAACAATGCAGAACGCGGAGGGGAACCGACCAACCTGGCAACCGACCAACCTGGCAACCCTTATCACAATCCACCACACACGAGTCAGATCGACCTTTCATAAAGTCTTTCAAATAATTAATTGTAATGTTTTTAATCGCGATTAGTTGCTCAAACGATTAATCGTCTCATCCATACTGCTATGCTCTGTGCAGCGGGGCACGGTCATGCTGTAACATCATAGGGCCTTCCCTAAACTGTTGCCACACAGCCGGAGTGCCGTCAGTTGCAGGAGGGGCGGGCGGCGCTTTTTAAAAAAAGCGTGATGAATTAGATCTGAGGGAGCCAGTCACTCCAGGTTGGGTTCGAACCCCGGCGGAGTGAGGCGGAGGCGGTGCTTCTACGTTCTGTCTGTTTCCCAGCAGTTGCATCAACTGGAATGTGATTTGCATTGCTAATGCTCGCCTGGATGTTTTGAGTGATGAATGACCGGCTGGGGTTCTCCGTGATCAGTTATAAAGCGCTCCTCATCTCCCTCACATTACCCCAAACACACAGTCGCACCCCCCCCCCCCCCAAAAAAAAAATAGAAGGTATATTGATACCTCGTAGCAGACTGCACACTGTCGCACAAACTTCAGTATAACTTTTGATTGATCTTGATCTTGACGACGTGTGCGGCCATCATGTTCTCCTCTCAGTGCCGGAGATCCGGGTTTCCGAAATCTCAATCTGGGTGGAGTTTCCATGTTCTCTCCGTGTCCTCGTGGGTTTCCTCTGGGTTTTCCGCTGTCCTCCCACAGTCCAAAAACATGGATTGAAGTCGAACTGGCGGCTCTTAAATAGCCCAGAACCCGAAACATTCTCCTCTAAATGGGCATGGGGACACTCCCCCCCCCCCCCCCCCCCCCCCCCCCCCCCCCCCCCCCACTATGGTGCAGTGGCTTAGTGGTTTAGCATGTTCTTCTCTCAGCGTTAGGGATTCCCGGTTCGAATCCCAATCAGGGTTGAGTTTCCATGTTCTCCCCGTGTCCGCGTGGGTTTCCTCCGGGTTCTCCGGTTTCCTCCCACAGTCCAAAAACATGGATTCAAGGTCAGTTGAATTATCCAGATTGCCCCATATAGAGTGTGTGTGTGTGTGAGTGTGCCCAGCGATAGGTTGGCGTCCTGTCCTGGGTGTATCTGCCCAGCGCCCGAGACGTTCTCCCCTGGATGGGCATGGGGAACCCCCCCACCGCGACCCTAATAGAGGATAAAGCGGGAGATAATGAATGAATGAATGAATGAATATATATATATAATAGGGGTGGCTTAGTGGTTTAGCATGTTCTCCTCTCTGCACTAGGGATTCCCGGTTCGAATCCCAATCAGGGTTGAGTTTCCATGTTCTCCCCGTGTCCGCGTGGGTTTCCTCCGGGTTCTCCGGTTTCCTCCGACAGTCCAAAAACATGGATTCAAGGTCAGTTGAATTATCCAATTTGCCCCATATAGAGTGTGCGTGTGTGAGTGAGTGTGCGCCAGCGATAGATTGGCATCCTGTCCTGGGTGTATCTGCCCAGCGCCCGAAACGTTCTCCCCTTGATGGGCATGGTGAACCCCCCCCCCCACGACCCTAGTAGAGAATAACGTGGAAGATAATGGATGGATGTGTATATATATATATATATATATATATATATATATATATATATATATATATATATATATATATATATATATAAAATAGTAAACTAGTCTTTGGTGGTCCTGTGAGGATCCTAAACAGTGGGCAGTGGTATGATTGTGGTTGAGGAACCAGCCTTGAGACATGAAGGTCCCTGGTTCGACTCCCGGTTCCACCAAATACTATGGCTGTACTAACCCCAATTGCTCCCCAGGCTCCATGTAGAGGGCTGCCCACCTCTCGAGGGACGGGTGCTCACTTCATCAGTGTGTGTGTGTGTGTGTTCTGCAAGGATGGGTTCCATGTGGAGGACACATTCCTCTGTGTGTAAGTACAGCAGGCAAAATTTGGACTACAGTCTATAACTATAGAACTACAAATCCCATCTCCATGATGGCATTGGGCAAAATGTTCATATGTTGAATATGTTGAATACTAACTGAGTCTGATGCCCCGTGTGCGGTGAGAGGTGAGAGTGTAATAAACTCCCCGTAGCGCTAATCAGCCGATCAGAACATCGGCGCGGTGATTAGAACAGACGATTTCAACAGCAACGTGATACGGACGCCGAAAGCTTCCAGTTGGTTAGTCCAATAAACCAATAAAAGAAGACCACCGGAGTCAGTCTCCTGGCAGAGCCACTTACGCAGCACCACCAGGGGTAATAAAACACAGACAGGTATTAGAGCATTAAATCATCCGCCAGCGCATTACCACTGTCGCGTTCTCTGATGCTTGACAAACAGCTATTATGGCAATTTAGGAATCGCGACGGTGCCAGAAACTTTAAACCCTCTCCTCCCCTTTTTTTTTTTTTTTTTGTGTTTTTTTTTTTTAATTTATTATTTTTTTTCAAGCTTCAGTTTTAAAGATGAGTCAGCGCGGCCCGGTGGCGGCGGCAGCGCCGAGGCTTTTGTACATCTGATTTATTGTGCCTACCGAACGCACAATGCGCCTTATGCCAGCCGGATGGTTACAATGGTGTCATTTGCATGTAAATTAGCCATGAAGGAAGGGAGATGACATTTTGCTGGATGCTCCGTTGTCACAATGACTAATGGGAGAATTTGGAAAAAGGAAGCTGGTTTTTAGCAGAAATAAGAAATGACCCGTAGACGGGGGAGTCGCCCGCGTGAGAGAATGCAAAGAAGGTTTGAAACTTCCAGCGCAGCCGCGCGGCAGCCGGATCTCCATAACCTGCTCTTTTTGATTAACCTTTAATGGATGTGGTGCAGTGAATAAGCCATCCGTCTACATCCATCAACCTCCACTTAATCCTACAGCAGGGTCGCCGGGGAGAACGTTTCGGCCGCTGGGCGGATACACTCAGGACAGGACGCCGATCCATCACTACTGGGCACACTCTCACACGCCCACCCTTACACACACTCTGTGATGGGGGCAATTTGGATGGGGGATCATTTAGAGCACTCATCCATCTATTCATTATCTTCCGCTTTATCCTCCACTAGGGTCGGTGGGGGGGGGGGTGGACAGGGCGCACTCACTCACACACTCTATATGGGGCAATTTGGAGAACTCAATTGACCTTGATCCATGTTTTTGGGCTGTGGGAGGAAACCGGAGAACCCGGAGGAAACCCACGTGGACACGGGGAGAAAATGGAAACTCCACCCAGATTGGGATTCGAACCGGGAATCCCCAGCGCTGAGAGGAGAACATGCTAAACCACTAAGCTACCGTACCCCCCAGGGCCAATCTAATCCACACAAATCCACACACCGTAAAGGGGCATTTTAGAGAAGGCAAATCACCTTGAATCCATGTTTTTGGACTGTGGGAGGAAACCGGAGAACCCGGAGGGAACCCACGCGGACACGGCGAGAACATGGAAACTCCACCCAGATCGGGGATTCGAACCGGGAATCCCTAGTGCTGAGAGGAGAACATGCTAAACCACTAAACCACTCAATTTGGAGCACTCAGCTTTACAAATTAACCCGGAGGGAACCCATGTGGACACGGAGAGAACATGGAAACTCCACCCAGACCGGGGATTCGAACCGGGAATCCCCAGGAGAGGAGAACATGTTCAAGTTCAAGTCATTTATTCCTATTGCGCTTTTTACGACAGTACATCGTCACAAAGCAGCTTTACAGAGTTAAAAGCCTTTAAACCCCCAAAGAGCGAGACGAAGCGACAGTGGCAAGACAAATTTCAAGGAGGAAAGCTTGGGAGGACCAAGACTGAGTGGGGGGGCTCATCCTTGAGCAGGCGGGGGGGCTCATCCTTGAGCAGGCGGGCGGGCGGGCAGGCGGGCGGGCAGACAGGCGGGCGGGCGGGCGGGCGAACAGGCGGGCGGGCGGGCGGGCATCCTGACACCCTTCCCAGCACGTGCAGAAGGGAAGGAGATGACGCTCGCGACGTCGAGCAGCATGCAAATCAGAACGCAATCTGAGAATCAGTTAATATGTCCTCATGCAAAGACATGCAAAGCAGGCAGTCTCACTTTTACATCATGCCCCAGCAATGAACCCAGACCCACCCCACACACACACACACACACACACACACACACACCCTTGTCGCCTATAAGTGAAGTGGTAAACAGGCCCTTATTAAACATTCCTGGTGTGAAACACGAGCCTGGACGCTTCCTTTAATTACAGTAATAAATTTGGACGTATAACATTAAGCTGCGGTGTAACGAACCCCGCGTCTGAACGTCAGCTCGCTGACAGAAGCCTCCACATTATGCAGCTTCCTGTTCATACGGCGTTCACTCTCTAGCAGGAATTTCCCAACTGATGCCGTGGATGAGCCAGATTCCAGTTCAGGAATATACTATATAATGTACATTTACACTCTATAGATGTGAAATGTGAAAAAGAGAGGAAACAAACTTCACAGGGAAGCACTGATTTAAACCACGAGCTCAGGTTTATAATACACTCTAAAGTATCTGCCTTTCATGTACGGTCACCTTCACCAGAATCCATCCATCCATCCATCATTATTATTATTATTATTATTATTATTATTATTATTATTATCCATTAAGTTCAAGTTTCAAGTTTATTTGTCATTAACGCTCCATGTTGGGACATGTGCACATAGAAATTCTTAAGGTGAGGCATCAGGATATAAAGTCTACATAGAAGATAAAATGAAATATACAATATTTACAGATGTTATGCGCCAAAAAAAAAAAAAAAAAAAAAAAAAAATATATATATATATATATATATATATATATATAATATATATATATATAGATATATGCGGTGGCTTAGTGGTTTAGCACGTTCTCCTCTCAGCACTAGGGATTCCGGTTCGAATCCCCATCTGGGTGGAGTTTCCATGTTCTCCCCTTGTCCGCGTGGGTTTCCTCCGGGTTCTCTGGATTCCTCCAACAGTCCAATAACATGGATCAAGGTCAAATGAGTTCTCCAAATTTGCCCCATTATAGAGTGTGTTTGTGTGAGTGAGTGTGTGCCCAGTGATAGATTGGCGCCCTGTGCTGGGTGTATATATATATATATAGATATATATATATATATATATATATATATATATATATATATATATATATATATATTCATCCATTATGTTCCGCTTTATCCTCTATTAGGGTCCCCATGCCCATCTAGGGGAGAAGGTTTGGGTTCGTTTTACATTTCCTCAGCAGCAGAAGTGACAGTGACGGGGAAAGTTATAGATAAATCCAATGTATCTATTACAAAAAGTAAAGTACTTTATATATTAAAATAAAATAAATAAAATAAAACTACTCAATTAAGTACATGGCATATGATACAGAATGTAATAAAGAGCTGGTGCACTGTGTGAGGGTACCACACTGAAGAAAGTAATTTAAGTAATTTATTTATAGAGCACTTTGTTTTATAATCGTACCTCGTTTTATACGCCTACGACTCTGTATGTCCTCCCTGTGCCGGAGTGGGTACTGGCTGTGCCCCTCTGTCTGTTGTGTATAATTTTACACAATTGTCAACAAAGAGAAACGACTTCGTTAGTGTGTGTATGTATGTATGTGTGTGTGTATGTATGTGTGTGTGTGTGTGTGTGTGTGTGTGTGTGTCCACCAATACATTGGCGTCTCTTATATGGACATGTATTATTTAATTCAGCGGATAATCTACAGTCTGTTATTTTTTTTAATTAGACGTCTAATGAGGAAACCACATTTTTTAGGGCTGTAATACCTGCATCGGTTCCAGACCTCATGTTCTAATAAACGGATAAACTTAAAATCCCGCCACCTTATCTCATGTATATATTTTTTTGGGTTGAGTGGAAGCAGAGCCCCAGAACCCGAGCCCCAGAACCCGAGCCCCAGAACACGAGCTCCAGAACCCGTGCTCCAGAACCCGAGCCCCAGAACACGAGCTCCAGAACCCATGCTCCAGAACCCGAGCCCCAGAACCCGTGCTCCAGAACTCGAGCCCCAGAACCCATGCTCCAGAACCCGAGCCCCAGAACCCGTGCTCCAGAACACGAGCCCCAGATTTGAACTTGAACCTTTAACAGGGACTAGGGTCATGGGAATGGAAGGGGGGGGAGTCTACATGCCAATCCAGGGGAGAATGTTTCAGAACTCCAGAACCCGAGCCCCAGAACCCGAGCCCCAGAACCCGAGCCCCAGAACCCGAGCCCCAGAACCCGAGCTCCAGAACCCTGTGCTCCAGAACCCCGAGCCCCAGAACACCGAGCCCCAGAACCCAAGCTCCAGGACCCGTGCTCCAGAACCCGAGCTCCAGGTCCCCGAGCTCCAGAACCCGAGCCCCAGTCGCTGGCCACGGCGCTGTGTATGCGATCGGCCCGACTGACGGATGCTCGGCCTGCTCGCATCATTGATTAACAGATCCGCCAGAACCATCTGCTCTAAACAGACTGATTGGCTTAAACCTTGTGTTTGTAAACAGAATTAACAGATTGATCGTCCGCCGATCGCGTGTTTACGTTCTGATTAGCTGGTTTACAGAATTAATGAACGAGGTGCAGACTAAACACTCGGCTCTAATGAACTCGACGCACGTGTGCTTTTAATTTATTTATTTTTGATAGCAGCGTCGATCTGAGCGACTCGACTCTGAATACTTACAATTAAACTCAAAATCCAGAACGTGGTGTAGTGGTCAGCACGTTCACCGCTCGGCATCGGGGATCCAGGGTCGCATCCCGATCTGGCTGGAGTTTGCATGTTCTCCCCGGGTCCCTGCGGGTTTCCTTTGGTTTCCTTCTACGGTCCAAAAACATGAATTCAAGGTGAATTGGCCGGTCTCAATGACTCCTATATAGTTTGTGTGTAGACATGTAGAACCCCCCCCCACCCTAGTGCCTAGTAGAGGATTAAAGGTTCAGGTTCATATCCTGATCTACATTTAGTCATTTTTTGCTGTATCTGGGTGGAGTTTGCATGTTCTCCCCGTGTCCCTGCAGGCTTCCTTCGGTTTCCTTTCCACAGTCCAAAAACATGAATTCAAGGTGAATTGGCCGGTCTCAGTTGCTCCTATATAGTGTGTGTGTGTGGGCCCAGCGATGGATTGGCCTGAAACGTTCTCCCCTGGATTGGCATGTAGAACCCCCCCCCCCCCACACACATTCCTGCGACCCTAGTCCCTGTTAAAGGTTCAAGTTCAAATCCTGATCTGGCTGGTGGTTCCACGTTCTCCCAGTGTCCTCACGGACCTTCTCATTGTTCTCCGATTTCCACCTGCAGTCCAAAACCATGGATTCATGGTAAATTGGCGGCTCTAAATTGCCCCTATCAAAATTGCCCCTTATAGTGTGGGTGTCAGTGAGCCCAGTTGGCGCCCTGTTCTGGGTGTATCTCAGAGTCCGGAACGTTTTCCCTGGTACCCCCCCTCCCCGAGAGTTCCTTTTTGGACTGAACCAAATGTTCATCCGTGAACATGACGGAACCCATCAGTACCGCGCCGTGTTCGCAGCTCACCCTACGGGCCGCCGCTATTAATGAACTTTACGGGGCAGATGTTCCTGCTGGGTGTATTTTTAGCTCTAACTCCGGAGACGGGTGCCGAAAATCGGAGGTTCGTCTGACTCTCAGGGCCGGGCCCTTTAATCTGCGTCACACACGGCCCCCCCGCTCGTCTGGAAGGCATTACCGAGCGACGTTCGTTGACGGGACGGGAGCAGCCATCAGATCCTAAACGCATGACGGCGGGCGACCGAGTCGCGAGGGCGCTTTGAAACTAATCCGCTCGCTTGACCGCAGGAAGGCTCTGGAAATCCGCGATCCTTAAATAATTACAGCGGTCACGTCCGGGGTCCTTAACGAGGCTGCGAGGAAAGCCGCACCGCACGGTTCGAAAAAGTGACACAACCACGGCGTAGTTTCATTTGTTTTGGGTTCGTCGGAGCTAATTACTCACTCTCGGTGGCTTCAAAGTGGGCCCTGGTGGCGGAGCGAGGTATTACCCGGGCGGAGTGGGTTCCCGTGACTCATGTCCACTCCACGCACTATACGGCTGACCTCAGGAGACCTGCACGGAACGAGAACGTGCATCAAAGGAGCCGGCGATGTGGAGGGGAAGCCACACACGAGTCTGGGTTTTACAACGAATAACATCAAGCGTTCACCCCCGGGGTGTAAAACACACGGCTATTGTGCTCGGCGATGACGCATCGTGCCTCACCACCTGGCAGCCTCCATCCGAGGTATCTGGATTTAGTTCCAGTGAAGGATTTCAAAACACCCGGACATTTGATCCACCTCGGGAATTAATTCGATTGTTTTTAAAGCGATGGCGTCATGTGGCGTCATGTGTGGTACAACGGTTGGGACTACCACACCACAAGATGGTGGTTCAATTCCCTTTTGTGGCGTTAGAACAGAAGGCTGCATGGCCTCCCTGTGCCGGAGTGGCTTTTCCTCCGAGTATCCGCCCCAAAGACATGCCGATGGGTACATTTCTTCGTCTTCATTCGTATGTCGTAAGATGTCCACCTCGGTGTCGTAGAGACACACCCTCGTCTTTGGTCCTTGGTTTGACAAGGCCTGTCTCGGAGGGGGTGGGTTGTATAGGGGGCAGCCAATGGGACAGACCAAGGTCAAGACCAAGGCAGAGAACGTCCTCTTTAGGCCAGGCGGACATCCCCAAGGCCTGTCAGTGCTCCAGCTGATGGGTACATTGGCGATACCAATTGCCCCTCTGATTAGATCATTGTATCATCAACTATGGATGGAGAACGACATGGTGACCATCATCATAACCTTCTCTATTCAACTCAGAATCATGGTACACTGGAGTGGAGAGTGTTTAAGAGTCGGACGCCACAGCACACGTTCTGAGTTTGAAGAGCTCTGCTTTTCTGGGAGGGCTTTCTTCAAGTGTTTGCAGGTTGTCTGGCCTCTCCAAAATGTTCCAACTGTACCGTCCCTTCAGTAAACCGAATAAAATGAGGCGATTTAGCGTCGTAGGTCCCCGGTTTGTTCCCGGTCCCACCAAGTACTAGTGCTGAAGTGCCCTTGGGCAAGTTCCCTTGGGCGAATTGCTCTGTGTGAGAGTACAGCAGGAACCCAACTCGATGGTTGGGGTCAGAACTTGTTAATACAGCCCTCTGGAACATTGAGGGTTAAGGGTCCTACTCAAGAACCCACATTGGTAACGTCAGTGAACCTGGGATTCACCTTAACGCCCTGAGCTACCTCATGTTCTCCGTCCTCTTCTCCATTATTCAGTCGAAGGAGTGATGTAACGACGTGGTCCGGGAACCAAACGAACCCCGGCGTGAGAACCAGACCTGCGATCTCTCCGCAACCTTCATCGCCGGTTGATAAATGGAGACTGAAACCGAGCCTGACGGAGTCCTGCTGGAGACTCTTCATCTGTTCAGACACTTGCGTGTCAAGCGATTCTCCGGTTCGTTTGGCCGGCGGGATTTCGCGGCACCGCTGTTCCAGCACAGACAGAGTGCACCTGTCGGCGGTCTCGCCTGCGCGGTGCGGCGCGGCCCGGCCCGGCCCCGCGGCTCGTGGTGGGCCCCGGAGCCTCGTCTGTGCAGCTTCAGATTGGCCTGTGGTCCAGATGCTCACAGAGGCTTGAAATGAATGGGGACGAATCTGCGAGACAGACGTCTAAGAATAGACGCCGAGGGGTGGGGGTGGGGGGGGGTAGAGGAAGGCCACCCTGGTCACTCGCTACTTTCCCAGGCTCCGTCCTCCTGCTTGGCTCTCCTGGACCGGCGGCTCCAGATTCTGCTGGGCTCGGCCCGGGTCCATTCCACCCGGAGGCTCTCGTGATGCCTCTCGATGAGTGTTTCCAATCACGGCCTTTTTGGGTTTTCACCACGACAGCTCGGGCTTATTGGAACCACATTTGATTTAATGCTAAGTGGCATCGCAGGCGGAATAGTTGAAACACGCTGCGCCGGATTGCGTGATTCGCTAAGCCTCAGATCTGCAGTGCGCGCCGTTTGAACTCCTTCATACCCCGCGGGGTGTCCGGCAGAGCGCCCCCTCCGGTGTGAGGGTGGCAGGCGATGAGTGCAGGACGGTCACGCCTCAGGTGCACCGGGTCGCTTGTTCTCGCCGGTCAGCCAGACGCTTCGTTCGGAATTTTAATTCCACGTAACGTGCACGCGGTGATGTTTACAGATAATAGGAACCTTATCCATCATCATCATCATCATCATCTTCATCATCATCATCAAATCTGCACCTTTCAGCACCCTCTCCTGCCCTTCTGTACCACAGGTGGATGGTACCAGTCCAAAGTTTATCCACGCCCTCTTCTGGCTCCATCATCCATCTCCTCCACTTACCATGTAGATGGACTTTGTAGTTCTACAGTTACAGACTGTAGTCCATCTGCGTTCTTCGGTAGTTAGTTATATAAATAATATAATAATAATAAATATCAAGGGCGGCACGGTGGCTTAGTGGTTTAGCACGTTCGCCTCTCAGCGCTAGGGATTCCCGGTTCGAATCCCCATCTGGGTGGAGTTTCCATGTTCTCCCCGTGTCCGCGTGGGTTTCCTCCGGGTTCTCCGGTTTCCTCCCACAGTCCAAAAAAACATGGATCAAGTCAATTGAATTCTCCCATATAGATTGGCCCATATAGAGTGTGTGTGTGGGTGAGTGTGTGTGCCCAGCGATGGATTGGCGCCCTGTCCTGGGTGTATCTGCCCAGCGCCCGAGACGTTCTCCCCTGGATGGGCATGGGGAACCCCACAGCGACCCTAATAGAGGATAAAGCGGGAGATAATGAATGAATAAATATCAATTACTAAATAAAATTTCCTTTGGTTTAAAGATAAATAAATATTTAAAACAGTAATTTAATTGTAAAAGACATAATGGATCCTTAAAGTCGTAACACCCACATTATTATTATTAATTAAAGGTTAATGACGCAAAGAACATACAGTAGCAGTCAAAAGTTTGGACACGCCCCCCTCTGGCTCCATTGTTTATTTTCTCCACTTATCATATGGATGGACTTTGTAGTTATACAATTAGAGACTGTAGTCCATCTGTGTTCTTTGTTGTTGTTCGTCCCCTGTTGGTTCTCAGCATCATCACAGAACAGGTATCATTTGGGTGGTGGATTGTTTATTGTCAGTTCTGCAGTGACACTGATGTGGTGAGGGGGGGGTTAGTGCAGCAGTGCTGCTGGAGTTTCATTTAAACACCTCGGTCACACTGCTGGGATAGGCACCAAATAATCCCTGCTCTGTGGTGGTACCATTGGGGTCCTGACCATCAGAACAGAGAACACAGTATGTACTGCAGAACAAACAGATGGACTACAAAGTCCATCTTTAAAGACGGTGGAACTGCGAACATGGCCGATAAGTGGCGCCAAAAAGGGGGCGTGTCCAAACGTTTGACTGTAAATCTCTGCGCATTTAAACCTTTGCGTCTTAGAACGTGGTTTAACGGCAGACGGGCTCGCGGGGTGGGTCCGCCGTTCCCCGGACCTCGTTCCCGTTCCGTCCCGTCCCGTCACCCGACGCGGCCACGAACTCACCCCTGACCCCCTGAACCGCCGTGTAAGTGTGTCACGAGGCTGTTCCTGATTCATGTCCCGACACTTCGGTCCTGAAACGTCCCTCCTGCCTCCTGCAGCTGGTTCTAGTTTCCACTCCATCTGGTTCCGTCTCCAGAGCAAGAATTTCAGGAATACGTCCTGGACCCACGCCCACATCCGTTCACACAGACAAGTGGCTTCAATTAAAACGGCTCTGAGGAGCTTATGGTGTGTTTAATGTGTTTGTCTTCTATGTTATTGTGTGTGTGTGCGTGTGTTTGTGTGTGTGTGTTTGTGTAGGTGTGTGTGTGTGTGTGCACATGTCAGTGCGTGGGTGTATGGAGCAGCGAGTCATCCGTTTACACCGGCAAAGTGTGTGTGTTTTTTTTTTTTGTTTTTTTTTTTTGTTTAATAATTGCTTTTCTTTAAATGAAAGACGGTGGCAGCGGGGAGTTTCTCCGGTCGATTGCTGTTTAAAAGACTCGGGGCTTCATAAATATTTACACACATCGGATCGCGACTTGGTCCGCAGCGTGTCGAGTTTGGCCTCCGATGCCAACGCCGATCCGAACCGGAGCCTGCGGGTCATGATGCAGGGGAACGGAGTTTCAACTTCTCACGGTTCCAAGTACGTGCCCTGGCATAAGACGACTCTGCAAACCTGCGTGTGGCAGGAGCGCAGAGATGGGCGGTGGAGAGAGGGGGGTGGAGGGGGTCTAGAGAAGCATCCCCTGTAGGATAGAGTGATGGGGAACATCACGAGGCGGCCAATGATCTGGGATTCGAACCCACAACCTTTAGATTGATAACTCAACGCTCTAAACTCTCAGCTACCACACTGACTTTAGGCAGTCCCTGTTACCCTTTTTCGTCGTAATCAGGACCCCATGGGGCAGGCATGACGGTGAGGGGTGGTTCTCAGCACCCTGGTTTTTAACGTTGTTTTTGCGAGCCTGGGTGCAGGAGCGCGGAGACGCCTGACGGATGCTGAGGGAGGATTAGAGGAGCGCCTCATGCAGGAGAGAGTGATGGGGAACATCGGTACAGTCACTGGATCTTGGATTCGAACCCATAACCTTCAGCTTGATAACTATCCATCCATCCATCATCTTCCAATTTATCCTCTATTAGGGTCGCGTGGGGGGGGGGGGGTTCCCCATGCCCATCCAGGGGAGAACGTTTGGGGCGCTGGGCAGATACACCCAATCCATCACTGGGCACACACTCACTCACACACACACACTCTACATGGGGCAATTTGGAGAACTCAGTTGACTTGATCCATGTTTTTTGGACTGTGGGAGGAAACCGGAGAACCCGGAGGAAACCCACGCGGACACGGGGAGAACATGGAAACTCCACCCAGACTGGGATTCGAACCGGGAAGTGCTGAGAGGGTGTAATGAGGATGTAATCAGGACCCCACAGCACCGGTAAGAGGGTGAGGGATGGTTCTCATCAACGTTTTTGGTGGTGCAGGAGGGCAGAGACGCCCGGGGCAGGACCCACCACCTCCAGATTGATAGCCCAACACTGTAGCCACACCCACATATCAGTGTCAGGGCGGGTATGACGATGAGGGATGGTTCTCAGCACCTGGTTGTCATGGTTTTTGGGAACCTGGGTGGTGCAGGAGCTTAGAGACACCTGATGGATGCTGAGGGAGGATTAGAGGAGCGCCTCATGCAGGAGAGAGTGATGGGGAGCAGGGGAGCAATGGATCTGGGATTCGAACCCATACCCTTCAGCATGATAACTCGACACTCTAAACACCCAGCTTCACTCTGTTGGGTGGTAACCAGGACCGCAGGGCAGGTGTTCTCATCACTCACATCACCCATCGTCCCGTGTGTCAACGCTTCGTCCTGGAATGCTGGCGTTGCTCTGGCTCCGTTGTTTGGTGTACAGATTTTTAAACGGGGTCAGCTTGACCACAAACAGATGGTACGGCTGAACGCGTCCAGACGTCGGTCCGCGTCCTGTTCCAGCATTCCGAGACACGTTTTTACATTCTAGGACGATCGCGAGACCAAATCCGAACCACTTGT
Source organism: Corydoras sp. C115 (assembly GCA_019802505.1). NCBI lineage: Eukaryota > Metazoa > Chordata > Actinopteri > Siluriformes > Callichthyidae > Corydoras > Corydoras sp. C115. Next base: position 446,185 of record JAFMOC010000074.1, on the reverse strand, counting down.
TGCCTCGTCCGGCCCCCGGCCCCCGGCCCCCTGGCCCCCGGCCCTCGCTCGGCGCTTTCGGAGCGAGCACAGATGGAGGTTGATCTGAACGTGGGAAAGAAACAAAACAATAAAATAAAATAAAGGGCCGTCTCAACATGCTGATGGGATGAACATGCTGGGATAGGAATAACGCACTCGCCAAATAACCCCTGCCCTGTGGTGGTGCTATTGGGGTCTTGAGCATTAGAACAGAGTACACAGTGTGTACTGTAGAACACAAACAGATGGACTACAGAATAGAACTATAGAACTACAAAGTCCATCTTTACAAGAAGTGGAACTGAGAACATGGACGATAAGTGGAGCAAAAAAGGGGGCGTGTCCAAAACGTTTGACCGGCCCTTTGTATGTAAATCTCTTCGCATGTAAAATTTTGCATCTTAGAACGTAGTTTAACGGCAGACGTTCCCCGACCTCGTTCCCGTCCCGTCCAGACGTCGGTCCGCGTCCAGCATTCCGAGACACGTTTTTACATTCTAGGACGATCGCGGGACCAAATCCCAACCACTTGTTGCCTCGTGCGTCCGCCCGGCCCCCGGCCCCCGGCCCCCGGTGCGAGCACAGATGGAGGTTCTGAACGTGGGAAAGAAACAAAACAATCAAATAAAATAAAGGGCCGTCTCAACATGCTGATGGGATGAACATGCTGGGATAGGAATAACGCACTCGCCAAATAACCCCTGCCCTGTGGTGGTGCTATTGGGGTCTTGAGCATTAGAACAGAGTACACAGTGTGTACTGTAGAACACAAACAGATGGACTACAGAATAGAACTATAGAACTACAAAGTCCATCTTTACAAGAAGTGGAACTGAGAACACGGACGATAAGTGGAGCAAAAAAGGGGGCGTGTCCAAAACGTTTGACCGGTCCTTTATATGTAAATCTCTTCGCATGTAAAATTTTGCATCTTCCCCGACCTCGTTCCCGTCCCGTCCAGACGTCGGTCCGCGTCCTGTTCCAGCATTCCGAGACACGTTTTTACATTCTAGGACGATCGCGGGACCAAATCCCAACCACTTGTTGCCTCGTGCGTCCGCCCGGCCCCCGGCCCCCGGCCCCCGGTGCGAGCACAGATGGAGGTTCTGAACGTGGGAAAGAAACAAAACAATAAAATAAAATAAAGGGCCGTCTCAACATGCTGATGGGATAAACATGCTGGGATAGGAATAACGCACCCGCCGAATAACCCCTGCCCTGTGGTGGTGCTATTGGGGTCCTGAGCATTAGAACAGAGAACACAGTATGTACTGTAGAACACACAGATGGACTACAGTCTGCAATTGTAGAACTACAAAGTCCATCTTTACAAGAAGTGGAACTGAGAACACGGACGATAAGTGGAGCAAAAAAGGGGGCGTGTCCAAAACGTTTGACCGGCCCTTTATATGTAAATCTCTTCGCAGGGGTGGGTCGCCGTTCCCCGACCTCGTTCCCGTCCCGTCCAGACATCGGTCCGCGTCCTGTTCCAGCATTCCGAGACACGTTTTTTACATTCTAGGACGATCGCGAGACCAAATCCCAACCACTTGTTGCCTCGTGCGTCCGCCCGTCCCCGGCCCCCCGGCCCCCGGTGCGAGCACAGATGGAGGTTCTGAACGTGGGAAAGAAACAAAACAATAAAATAAAATAAAGGGCCGTCTCAACATCGTAATGAGAGCGTGATGCAAGGACATGGACTTCTGAGTGGGAGAGCCTCCGGCATTGCGTGCCGGGGGGCCGGGCGACCGCCCACGCCATTCGACGACCCGCCGGCGGGACCCCGTCCGTCCGTGCCCTCGATATGAGGAGCGGTGCGAGCGCTCTCCGACATCCTCGCGGCGAGCGGGTGGTTGTAGTGCGAGGGACTGCTCAGTGAGACGTGTGGCGGTTCTGATGTAAGGGCTTTGTGTGTTTTAGAACACGCCGTGCGTCAGCGCCCGTACCCAGGCTCATTTCCTCTATTTCGTCCCTTCTTTTCTTCTCCTCGGCTGCGGCGGCCGGCGAGGTCGCGAAGGCCGTCAGCCGTAATGGATGTGCACACAATGAATAATGGTGCACCGCGGACGGAACCCGATCGCGACCCGATGAATCGGACCGTCCCGTCGTCTCGCCGACACAATGTCCTTATCAGCCGCGCGTAATGCGCCGACGTCAGCAGATTCCAAACGGTCAAAACCTTCGGAACGAATGCGTAAGAGAACCTTTCAGAACCGTTCTGCACAGGAAGTGGATTATTACTCTCATGACGACCTTCGTCTGGACCAGAGGTCAACGCTTCCATGCTTTCATTTTTTTTTTACGCATATACCACTTACAGGTGGCTTAGTGGTTTAGCATGTTCTCCTCTCAGCGCTGGGGATTCCCAGCTCGAATCCCCATCTGGGTGGAGTTTCCATGTTCTCCCCGTGTCCGCGTGGGTTTCCTCCGGGTTCTCCGGTTTCCTCCCACAGTCCAAAAACATGGATCAAGTCAATTGAGTTCTCCAAATTGCCCCATATAGAGTGTGTCTGTGTGTGTGAGTGTGTGTCCAGCGATGGATTGGCGCCCTGTCCTGGGTCTATCTGCCCAGCGCCCAAGACGAGTGCCCCTGGGTGGGCATAGGGAACCGCACCATGACCCTAGTAGAGGATAAAGTGGATGTTCTCCCCGTGTCCGTGTGGGTTTCCTCCGGGTTCTCCGGTTTCCTCCCACAGTCCAAAAACAAGGATCAAGGTGAATTAAATTATACAAATTGCCCCATTTAGAGTGTGTATGTGTGAGTGTGTGTCCAGCGATGGATTGGCGTCCTGTCCTGGGTGTATCTGCCCAACGCCCGAGACGTTCTCCCTTGGATGGGCATAGGGAACCGCACCGCGACCCTAGAGGGATAAAGTGGATGTTCTCCCCTTGTCCGCGTGGGTTTCTTCCGGGTTCTCCGGTTTCCTCCCACAGTCCAAAAACATGGATCAAGGTCAATTGAGTTCTCCAAATTTGCCCCATATAGAGTGTGTCTGTGTGAGTGAGTGTGTGTCCAGCGATGGATTGGCGCCCTGTCCTGGGTGTATCTGCCAAGCGCCCGAGACGTCCCCTGGGTGGGCATGGGACACCCCCCCACTCCTGCGACCCTAGTAGAGAATAAAGTGGATGGATAGTACAGTACTAATCAAACGTTTGGACACGCCCCCTTCTTGCTCCTTTTATTGTCCGTGTTCTTAGTTCCACTTTCTGTAAAGATGGACTTTGTAGTTCTACAATTCCACACTGTAGTCCATCTGTTTGTTCTACAGTACATACTGTGTTCTCTGTTCTAATGGTCAGGACCCCGATAGTACCACCACAGAGCAGGGATTATTTGGTGCCTATCCCAGCAGTGTCACTGAGGTGGAGAAATGAAACTCCAGCAGCACTGCTGCACTAACCCCCCCCCCCCCCACCACCACATCAGTGTCACTGCAGAACTGACAATAAACAATCCACCACCCAAATGATACCTGTTCTGTGATGCTCCTGAGAACCAACAGGGGACTAACAACAACAAAGAACACAGATGGACTACAGTCTGTAATTGTAGAACTACTATGGTAAGTGGAGGACATGGGGTCCAAACTCTGGACTAATACTTTGGTTCTCATAATAAACCAATAACGGTTTTACATTTGAACTGTGTTGTTTGTCGATGTTTTAGCTTGGGTGGCACGTTTACCGTATTTATTTATTTTAAGTATCTGTGGTTTATTAAGTACACACATTTCCGAGATGTATTTAAAGACGTGCGATTGTTGCATTTTCCACGTAAACAAGTCCGATGTGACCACGCTGAGCTAAGCTTTCCATGGACCCGCCGCTCCGCCGCCATGACCCAATGAAGGATTTTCTGGACGCAGACGCTGTTTGCGTTGGTTGAAGCATCGATTGAGAGGTCAGCTTTTCCATGTCGGTGCATCAGGCGCCGTCCTCGCTCAACCCGTCCTGATTCCTTTCAGCAGAGTGTGAGCATGCATTGATCAGCCGGTCCGGGGCATCCATGCGAAGGCCACATGTTTCTTCTCTTAAGAGCCTGTGGGATCAACACACAGGGGCGAATGGAAACGAGCCTCCACATGGACTAACGCGGTCGGGCAGAGCAGACCCAGATGGACCGAGCTGCTTTCTCAGATCTTTATCGCGCTCGTTCCCGTTTTAAATTCCAGATGGATCGCATGGTGGACTGAACCTGACGTCCATGAGAACCGGGGACTATACACACCCACTGGACACTCGATTAGATCCACCTTTTAGCTTGTATACTCAATACCCGCTCCGAGAGCCAACAGGGGACTAACACAAACAAAGAACACAGATGGACTACAGTCTGGAATTATAAAACTACAAAGTCCATCTGTATGATAAGTGGAGGAGATAGAGGATGGAGCAGGACTGCATGTAAACAAATCACAGTATCATAACATCACAGAACAGGTAAAACATAACATCATTTGGGTGGTGGATTGTTTATCTCCATCTCCTCCACTCACCACAGAGATGGACTTTGTAGTTCTACAATTACAGACTGTAGTCCATCTGTGTTCTTTGTTGTTGTTAGTCCCCCTGTTGGTTCTCAGGAGCATCACAGAACAGGTATCATTTGGGTGGTGGATTGTTTATTGTCAGTTCTGCAGTGACACTGACACTGGGGTTAGTGCAGCAGTGCTGCTGGAGTTTCATTTAAACACCTCAGTGACACTGCTGGGATAGGCACCAAATAATCCCTGCTCTGTGGTGGTACTATTGGGGTCCTGACCATTAGAACAGAGAACACAGTATGTATTGTAGAACACAAACAGATGGACTACAGTCTGGAATTGTAGAACTACAAAGTCCATCTTTACAGACATGAACTGAGAACACGGACTGGGACGGCTGGGATAGGCACCAAATAATCCCTGCTCTGTGGTGGTACTATTGGGGTCCTGACCATTAGAACAGAGAACACAGTATGTACTGTAGAACAAACAGATGGACTACAGTCTGGAACTGTAGATCTACAAAGTCCATCTTTACCGACATGAACTGAGAACACGGACAATAAGTGGAGCAAAAATGGGGCGTGGCCAAACGTCTGGCTGGTGCAGTATGATGGTATACGGCATTGACATGGATACAAAATACACAAACAATGGAGACTGTGATCAAAAGTTCTCCATCTCCTGGAAAAGGTTCAGGAAAAATCCCCCCCACACACACCCTCCACCTCAATAACACCCCCCCCCCCCCCCAAAGAACTCCATCGACGTTGGTTCTTTGCGTGAGGAACTTGTTCTCGTCTTTTTCTCAGAATTAGCATTCAACGCTACCACCTGCTTCATTTTCCCCCCTCCCCCTCCCCCTCCCCCCCAATCAAATCCCACTGATTGTTATGATGTTTTTTTGGTAAGTGCCGGGAGTCCGTCAGCGATGATGAAGCTGGCTCTCAGATTGGATGGAAATGTTGGTCAGCGCTTCAGTAAATCCACGACGCGTCCAGAGTGTTTGTTTCCCCGAGGCATTTTTGTTGTTGGTCCAACTTCCTGTGCGAATATTGCGCTCATATATCTCTCTCCGCTTCGTCTCTTTGCTTGATTTAGCTTTAGGACGGAATGCCGCGCCTTTCGAATCACAATGTTCTTGGTATTTGTCGGGGTGCGGGAGTTCACGCCAATAAATAAAAAAAACCCTGAAACGGTTGCATAATGACGAGGCGGAGATGTACGTTATGAACCAGGGTGAAAATCTGTGTGTGTGTGTGTGTGTGTGTGTGTGTGTGTGTGTGTGTGTGTGTAAGTGTTCTATATGCAAATCCACACCGTTGCTTTGATCACCTCGACATTGGACATACTCACTCTTTAGGACCCTGAGGAGGTTTATACACACACCTCATGAGTTCTTACCACCTCTATGCAGGTAGAGCAGCATTATCTGTGATTGGTGGAGAGCATTGGTTGGAGAGCATTGGTGGAGAGCATTGGTTGGAAAGCATTGGTGGAGAGCATTGGTTGGAGAGCATTGGTGGAGAGCATTGGTTGGAAAGCATTGGTGGAGAGCATTGGTTGGAGAGCATTGTTTGGAGAGCATTGTTTGGAGAGCATGGTTGGAGAGCATGGTTGGAGAGCATGGTTGGAGAGCATTGGTGGAGAGCATTGGTGGAGAGCATGGTTGGAGAGCAGGGTTGGAGAGCATGGTTGGAGAGCATGGTTGGAGAGCAGGGTTGGAGAGCATTGGTGGAGAGCATGGTTGGCATCATTGTGCCAAGATGAAACTTATATTTAGGCTAAGTTGTTTAGTTTAGGGTTTTTTTCTCTTCATTAGTTAAATAAAGGAGCGGCATGGTGGCTTAGTGGTTTAGCATGTTCTCCCAGCGCTAGGGATTCCCGGTTCGAATCCCAATCTGGGTGGTTTCCATGTTCTCCTCGTGTCCGCGTGGGTTTCCACGGTTTCTTCCAATAGTCCAAAAAAATGGATTAATGTCAATTAAGTTATCCAAATTGCCCCATATAGAGTGTGTCTGTGTGTGTGTGTGTGTGTGTGTGATCGGCGCCCTGTTTACACAACTTCAAGTTCAAGTAATTTATTTATATATTTACATCGTCACAAAGCAGCTTTACAGAGTTATAAGCCTTCGAACCCCCAAAGAGCAAGCTGAAGCGACAGTGGCAAGAAAAAAAACTCCCTGTTGTGTTATTTTAAGGAAGAAACCTTGTGAGGACCGAGGCTCAGTGGGGGAGCCTTGCAACTGTACAGCATTTGCTACTGTTTCTTCCCCATGCCCGTCCAGACCCAAGACCATAGGGTGCCAATCCATCACTGGGTTCAGAAACAACGAGCACAGATGGACTACAGTCTGTGATTGTAGAACTACAAAGTCCATCTCTATGATAAGTGGAGGAGAGATGATGGAGCAGGAAGGGGGCGTGTCCAAACGTTGGACTGGTGCTGCATGTTCTTCGCATCATTAACCCTTAATGGCAATAAAGTGGGTTTTACGACTTTACAAATAAAAGACAGATTTAAATAATTATTCATCTTTAAACTAAAAGAACTTTTATAATCATTCATTCATTATATCCTGCTTTATCCTCTATTAGGGTCGCGGTGGGGTTCCCCATGCCCATCCAGGGAAGAACGTCTCGGGCTCTGGGCAGATACACCCAGGACAGGGCGCCAATCCATCGCTGGACACACACTCACTCACACAGACACACTCTATATGGGTCAATTTTGAGAATTCAATTGACTCGATCCATGTTTTTGGACTGTGGGAGGAAACCGGAGAACCCGGAGGAAACCCACGCGGACACGGGGAGAACATGGAAACTCCACCCAGATGGGGATTCGAACCGGGAATCCCTAGAGCCGAGAGGAGAACGTGCTAACCACTAAGCCACCGTGCCGCCCAACTTTTCTATTGTAATTGATATTTCTTTGGTTGACCAATCAGGCGACGTCGTGCGCGTGTTTTCCGAACACGCTGTTTTTCGGTTCTCGCCGTCAGCGCACCCACAGAGAGCAGAGCACAGATGAATTTACGATTGCGCTGCGAGTGGATTTGGAACGCAGGGGCCACTTGGCCTCGCAGTCCCCGGCGTCTCGGACGGCTCGGGCGTTCGGGTGCATCATCCGGCCGCGCGGTCGCGAGAGCCCTCGGTTCCGTCTCCAACATTCTTCTCCTGTGAACCACGTTGACTGGCATCTCGTCAGAAGCGTTAATCACGCTGCGTGACAACGGTCGGAAGGTTTGCGGCCCCGGGGCCAATCTGTTGCTATAAACACTGTCAGCCTCCTGCGTTCTGTCCAAACGGTGGAGCAGAACCAGTGTGTGTGGTTCTGACGTCGGCCCGGTGGAGTGCGCCGTGCTGAATGCGTCCACATCCCATTCGAAGGAATGCAGTGATTAATGTCTGCTGTACAGGACACGATGGACATCCAATTCTGTCCCCGAAATCTACAGAGACGTACCGTCCAGGATTCCTAACGGAACCACGAGGTCCCAAAATTACACGGACAAAAAAACCGATACACAGCTTTAATCCCCGACTCAGGGGTTTCATCACGTCTGTGGTCCAAATGAACCTCCTCATGCTCCTCTTCTTGTCCATGTTCTCCTGTAAAGATGGACTTTGTAGTTCTACAATTCCAGACTGTAGTCCATCTGTTTGTGTTCTACAGTACATACTGTGTTCTCTGTTCTAATGGTCAGGACCCCAATAGTACCACCACAGAGCAGGGATTATTTGGTGCCTATCCCAGCAGTGTCACTAAGGTGTTTAAAGGTAACTACACTGCTGCACTAAAACCCCCTCACCACATCAGTGTCACTGCAGAACTGACAATAAACAATCCACCACCCAAATGATACCTGTTCTGTGATGCTCCTGAGCCAACAGGGGACTAACAACAACAAAGAACACAGATGGACTACAGACTGTAATTATAAAACTACAAAGTCCATCTATATGATAAGTGGAGGAAATAGATGATGGAGCCAGAAGGGGGCGTGTCCAAACTTTTGACTGCTACTGTATGTTCTTTGCATCATTAATCTTTAATGGTAATAATGTGCGTGTTACGACTTTAAGAATCCATTATGTCTTTTACAATTAAAAGACTGTTTAAAGATAGATGTATAGAATACTTTATTTTTATTTTATCCTGAAAGAAATTTAGCAGCCAGTAGCAACAACAATACAATAAACATTATTAAAATAAAGGGAATGAATGTAAAAATAAAATAAAATAAAATAAAATAAATAAAATAAAATAATAACAAATACTTATTTATCTTCAAACCAAAGGAACTTTTATTTTCCATCCATCCATTATCTTCTGCTTTATCCTCTATTAAGGTCACGGGGGGGTTCCCCATGCCCATCCATGGGAGAACATTTCAGGCGCTGGGCAGATAGACCCAGGACAGGGCGCCAATCTATCGTTGGGCACACACTCACTCACACACACTCACACACTCTATATGGGGCAATTTGGAGAACTCAATTGACTTGATGCATGTTTTTGGACTGTGGGAGGAAAACGGAGAACCCGGAGGAAACCCACGCGGACACGGGGAGAACATGGAAACTCCACCCAGATGGGGATCCGAACCGGGAATCCCTAGCGCTGAGAGGAGAACATGCTCAACCACTAACCCACCGTGCCGGCCAACTTTTATTTTGTAATGGATATTTATTTTGTTGTTCTTACATAAATAGGTGGGGAGGGTTGGTTGTGTGGTGGGGGGGGTTCCGAGGTAACTGTGAGTGTGTGTTAGGGTGGGCGAGTGTGTGTGCCCAGCGATAGATTGGCGCCCTGTCCTGGGTGTATCTGCACAGCGCCCGAAACGTTCTCCCCTGTTCTCTGAATGGGAATAGGGGACACTCCCCTGAGACTCTGGTCCTCAGCAGAGGACTAAGCAAAAGATCATGAGATGGGAGCGGCATGGTGGTATTCAAGGTTTGAATCCTGATCTGGGTGGAGTTTGTATGTTTTCCTTGTGTCTGTGTGGGTTTCCTCCGGGTGCTCTGGGTTCTTTCCACAGTCTAAATCCATGTATTCAAAGTGAAGTGTGTGCTCCAAATAGCCTTCATCATAATTTGCCCCTATATAGTGTCTGTGTGTGAGTGAGTGAGTGAGTGTGTGTCCAGTGATAGATTGGCGTCCTGTCCTGGGTGTATCTGCCCAGCGCCCAAAACGTTCTCCCCTGGATGGGAATAGGGAACCCCCCCCCCACCCATGACTCTGGTCCTTAGTAGATGATTAAGCCAAAGATCATGAGATGGGAGCGGCATGGTGGCGTAGTGGTTGGCACTCCTGCCTCTCCAGATTTGCATGTTTTCTTTGTGTCTGTGTGGGTTTCCTCTGGGTTCTCTGGGTTCCTTCCACAGTCCAAATCCATGTATTGAAAGTGAACTTGGGTGCTCCAAATAGCCTTCATCTTAATTTGCCCCTATATAGTGTCTGTCTGAGAGTGAGTGTGTGCCCAGCGATGGATCGGCGCCCTGTCCTGGGTGTATCTGCCCAGGGGCCGAAACGTTCTCCATCGGATGGGCATTGGCCCCGCCCCGTGACCCAGGTCCCTATTGGAGGAAAAAGTGTAAGAATGAGGTGGTGGCAGCAGGACTCTGAAGCCATCGGTCCGATGCTGTGGCACTGACCCCTGCGGGGTTCTGGATGAGGAACTGGTGATACCTCGACGAAAAAACGAGGCCAGGTGAGGGTTCGAGCCCTCGTCCGGTTCACAAGTCATTGCCGGAAGCTCTTAAAGCCCTCGCTTCATGCTAAACGGCCTCAGATTTAAGGACTCCGCTGATCCCCTTCACTCTGAGACGCAGAGCTTACCTCCCAGCCGCTCAGTCATCAGCGCGGGGGAGAAGAAAACCCCCAAAACCTCCGAACGGCGGGTTCATGTCAGCGGCATAAGACCTCGTGATGGATGGAACGTTCCGCGATGCTGCGCTATAACGCGAGGAGGGTTTCGCGAGGGAACCAGGCGATGATCACAGCGGGCCATTTGCAGATTAAAGGTGGTGGGGGTTCCGCGGTCCCCCACGCTCCAGGTCTTTTATTAGAGGCCGGCCGGGCCGGTCGCTTTAAACGGTCTGGACGGCGTCCCGGGAGTGGAGTGTGTTCTGAGAACTTGTAGCGGTTTGGCCTTCGAGTCGCCGATGACGCCGCTGTGAACACGCGCCAAGAAAGGAACCAACCGAGAACCTTGCGCCAGATACGGTGACGGAGCTCTGAGTGTGCAGTTCCAACGGAGATCCTTTCACTGAGAGCGGCACTCACCGGCCACTTTATTAGAGACAAAGATAACGTGGGTAGAGAGACGAATGGACCACCTGCTGTGTGGTGGTTCCAAATGTTCTATCCATCCATTATCTCCCGCTTTATCCCCTATTACGGTCGTGGGGGGGTCGGGGGTTCCCCATGCCCATCCAGGGGACAACGTTTTGGGCGCCGGGGATACACTCAGGACAGGGCAACAATCCGTTGCTGGACACACACTCACACACACTCTATTTGGGGCAATATGGAGAACTCAATTGACCTTGATCCATGTTTTTTGGACTGTGGGAGGAAACCGGAGAACCCGGAGGAAACCCACGCCGACATGGGGAGAACATGGAAACTCCACCCAGATTGGGATTCGAACCGGGAATCCCCAGCGCTGAGAAAACATGCTAAACCACTAAGCCACCGTGCCACCCTATTATATATATTATTTTTGGCACCGTAGTTAGGGAGGGTTCCCCATGCTCATTTAGGGGAGAACGTCTCGGGCGCTGGGCAGATACACCCAGGACAGGACGCCAATCCATCGCCGGGCACACACTCACACACACACACACACACACGCTATATGGGGCAAATTTGGAGAATTCAATTGACCTTGAGCCATGTCCTTGGTCTGTGGGAAGCAACCGGAGAACCCGGAGCAATCCCACGCGGACTGAAGGTGGTTCTAAAGATTAATACTCGTGCATCCCCAACTGCTTGACCAGTAGCATCAGGCCGGAGTCCGTGGCTGAGGAGGACAATTTAAAATAATGTTATTAAAATGACATCTTCCAGCAACGTGCCGAACGGCAACCGCGTGAGACGTGTCCATCGGGACGCCGGCGGCTCCGGCGGAGACGGCGGGCCCTCTGAGGGTTCCAGGAGGCGGAGCGTGTCCATGTGCAGTTTCCATTACCTTCCACTGCAGTCAGCACTGGGGCCACACGCTCCCAGCCTCTCACGCTCGGCCGTAATCCACCCCCCCCCCCCCCCCGCCCATCCCGAGCCGATCCGTCAGACGCTCCGCGGCGGGCGCATCTCCACGCATGCGAAGGCCTGGCAACAACAAGGCAGCAGGGCGAACATTTAGCGAGAAACGGCAATGGGAAACACGTGGACGCGCCGCGTTACGTAAAGGGAGGGGAGGCGGCGGACGGCGGGCTTAATGGAAAGCATTCGGCGGCGCTCGTCCGCGTTCGCCGAGGCCGAGGACGGCCGGGACGGCCAGGGGTTGCATGTGAAGAGCCGAGGCGCGTTCCTCGCCCGTCCGTCCAAGTTTTAAGAGGCAACATGTTGTTCCTTCTCCACTCTTTCGGTTCCCTGGCTCCACGCCGGATGAGGTCGGATTAATGGATACGAGTCACGGGTTGCGGCGGCACGGCGGCCTAGTGGTTTGGCATGTTCTCCTCTCAGCGCTAGGGATTCCCGGTTCGAATCCCCATCCGGGTGGGGTCTCCATGTTCTCCCCGTGTCCGCGTGGGTTTCCTCCGGGTTCTCCGGTTTCCTCCCACAACATGCGACTCGTGGGATGGCCTGTGGTTACAGGAACCTCTCTATTGAGCTGAAGGTTTCCCAGTTCAGTTGCCCCACCCCGGTCCCCCTTCATGAACGGACACGGGGAGGACATGGAAACTCCACCCAGATGGGGATTCGAACCGGGAATCCCTAGTGCTGAGAGGAGAACATGCTAAACCACTAAGCCAACGTGCTGCCTGTAATATATCTGTAAATGTAAATATAGGGATAAATATAGGATTCTATCTCTCTATCTAACCCTTTACTTAACTCAGTGTGTGTGTGTGTGTGTGAGTGTGTGTGTGTGTGTGTGTGTGTGTGTGTGTGTGAGTGTGTGTGTGAGTGTGTGTGTGTGAGTACTGTATACAGAACTTTATAGATGACTTTGTTGAAATTGTTCACCCAACAATCTGTCTTTGGTTTGTCATCAGAACCCCACACACACACACAACGCCTCGATTTAGACGCTGCGCCTTGCACCACCACGCCACCTTTGCTTCATACACCATACCATACCCACCATACTTACCATACCCACCATGCCCACCATACCCATCATACTTACCATACCCACCATACCCACCATACCCATCATACTTACCATACACATCATACCCACCATACTTACCATACCCATCATACTTACCATACCCACCATGCCCACCATACCCATCATACTTACCATACCCACCATACCCACCATACCCATCATACTTACCATACACATCATACCCACCATACTTACCATACCCATCATACTTACCATACCCATTATACCCACCATACCCACCATACTTACCATACTTACCATACCCACCATACTTACCATACCCACCATACTTACCATTCCCACCATACTTACCATACCCATCATACCCACCATACTTACCATACCCATCATACCCACCATACTTACCATACCCATCATACCCTCCATACTTACCATACCCATCATACCCACCATACTTACATACCCACCATACCCACCATACCCACCATACTTACCATACTTACCATGCCCACCATACCCACCATACTTACCATACCCACCATACTTACCATACCCACCATACTTACCATACTCACCATACTTACATACCCACCATACCCACTATACTTACATACCCACCATACTTACCATACCCACCATACCCATCATACCTATCATACTTACCATACCCACCATACCTACCATACCCCCAAGGTGTCAATTCCCTTGTATTGATTTGTGTGAACTACAGTGTATAGTTGGTAAAGCTTTGATCTCACAGGTACATTTATTTACTATGAAACCACCAGTTTGGATGGAGGTCCTGCCACTCGGCGGCAAGACAGACATCCATCCATGGTGATGGGTTCCGGCGAGGTTCCAAGAGAGGGAGGAAACTGGCACCGGCGCTGGCCGCCGATGCCAGGTTCGAGTCCGAGACGCTGACGGGAAAACCGTTTTGCGCGAAAGAAATCCGAGTGCCGTTTCCAAAATGAGTTCCTCCGCTCCCGAGAGCAAGCGTGGACGCGGCAATATATCGTCCTGTCCCCCACCCACGTCTGTAATAAGTCACTGTACAGAAGAAACTATGTTATTAACGCATAAAAAAAACAAAAAAACAAAACAGTCCGTATTTAAAGCCGATGACAGGTATAAAATTAAGTTTATAGTTTATAAGGTGAACTCGACGGGCGGTGCCAGCGTTCCCGTGGCGCTTTGGCTCAGGGTGCATCATCTTAATGTTCCAGTATAAAATCACTGCACCGGGGCTGTGTGTGTGTGTGTGTGTGTGTGTGTGTGTGTGTGTGTGTGTGTGTGTGTGGGGTGGGGGTAAAACGAGACCTGCACCCTGCTACACCCCACCGACTTCACAATCTAGATCTTGAAACTTGTCACCTCCCACACAGGTCTCTATGGCAACCATGGAGTCTGTGGCGGGTACATCTAAATCTCGGGGCTCTCTTTTGTTTTTCGTGATGAGAGTTGGGTTCCCATCGGCCTCCCATGAGCTTTGATCCCCCGAAAACAGCCTCCCTCTCAGATCCCACACCTGCCGCCTCCTACCCGTCTGGTTCCCGTGTGCGTCGCCCACATCAAGGCGGACGAGCCTCCCCTGCACCTCCCGCGGGACGGGTCCGAGTGTCCCGGTGGGGAGTGTGCGGCGGTGTGGCGTGCAGGCCGCGTGTTAACGCGTTGCACTTTCCGTGCCCGGTGTGAGGCATCGGCGCAGAAGCGCTTTGATTCCGCGGGCGCAGTCGGGAGGCGCGCTGGTGACATAGCTCGTGACGCGCTCGTAAACCTGGCGGATTTCGGGTCGTTAACCCATAAAGCGCTTTGATGGATGATGAAAACGACGGAGCTGACGGTCACCTGCGGAGGTTTCGGCTTCTTTAATCTTGCACGCCGCTCGTAATGGCTCGCAGTAAAAGAGCCTGCGGGACGCAAATACAATGCGGGGTCCGGCGCGCCGGATCGGGAGTGCGTCCGGCGCGCCGGTCATGCTTGCACGTGGAGACAATTTGGAACACACATGACGGCGTGACACACGTTTGTACTTTCATTGTCTATTTTATTAGTGCTGCAGACCATCGTTCTACAATTACTGCCTTTTACTCTGTTCTCTAATGATGGAACCCCCACGGTGCGCAGGCTGTTTGGGTGGCGGATGACTCCCAGCGCGGTGGTGACCTTGGCGCGGTGACGGCGACGCTCTGTAATGCACTGGTTTGAGTGGATGGGACACGGCGGGGGCGCTTTAAAAATCCACCACCTAAATGTTTCCAGCAGCCCATATGCAGCACTGATGACCCATGTCCGTCCAGGGGAGATCTATCAGCAATCTATCGCTGGGCACACACTCACTCACATACACACACACACACACTCTATATGGGGCAATTTGGAGAATTCAATTGACCTTGATCCATGTTTTTGGACTGTGGGAGGAAACTGGAGAACCCGGAGGAAACCCACGCGGACACGGGGAGGACATGGAAACCTCACCCAGATAGGGATTCGAACTGGGAATCCCTAACGCTGAGAGGAGAACATGCTAAGGGCAACAATTACATGTCAATGTCCTTGTACGTAAACGTTCCATGGTTCTGCTGAACGATTACTGGATGGAACCTGGACTTTTATTGGACTGGCGGTCCTGCAGGACGCCCTCAATGGACTTCTATAGTTTTTAATCGTTAAATACGGGTCACGTGATCATCACACAATGGCTGTCCTACACTGTTGATGCTGCCCAGCCGCTCAAGGAGGACGAGTCCCCCACTGAGCCTCGGTCCTCACAAGGTTTCCTCCTTAAAATAACAACACAACAGGGAGTTTTGTCTTGCCACTGTCTCTTCGTCTTGCTCTTTGGAGGTTTAAAGGCGTATAACACTGTACAGCTGCTTTGTAACGATGTACGATTGTAAAAAGCGCTCTATATACAAATGACTTACGCACTTAAAACGTTAGAATAACTGCACGGCTGTCAGACGGCGTGCGTTCTCATCGGGCCCCGACCAGCCTGTCGGCGTGACGTGGTGGACCGGTTTGGGAATCCGTGCTGACGGACGGACAGCCGGTCTGATTTGTGAGTGAGCTGGCTGAAGACGTCGCAGCAGAGGCCGTGCGTCAGAGGCATGAAAATCCCCCTCGTACGTACGTTCTGCGGATCGTGTTCCTCCCGCGGTTCCGGTAGCCGGTGTTTGTTTTGGGTGACTGTGTTACAGGAAGGTTGAAAGACTTAGAAATTGCCAAATCTGTTGTGAGTCACTCCGGAGCAGCTCGCAGGTACAGCTTCCAGTCATGAGTCAGCAGATTCTGAATCTTATATTGACTTTTTTGCGATGCTCTAAATTGCCCCTATATTGTGTGTGTGAGTGTGTGTTCTCAGCAACGGACTGGCACTCTCTCCTGGGTGTATCGCCACAGCGCCCGAAAGTATCTTCTCTGGATGGGCATGGGGATCCTTCCCCCCCCTGCGACCCTAGTGGTTCACACTCACACACACAAACACATGCACAATATAGGGGCAATTTAGAGCATCCAATTCAACTTGAATCCTTGTTCAGGTTGCTTCCAGTCATGAGTCAGCAGATTCTGAATATTATATTTACTTTTTTTTTTAAATATATATTTAATATTGTCTGGTGTAGTGCTCCGCCTCTCAGTGCTGGGATATCTGGGTGGAGTTTGCATGTTCTCCTCGTGTCCGTGTGGGTTTTTCGCCCAGTTCTCCGGTTTCCTCCCACATTCCAAAAACATGGATTTAAGGTGAAATGGCTGCTCTAAATTGCCCCTATATTGTGAGTGTGAGTGTGCGTTCTCATCAATGGACTGGCACCCTCTCCTGAGTGTATCGCCCCAGCGCCCGAAAGTATCTTATCTGGATGGGCATGGGGAACCCCCCTGCGACCCTAGTGGTACACACACACACACACACACACACACACACACACACACACTATATGGAGCCAATTGTGACAGCATCCAATTCAACTTGAATCCATGTTTTGTGGGAGGAAATCTGAGAACCGAGAGAAAACCAACGCGGACACAGGGAGAACATGAAAACTCCACCCAGATCGGGATTCGAACCCGGATCCCCAGTGCTGAGTGGCAGACGTGCTGACCACTACACCTTACCACCCAGATATGATACTGTTTTTTTTATTTGCATTAATAATGAAATAATTTATAATTTGTGTTTAGTTTTTTTTTTTTTTTACCTAATGATGCTTTAAAAGTTCAATAGCTGCGCTGGAGGTTTGTTCAATTAGTGTGTGTGTGTGTGTGTGTGTGTGTGTGTGTGTGTGTGTGTGTGTGAGAGAGAGAGAGAGAGAGATTTATGTGTTTGAGCAAATTATTTGAAAGATCATGTAAATAGAAGTCTGGATTAAAAGTTTCACAGGTTCTCATTGAAGCGATTGAGGTTTTATGTGGAAAAGTCGAGGTGAGGGACAAAACACTCCTGAGTTGAAGATAGGTGTGTGTGTGTGTGTGTGTGTGTGTGTGTGTGTGTGTGTGTGTGTGGTGGGAGCATGAGTGATTTTCCATGATGAACATTATTACCTTGTAAATACCAATGTGTCTCTGGCTCAGCGTAGAAAACACAATCTAACAATCCCAGGCAGAAATCAGCATCCACTGTTTATTTATACTATAAATTGGGACCTCCATCATCTCCTCATATTTATTATTTTTATCGAGATGGAAAGCTATAAATAAAAAAGGAAAAAACAAATGAGCTATCTATAATTAAGGAGGCAGAGTTTTTACTTTTAAATACAAAATTCAGCAGATTAGCCTTAATGTAATGCAATATAATGTTTTCCACTTCAAAATCTGAAATGTAGAGGATGCAGTGTGGAGTGTAGACACCTAACCAGCAACAGCAAACAATGGGCTTTAAGATCCATAACCAACAAACACTGTGCATTTGGGATTATAATAGTTGTGGTAACTGTAATTTGAGGGATTATTGTAGTTGTGGTAACTGTGGTTTATAAGGGATTATTGTAGTTGTGGTAACTGTAATTTGAGGGATTATTGTAGTTGTGGTAACTGTAATTTGAGGGATTATTGTAGTTGTGGTAACTGTAATTTGAGTTATTATTGTAGTTGTAGTAACTAATTTGAGTTATTATTGTAGTTGTGGTAACTGTAATTTGAGGGATTATTGTAGTTGTGGTAACTGTAATTTGAGTTATTATTGTAGTTGTGGTAACTGTAATTTGAGGGATTATTGTAGTTGTGGTAACTGTAATTTGAGTTATTATTGTAGTTGTGGTAACTGTAATTTGAGGGATTATTGTAGTTGTAGTAACTGTAGATTGAGGGATTATTGTAGTTGTAGTAACTGTAGATTGAGGGATTATTGTAGTTGTGGTAACTGTAATTTGAGGGATTATTGTAGTTGTGGTAACTGTAATTTGAGGGATTATTGTAGTTGTGGTAACTGTAATTTGAGGGATTATTGTAGTTGTGCTAACTGTAATTTGAGGGATTATTGTAGTTGTGCTAACTGTAATCTGAAAGATTCCAGTAGTTATGATAACTGTAATTTTAGAGATTATTGTAGTTGTGGTAACTGTAATTTGAGGGATTATTGTAGTTGTGGGAACTGTAATTTGAGGGATTATTGTAGTTGTGGTAACTGTAATTTGAGGTATTATTGTAGTTATGGTAACTGTAGCTTGAGGGATTCCAGTAGTTATGATAACTGTAATTTTAGTTGTAGTAACTGTAGATTGAGGGATTATTGTAGTTGTGGTAACTGTAATTTGAGGGATTATTGTAGTTGTGGTAACTGTAATTTGAAAGATTCCAGTAGTTATTATAACTGTAATTTTAGAGATTATTGTAATTGTGGTAACTGTAATTTGAAGGATTATAGTAGTTGTGGTAACTGTAGATTGAGGGTCCTTTAATCTTGAATTGTTAAGCGTCATTAAAGCCACTAATAAAAGTCCGTTATGTAATAATAAATAATAATAAACGTAAGTTGGTTTTAGTGATTGTGTTTTTAATTAGTCGTCCATCGTCGGTTCCTGCAGCAGATTAAAACGTTAATAAGAAGCCAGCCTCACTCCGCAGTGGCAGCTCTGGAAGCGGCGCAGCTCTGTCAGCGAGGCGCCGCAGAACGAAGGCTTCGCGGCGAATGCGAAGCCCAGCTTGCGGCGAACTCAGCGCCTCGCGGCCCAAAGCGTTTTCACAGCGCCAACGACACGTTTCCAAACGACGCCAAATAATGAGAATGTCAGGGTCACCCGAATCCCGATACGAGTTGGACGGCGCCACACGTGACCCGAGACTCCAGAATAAATGGACTGTGAAATGATTTCAGAGGAGACGCGGAGAACGTGTGTGACACGACCCGAACGGTCCGCCGCGAGGAACAGTCGAAAAAAAACACCAAAAAAACACGTCCCATCAATCAGTCCGCCCGCGCTCATAATCATTCCTCCATATCCATCCAACAGACACTTACTGCACCATGAGAACCGCCGTAGAACGTTTAACCTGCTCCACTCACCCTGACGATGAACTTTGTAGTTCTACAATCTCAGACTGTAGTCCATCTGTGTGTGTTCTACAGTACATACTGTGTTCTCTGTTCTAATGCTCAGGACCCCAGTAGTACCACCACAGAGCAGGGGTTATTTGGTGCCTATCCCAGCAGTGTGACAGGTGTTTAAATGAAACTACCCTCACCACATCAGTGTCACTGCAGAACTGACAACAAGCAATCCACCACCCAAATGAAACCTGTTCTGTGATGCTCCTGACCAACAGAGAACAGAGAACCAACAGGGGACGAACAACAACAAAGAACACAGATGGACTACAGTCTATAATTGTAGAACTACAAAGTCCATCTATATGATAAGTGGAGGAAACAGATGATGGAGCCAGAAGGGGGCGTGGCCGAAAGTTGGACAGGTACTGTATATATTTAGTTTATTAAATAATAAATATTGGGTGGAGTTTCCATGTTCTCCCCGTGTCTGCGTGGGTTTCCTCCGGGTTCTCCGGTTTCCTCCCACAGTCCAAAAACATGGATCAAGTCAATTGAGTTCGCAAAATTGCCCCATATAGAGTGTGTCTGTGTGAGTGAGTGTGTGCCCAGCGATGGATTGGCACCCTGTCCTGGGTCTATCTGCCCAGCGCCCGAGACGTTCTCCCCTGGATGGGCATGGGGAACCCCCCCGCGACCCTAATAGAGGATAAAGCGGGAGATAATGAATGAATGAATGAAATCTATTGGTCGGTCGTTTGTAAACTGATACGCCTCCTGTCAACACGATTAGTAGAATAGAGTTCTGGAGTTCTCCGCAGCGAGGACACGCCGGCTGCCCGCGGCGGCGACTTGGCGACTTGGCGACACGCCGCCGTAAAGAGTTACGTGTTTAATAAGTAAATTGCTGGTTATTAAATGAGCGAATTTCATCGTGTCGTTCGCTCAGACGTCAGATTTCAAAAATACTATAAAAACCTTCTGCGTTTAACGAGGACTGCTGAGGAACCAACCTCGTCTTTTCCCATGTAATCATCAGCCCCGCTTACTCTGGACCTGTGTGTGTGTGTGTGTGTGTGTGTGTGTGTGTGTGTGTGTGTGTGTGTGTGTGTGAGAGAGAGAGAGAGAGAGAGAGAGAGGGCAGCTGTTTCTAATGTTGACTAGAAGTTGATTTATTTGTACAAGCCTGTGTTTAGCTGTATAATTAAATGAGTGCACCGTGTTCTAGAGCCGACTTTCACACATTAATCATAAATTTATCTCCCCGCGTTCAAAAGAACAATCTGTACCCTCGTTAATTTATGATTATTTACATCCACTTCACGTCTAATCACATCGTTAGGCAAAGTTTCGTGGCAGCATTAACAAAACAATTGTGCTTCCAGTTTTAAAATCATTTATGAAGAATAATTAATAGGGGGTGGCACGGTGGCTTAGTGGTTTGGCATGTTCTCCTCTCAGCGCACGTTCTCCCCGTGCCTGCGTGGGTTTCCTCCGGGTTCTCCGGTTTCCTCCCACAGTCCAAAAACATGGATCAAGTCAATTGTGTTCTCCAAATTGCCCCATATAGAGTGTGTGAGTGAGTGAGTGTGTGCCCAGCGATAGATTGGCGTCCTGTCCTGGGTGTATCTGCCCAGCGCCCGAGACGTTCTCCCCTGGATGGGCATGGGGAACCCCCCCCCCCCCCCGCGCAACCCTAATAGAGGATAAAGCGGAAGATAATGAATGAATGAATAATAATTAATTGATTATCTGCAGTTCCCTTAAATTATCACACACACACACACACACACACACACTCACACTTCTAAAATGACAGACTGTAGTTCATCTGTTTTCCTTAGTTTTTGGTTCTTTTAGGTCCCCTTGTTTTCCATTAGAACTTTAACTTTGGTTCTGTGTGTAATGTTTGGCCACACCCCCTTCTGGCTCCATCCTCTATTGGACTTTGATGGACTTTGCAGTTCTACAATTCCAGACTGTAGTCCATCTGTTTGTTCTGTTTGTACATAATGTGTTGTCTGTTCTGATGGTCAGGACCCCAATAGTACCACCACAGAGCAGGGATTATTTGGAGCCTATCCCAGCAGTGTCACTGAGGTGTTTAATTGAAACTACCCTCACCAAATCAGTGTCACTGCAGAACTGACAACAAACAATCCACCACCCAAATGATACCTGTTCTGTGATGCTCCTGAGAACCAACAGAGAACCAACAGGGGACTAACAACAACAAAGAACACAGATGGACCACAGTCTGTAATTGTAGAACTACAAAGTCCATCTATATGGTAAGTGGAGGACATGGAGTCAGAATGGGTCTCAGGACGGTACGACGTTGCTGACATTCGGCCGGCTCTCCGTCGAGCGAGTGGAAGCTGCTCTGGAATTAAAGAACACCCTCGCTCGCCCCGTTCCCCGTCCGCCGGCGTGAGGACGGAATTCGTGCCAAAGAAAAGCGAACTGATCCGAGTGCGTGAACCGGTTGCACTTGAGGCGTCCGCCGCGTGGTTCCCACCCAACAGGTAGATGCCGAGTCTTAAAATACAATAAGACGCAGTTGTGTTTAGTCTCGCTCGACCGCGGAGATGGTTGCTGGAGCAGTTTTTTCCGTCTGCCGTCTCATGTGGTCACATCTGCCCAAACAAACAAGCCAGGGTTAGCAGCTTGCTCCAGAATGTCCCGCATCACAACTGACAAACAAAGGCGTCCAGCGGGGGAAATGTGCGAGGAACCCATCGATCACAAACAGGTGGCGCGCCAAACGCACCCCACAGCTCACGGACGTTCCGGACGGACCGGGCTCTGCATCCGCCCGTCGGGTTCGGGAAGCGTTCCGTCGTGAGAATCGGAATCCTTTCCTGAAATGCCTCGTTCCCGGCGGCGCTCCGTTCGGGAAGCGCCACGTCGCGCCGTTAGATGTCTGTGGAGGACAACGGTCACCGGACCGGTGATGACGTCCTTTGATCCTTCAGTTTTGGTCAGCTGGGACACTTGTTGTAGTCTGGATGCCTCAAGGTTGAAGGTGTTTTTAGCGATGATTCCTTATTTTTGGACATCAGCTCATCACTTTGACCGTTAAATCCTCTAATCGCTTGGGGAGGGGGGGGGGTTCTCCATGCCCTTCCAGGGGAGAACATTTTGGTTGCTGTGCAGATACACGCAGATACACTCACACACACTATATAGGGGCAATTTAGAGCAGCCAATTTACATTGAATCCATGTTTTTGTACTGTGGGAGGAAACTGGAGAACCCAGAGAACATCCATGCAGACACAGGGAGAACATGGAACCTCCATCCAGATTGGGATTCGAACCTGGATCTGCCCATCCAGGGCAGAATGTTTCAGGTGCTGGGCAGATACACCTAGGACAGGGCGCCAATCCATCGCCAAACACTCATATATACTCTATGGGGCCAATTTCCATAGGGCCAATATAGAGCAACCAATTGACCTTGAAGCCATATTTTTAGACTGTGGGAGGAACCCGGAGGACACCCATGTGGTACACGGAGAATTTGGAGTCTCTACTCAGCGCTGACTTGGTGTACGTTCTGATCACCACTCCAGAATTTTAAAGTATTATTCATTCATTCATTATCTTCCACTTTATTCTCTATTAGGGTCGCGAGCGGGGGGTTCCCCATGCCCATCCAGGGGAGAACATCTCAGGCATTGGGCAGATCCATCGCTGGGCACACACTCACTCACACACACACACTCTATATGCGGCAATTTTGAGAAATCAATTGACTTGATCCATGTTTTTGGACTGTGGGAGGAAACCGGTGAACCCAGAGGAAACCCACGCGGACGCGGGAAGAACATGGAAACTCCACCCAGATGGGGATTAGAACCGGGAATCCCTAGCGCTGAGAGGAGAACATGCTAAGCACTAAGCCAGCCTTAAAGTATTAAAAAATAAGAAGTGTAATGTCTTTTTGAAAGTCTGAATGTGAGAAGGCTGAGGTCGGGGTGATGTGTGGATGTGTAATCAGCGTCGTATGGAGTTTCCAGCGGCGCGCGGGGAGCTGACTAATCCGCGTAAATGTCAGAACTCCGGGTCAAAAGTGTGTTAACTAAATCGAGCAGCCGTACGAAAATTCCCCTCGCAGATGTGTTTGCGTTTGTAAAACGTGCCATGGCCTCTTTAATGCGGCCCGTTATTAATTGAGCTGCGGTGGGGCTTGGACCCGGCGCAGGCGCGTTGCCACAGGTGTCCCAGCTGTTTAAACTGGCGCCGCTCCACGTGAGCGGCCGCGCCAGGAATCCGCTTTCTTTGGCGTAATGAGCCGCGTGTTTCTAACGAGGCGCTGCTGCGTTCTCGGCTCCGCCTGGTTCGCGTCCAGGATCTCGCTCCCGCCGAGGCCCGGGTTCTACTCCCGCTCCGTCAGACGTCCGCGGCGCTGCCGATTACAAAACCGAGCTCCGTACGTCGGCTCCTCTGGCCTCCTCACGACTCGCCCAAGCGAAAGATGTTCGCGTTACGTTTCCACCGATGTTGCAAAGTGGTTCATTTATTCATTCAGTAGCTTATGGACCTTCATCAGATCAGCTGGAACTTCTGATAAAAAAATAAATAAAGGGATTTAATTTGTGTTCTGTACTTACCAGCAATCGAACCAGGGACCTTGCTTAAGGGCATCTCAGTCATTGTACTTGGTGTGGGACCAAGAATCAAACCTGGGGGGGGACCCTGCCCAAGGGCACTTCAGTCATAGTACTTAGTGGGACCAGCAGTCTTACTAGGGACCCTGCCCAAGGACACTTCAGTCATTGTACTTGGTGTTGGACCAAGAATCAAACCTGGGGGGGACCCTGCCCAAGGACACTTCAGTCATAGTACTTAATGGGACCAGCAGTCTTACTAGGGACACTGCCCAAGAACACCTCAGTCATTGTACTTGGTGTGGGACCAAGAATCAAACCTGGGGGGGACCCTGCTCAAGGGCACTTCAGTTGTAGTACTTGGTGGGACTGGCAATCAAACTAGGGACCCTGCCCAAGGACACTTCATTCATAGTTCTAGGTGGGAATCAAACTGGGGGGGTACCTTGTTCAATGGCACTTTAGTCATAGCATTAAGTGGGACCAGCAATCAAACTTGGAACATTGCTTAAGGGACCTTCAGTCATAGTACTAGGTGGAACCGGTAATCCAACTAGGGACCTTGCTTAAGGGCCTCTCAGTCATTGTACTTGGTGTGGGATCAAGAATCAAACCTGGGGGGGGGGCCCTGCCCAAGGGCAGTCCAGTCGTAGTACTTGGTGGGACCAGCAGTCGTACTAGGGACCCTGCCCAAGGGCACTTCAGTCATAGATCTAGGTGGGACCTAGATCTATGAGTGGGGGACTGGGCAGGGAAACTGCCCAAAGGCACTTTAGTGATAGTACTTGGTATGACCAAGAATCAAACCAAGGTACCTTGTTCCAGGGCACTTCAGTCATTATACTAGATGGGACCGGCAATCGAACTAGGGACCTTGCTCAAGGGCACTTCCATCATAGGATTAGGTGGGACCGGCAATCAAACTAGGGGCCCTGCTTAAGGGCACTTCAGTCATAGGACTCGGTGGGACCTGCAATCGAACTAGGGGCCTTGCTTAAGGGCACTTCAGTCATAGTATTAAGTGGGACCAGCAATCGAACTAGGGGCCTTGCTCAAGGGCACTTCAGTCATTATACTAGATGGGACCGGCAATCGAACTAGGGACCTTGCTCAAGGGCACTTCCATCATAGGACTCGGTGGGACCTGCAATCGAACTAGGGGCCTTGCTTAAGGGCACTTCAGTCATAGTATTAAGTGGGACCAGCAATCGAACTAGGGGCCTTGCTCAAGGGCACTTCAGTCATAGTACTAAGTGGGACCTGCAATCAAACTAGGGACCCTGCTTAAGGGCACTTCAGTCATAGGACTCGGTGGGACTGGGAATCAAACCACATTGTGTGCTCTCAATGTTTGTGAGAGAACACTTTAGGGAAGGCCCTTCCCCTGGTCATGAACAGAGATTATAATCCAGGTTCTCATCCTCTCATCAGTGTCAGACCTCACGGAGCTGCAGGGAACAGAGTAACCCCCCCCCCCATGCTCCAAAACATTACAGAAAGCCTCCCCCCCCCCGACTCTTAATGAGACGTTCTTCATGCCGAGTGGAACCTGCCCTGTGTGTGTGTGTGTGTGTGTGTGTGTTAGCACCCGAACCATCAGCCCTAATTGCCCCCAGCTTTCTCAGGAAGCCCGTGAACTTCCTTCTCCACTTGACTCCACTTCCTGAAGGGGTCGTTGGAGCAGCTTTGTTTTCTGCGCCGCTCTTCCTCCGTGCGCTCGACCCCGGTTCACACGCTTATTACCACCCCGCTGTTCCGATCAGGGGTATTTACGCTCTGCACCCGGCACCGTCCACTCTTCGGGTCGTGTGTTGGGGGGAAGGCGCGTCAGCGCACCGCGCAGCTTGATTTAAGCCGTCCCAATACTTTCGCCCGTTTGCCGTGTGATCCCCCCGCCGTGTTATGGTCCGTCCCGATTGCGTGGGCCGACCGCATCGATTGCGATGTGGCCTCTGATGTAGGATTTGCGTTGCGTCGCTGAACGGATGGAGAGGCCCTCTTTCTTCACCACCTCATATCGGGGCCTATCCCACACGTTTGTTTTTAGTGCCTGCAGCTGGGGCCCTTCCTCCCTGGAAGTGTAATCAGTATATTTAGCTGTCCTGTTTGCTGGGAGCTGAAAACAAAACGCACGCTTGTTGTGAAGCGAGGAGAGCGCGTTAAAAGCCGGGGTTCGGGTCGTTTCGGGGGGGGTAGCGTGCTCTCGGAACCATCGGGAACCGAGAGCATTTGCGCGGGTCCCGATTTGGAACCGTACTTGTTTCCTTAAGTGTGTTGGGCTACATGATGATCACATGTGGTCGGCTGGTCCGCCTCTCAGCGCTGGGGTTCCGGGTTCGAGTCCCGATCTGGGTGGAGTCTCCATGTTCTCCCCGTGTCTGCATTGGTTTCCTCCCACATTTCCAAAAACATGGATTTTTAGGGTAAATTGGCCGCTCTAAATTGCCCCAATATAGTGAGTGTGTGCCAAGCAATGGATTGCCCAATCGGCCCAGCACCCAAAACACCCGGACGTTCTCCCACTAGTCCCCAGCGTAGGCTTGGATGGACAGATGGATGCTGGTATATCAGCGGTTCTCATAACCCATCATTGGGATCCATACCTTGGTCTCGTGAGGCCATCAGTGGGAGCGTGGACCTGGACGGGGCACCACCACACACCCGCTCGTACCTACAGCCGTGGTACTTCGGCATTAGGTCTTTAATCACAGTATTAAATAAACACTTGGGTTGGGTTTTTAATCTTTAATGGTTGTCAAAACAGAACCCTGTGTTTTGTCGTGTCGATGTCATCAGCTCTTCTTTAGAAAGGTGTGTCGGATTTCCTTAGAACACAAGTTCACGTTCTGTTTCATCTGGGGGGGTGCCAATCCATCACTGGCTCAGACAATATAGGGGCAAACAGACAATATAGGGGCAAATAAGAGCAGCCAATTCACCCTGAATCCAGAAAAAGATAGATGGGTGGTTGGTTAGATGTGTAGATGATCGCTGGTAGTTGGTAGTCGTGTGTTGGTAGATAGTTGGATCGGTGGTTGTTTGAATGGGTAGATGATTGGGTGGTGGGTTGATAGTCATGTGGGTGGGTAGATAGATGGGTGGTTGGTTAGATGGGTAGATGATGGGATGATGGGTTAGTTGTCATGTTGGTGGGTAGAAAGCTGGGTGCTTGGTTAGATGGGTAGATGATCGGTGGTAGTTGGCTGTCGTGTGAGGGTAGATAGTTGGATCAGCAGTTGCTTAGATGGGTAGATGATCGGGTGGTGGGTTGGTAGTCAGGTTGGTTTAATAGATAGTTGGATCAGTGGTTGGTTAGATAGGTAGATAAATGTGTAGATGGATGGGTTGGTATTTTTTTGCTCGATCGGCCCAGCGCCCAACTATCTACCAACCCACCACACGATCATCCACCCATCTAACCATGTTCTCCACCCAGATGGGGATTCGAACCGGGAATCCCCAGCGCTGAGAGGAGAACATGCTAAGCTACCGTGCCAGCCCCGATCTGGGTTCTTAAGCCAAAGATCCAGTATGAACTGGTTCACGGTTGTGTTTACAGAGCGGTCTCCAAATGCGTTCCTCGTTTCTGAAACGCGTGTAAATAATCTTTCAACTGCTGCGCCATGAATAATTTCCTCCTTCCCGAGTTCCCAGTCACTTGGCGACCCGGTTCCCAGGTTCCGCGTGCGAGCGCGGCTTAACTAATCGTTGGCCGGCGAATCAGAAGTGGGACGCGCCGAGGCGTTTCTTTATCTCGGCCGAACACGACTTCTGACAGGAGCGTAATGAGAGGTTGCGAGTGGGAGCCCCGCCGGGGGTTCTGTCCTGCGCCTTTCATCTCGTTCCGCCGCGGCTTCCCCGTCGCGTCGCCGCAGGAAGCTGGATGTCGGTGGAGCGCGGCGGGGATGTCGGACTTCCCAGGAATCGCATGAGGGGCAAGCGTGTCGTTCACTTCGCTGCAGTGATGATCGCCGCCTGGCGGTTCCACCTCACCGAGGAGCTAATTCCCACTTCGTGGCGTTCTCCACTGCAAAATGGTGGAACGATCTTCCCAACTCTGTCCGTAAGGCAGAATCACTAAACAGTTTTAAGAAACTACTGAAGACGCATCTCTTTAACAAATACCTGTTATTTGGGGCTGCAGCATCGAATAACAATCAGTTTTGATGAATTTACAGTGTGGTTGGTTTTCTCCATGGCTTCTGACTTGTAATGTTCTCATTTGTAAGTCGCTTTGGATAAAAGCGTCTGTTAAATGTAAATGTAATGTAAATGTAATGTAAATGTGTAAAGCGGAGGTGTAGTGGGGAGATGGAGTCGAGCGTTTCTGCACACTCTGATGTCATCGGTCCGAACGGTGGTGGCGCCCGTGTGCGGCGCGCTGGCGCGAGAGGGTCGCACTTTAAAAATATCAGGTCCTAAAAAAAAATTGGATCCGTTAGCGTTAAATCCGTCATCACGACTCGATTACAGGACACGCCCCCCGGGGGCTCGGGTGGTTTGCCATTTTTCGGTTGCTTGGTAGTGTCCATCAGTTGTGGTATGTGGTATGCGGTATCTCAGTGTGAGGTTCAGTCTGAAGGTTGTGGGTTCAAATCCAGGTCGGCTGAAATTAACTTAACCCTCATTGCTCTAAAGGGGGGAGGGGGGGGAGTATAGTGATACCACCACCACCATGTCACTGTAATCGAGGAACATACCAACCCAGCCATCTACACATTTATCTACCTATCGAATCAACCACCGATCCAACTATCTACCTATCTAACCAACCACCGATCCCACTATCTACCCATCTAACCAACCACCGATCCAACTATCTACCCATCTAACCAACCACTGATCCAACTATCTACCTAACTAACCAACCACCGATCCAACTATCTACCTAACTAACCAACCACCGATCCAACTATCTACCTAACTAACCAACCACCGATCCAACTATCTACTCATCTAACCAACCACCGATCCAACTATCTACCCATCTAACCAACCACCGATCCAACTATCTACCAAAGCAACCTGACTACCAACCCACCCGATCATCTACCCATATAAGCAACCACTGATCCAACTATCTACCCACACACGACTATCATCTACCCATCTAACCAACCACCTGTTTATCTACCCACCCATATGACTACCAACTACCACCGATCATCTACCCATCTAACCAACCACCCATCTATCTACCCACCCATATGACTACCAACTTACCACCCAATCATCTACCCATCCAACCAACCACCGATCCAACTATCTACCCACACACGACTACCAGCGATCATCTACCCATCTAACCCACCACCCAATCATCTACCCATCTAACCCACCACCGATCCAACTATCTACCCACACACGACTACCAACTACCAGCGATCATCTACCCATCTAACCAACCACCCATCTATCTACCCACCCAGATGACTACCAACCCACCACCCAATCATCTACCCATCTAACCAACCATCGATCCAACTATCTACCTACCCACCACACGATCAACTACCCTTCTAACCAACCACCCATCCATCTACCCGTCTCACCACCCTCCAACCCAACAATCCATGTATATACCAGCCCATCAATCTTCCTAACGCGTTATTTAAACGATGTTAACTGAGTTAATTATCTGAATGGCTTGGTGCTCGATCTGCCATCGTCACTTCCTCTGAACTCCACGCCGAAGCCGTGCGGCCCCCCCAGGTTCTTTTTTTTTTTTTTTTTTTTTGTTGTCAGCTCCGCAGCTTGTTCGTTGTTCTGCACGTTTTGTAACGTTCCCATCTGCGCTTTCCAGACACTGGAACCGACTCAAGAATGTCTGCACCTCTGAGCTAAATTTAATGAATCCAAGCTCTAAAAATAGCCGAACCAGCGCAAATGGTGATTCACAATTTCCACCATTGTTTTGATGTGGTTCCTGAAAGATCTCCGCTTTACAGCGTGTGTACAGTGCGCTCGTACACACGCGAATAACACACAAATAACACATGCCTCCGCCGGAGAGCCTCATGCTTCTCCTCTGCACGGTTAGTCGAGCCAGTTTTCCTCGATCGCCACATCCTGCTTCTTCCCAAACACTCCTTGCCTCGAGTGACTCGAGTGACCCGGTTCCAGGAAACCTGTCCTTCAGCGTGACACCCGCCTGACCCCCCCATTACAGCAGCAGCACCGCCAGTCACAAAGAGGAAGACCGTCACGCTGCATAATAACAGAAATCAGAGCGCGCTGATTGCTGCCCCTATCGGGTTCATTCTGGTTCCCCGTGCCCATCCAGAGGAGAACGTTTCGGGGCTGAGCGGGTACACCCAGGACAGGGCGCCGATCCATCACTGGGCTCACACGCGCACTACACGGGGCAATTTAGATAGATATATGCAGTTTAAAGCATTTCATTCACATTGAATCCATGTTCTTGGACTGTTGGTGGAAACCGGAGAACCCGGAGGAAACCCACACGGACACGGGGAGAACATGGAATCTCCACCCAGATCAGGATTCGAACCTGGAATCCCCAGCGCAGAGAGGCGGACGTTCTGACCACTAATGCCACTGTCGCTCTCACAAGTGACATCTTTCGCTTAATACCCAACCAGGGGAGAACATTTCGGGCGCTGCGCAGATACACCCAGAAGAGGGCGCCAATTCATCGCTGGGCACACACTCACTTACACACACAGACTATATAGGGACAATTATATAGTGGCAATTCACGTTGAATCCATGTTTTTGGACTGTGGGAGGAAACCGGAGAACCCAGAGGAAACCCACGGGGACACGGGGAGACCATGGAAACCACCCAGATGGGGATTCGAACCCGGATCCCCAGTGCTGAGAGGCGGACGTGCTGACTACTAACACCACTGTGCCGCTCTCACAAGTAACAACTTTCGCTTTATGCCGATCCGGGGGAGAACGTTTCGGGCGCTGTGCAGATACACCCAGGAGAGGGCGCCAATTCATCGCTGGGCAAACAGCCTATATAGAGACTATTCATTCATTAATTCATTATCTTCCGCTTAGGGTTGGGGGAGGGGTTCCTCATGCCCATCCAGGGGAGAACATTTCGGGCGCTGGGCAGATACAGCCAGGACAGGGCGCCAATCCATCGCTGGGCACACACTCACTCACACAGACACACTCTATATGGGGCAATTTGGAGAACTCAATTGACCTTGATCCATGTTTTTGGACTGTGGAAGGAAACCGGAGAGCCCGGAGGAAACCCAAGCAGACACGGGGAGGACATGGAAACTCCACCCAGATGGGGATTCGAACCGGGAATCCGTAGCGCTGAGAGGAGAACATGCTAAGCCACTAAGCCACCGTGCCGCCCAGAGACTATTTAGATAGGGGCAATTCACCTTGAGTCCATGTGTTTGGACTGTGGGAGGAACCCGGAGAAAACCCACCCTCTATATGGGGCAATTTGGAGAACTCAGTTGACCTTGATCCATGTATTTGGACTGTGGGAGGAAACCGGAGAACCCGGAGGAAACCCACGCAGACACGGGGAGAACATGCATACTCCCCCCCCCCCCCCCCCTGGATGGGGATTCGAACCGGGAATCCCTAGCACTGAAAGGAGAACATGCTAAACCACTAAGCCACCGTGCTGCCCAGAGACTATTTAGATAGGGACAATTCACCTTGAATCCATGTGTTTGGACTGTGGGAGGAACCCGGAGAAAACCCACCCTCTATATGGGGCAATTTGGAGAACTCCGTTGACCTTGATCCATGTTTTTGGAGTGTGGGAGGAAACCGGAGAACCCGGAGGAAACCCACGCAGACACGGGGGAGAACATGCAAACTCCCCCCCCCCCCCCCCCGGATGGGGATTGGAACCGGGAATCCGACAGTAAAAAGTAAAACAAAGCAGCGGGTCTGTGAAAGCTGCTCGGTGGCTGAAGAGCCGGGAAATAATCAGAGTTCTCCCAAAAACGTACAGTAACCCCCGGATCCGGAGACGGTCGTCGTGGGAACCCAGACGTTTGCCGGTCGTAAGGAACTGTAAACATGGCGGTAATGATGCCGCTCCTGGCTCGCACCTCCGCAGGAAGAAATATATCAGGTTATGTTTTAACTGCAGAACCGTGACCTTTAGTTCTGTCTCCGTGGGGTTCTGCTGGATTTACCCGCTACGCCCCGTTTTCATTAACCTTAATAATTAAGGCCAGATTGTGGGCACATCGCTGGGTAACAGAGGCTCACTGTGCGCCACGGTGTGTGCCGTGTGTACCAGCATCTCAGTTTGTGTTAACATGGTGTGTGTGTGTGTGTGTGTGTGTGTGTGTGTGTGTGTAGTTTAGTGGGGGGTAGTTTCCTGTTACCTTTCCAGGGGAAAATCGCTCGGGGCAATTACTAGCTTGCTCTGTTCTCTCAATTATTTACTACCATAATCCTTTAAAAGGTTTTTATTCCCCTCGTAACGGCTTTAATGGGCCCCCGTCCGCCACCAGATCCACTTCGGGAACAGATATAAATTTTGTGAAACGGGTCCCGGGTTCGTCGGAACCACGACGTAAATGCCGTGAAGATCGGAGGGCGGCGGCGACTTCAGCACAACGTTAAAGCAACGTTATGCAACAACCGTACCACGGCTTTAACGTTGTTTCAAAGGAACAGAAAGCTGAAAATAGAGTGCAAGAGATACACTCTGGGCGGCACGTGGCTTAATGTTCTCCTCTCAGCACTGGGGATCCATCTGGGTGGAGTTTCCATGTCCTCCCCGTGTCCGCGTGGGTTTCCTCCGGGTTCTCCGCTTTCCTCCCACAGTCCAAAAACGTGGATCAAGTCAATTGAGTTCTCCAAATTGCCCCATATAGAGTGTGTCTGTGTGAGTGAGTGCCCAGTGATGGATTGGCGCCCTGTCCTGGGTGTGTCTGCCCAGCGCCCGAAACATTCTCCCCTGGATGGGCATGGGGAACCCCCCCGGTAACCTAGTAGAGGATAAAAGGAGGCGGCACGGTGGCTTAGTGGTTTAGCATGTTCTCCTCTCAGCGCTAGGGATTCCCGGTTCGAATCCCCATCAGGGTGGAGTTTCCATGTTCACCCAGTGTCCGCGTGGGTTTCCTCCGGGTTCTCCGCTTTCCTCCCACAGTCCAAAAACGTGGATCAAGTCAATTGAGTTCTCCAAATTGCCCCATATAGAGTGTGTCTGTGTGAGTGAGTGTGTGCCCAGCGATAGATTGCTGTCCTGTCCTGGGTGTATCTGCCCAGCGCCCGAGACGTTCTCCCCTGGATGGGCATGGGGAACCCCCCCACGACCCTAATAGTGGATAAAGCAGAAGATAATGGATGGATGAAAATACATTCTGTACAAGTGAGCAAGACGAGGCATCCCTGATGATGTGGGTGGAATCCTTGTGAGGACCGAGGCTCATTCAGGGGACTCCATGCTTATGATGTCACGTCCTCACCTCAGGTGTCCACCTCAGGTGTCCACGTCCTTACGTTATGATGTCCACCCTTACCTCAGTTCAAAATACAGACACGGTGTCGAGGTCCTGGATTTGATTTCTAGTCAGCGCAGTGTTTTCTAGTTGGAGTTGGCATGTTCTCCTTCGGTAGCTTTAAGATCTGGTGTTGTTCTAGTTGTATTAGTGAAGATACTGATTTGGTGATGGGATGAATGTGTTTGTGGGTCTGCCATGTGATGGGCAGGCGATGCCCCTAACTACCCATCCTCCCCCCCCCACACACGGTTTTGTTTTTTCTTTAGGGCGGTGCAGTGGAGTAGCGGTCAACACATTCGCCTCTCAGTTTTGAATCCCGATCCGGGTGGAGTGTCCGTGTTCTCCCCGTGTCCACAAGGGGATTCTCCGGTTTCCTCTCCCACAGTCCAAAAATACGGATTCGAGGTGAATTGGCTGCTCTAAATTGCCCCATATAGAGTGTGTCTGTGTGAGTGAGCGTGTGCCCAGCGATGGATTGGCGCCCTGTCCTGGGTTTATCTGCCCAGCGCCCGAAACGTTCTCCCCTGGATGGGCATGGAATGCACCCCCCCCCCCCATCCGGTAGCAGACAAATCAGACGATAACGAGGGGAGCGAGAACACAGTTTGAGGTTCGACTCTCACGTCCATCAGGTGTGCGAATGGCACGCCACACGATCACCAGCGCGAAAGCGAGGCGGTGTTTGAGGGTTCGCACGCTCGGGCCGGCGCGGAAGCGTGCGCTCTCTCTGTTCTCGTTGGTGTTTTGGAACGTGCTCCGTCAGAAGGGAGGCAGCCGTCCTCGCGATGCTGCTCGACAGACGGCGGCAGCTGCGAACAGGCTGCTCTGCTCTGCAATTACAGAACGCTCGTTCGGCGTTTGCATGCAATAATGCTGTTGAAAGTGACCCCCCACCCCACCCCGAACCCCCCCCCCCACCCCAAAAAAAAAAAACCACCCCCACCCCCGGCCCCACCGCCTCCACTCGTACCCTCATGATCTCTCTATGTGTCACGCATTAACCCACCCGAGTGGCTCATTAAATATCATTCCTCCCTCGGGACTGGAAACCCGAAACCGGGGGGGGGACTGAATCGGAGGGAAAGTAAATCACCCAAAGAGCTAAAGTTGGTGGAACTCGTTTATTTATTTTTTTTTTATATCAGTCGCCGAAACGAAGGGCAGCTGTTCTGGGCTTTTTCAGAAGCGGTCCAGGCTGGACGGGGGTTCAGGTGGCTGAGCATGTGCTCACCATGTTCCTGCCCAATATATTTTAAATACATTTTATTAAGTATTATTTGCCCCGGGGTGGCACGTTGGCTTAGTGGTTTGGCACGTTCTCCTCTCAGCGGTTCGAATCCCCATCTGGGTTGGAGTTTCCATGTTCTCTCCGTGTCCCCGTGGGTTTCCTCCGGGTTCGCCGGTTTCCTCCCACAGTCCAAAAACGTGGATCAAGTCAATTGAGTTCTCCAAATTGCCCCATATGGAGTGTGTCCAGTGATAGATTGGCGCCCTGTCCTGGGTGTATCTGCCCAGCGCCCGAAACGTTCTCCCCTGGATGGGCATGGGGAACCCCCCCCGCGACCCTAATAGAGGATAAAGTGGAAGATAATGGATGAATGGATGGATTATTGGCCCTTCGTGGTTTTCTGTCTCATGCGTTTGGGTCCAGTGATGCTCACATTCACCACCGTGAGGCGCAGTTTATATAGAGTCTTATTCTTCTTGCACCAAACCATAGCGTTGTTGAACCAATGAGTTTCAGAGCGAGCGGTCAACCTCACGTCCAAAATTACGCCAACTCTCTTAATTCTTCATGGGTGTGTTTGGGGCGTAACATCCAACAAACCAATCATACTGTCCCTTGCGGTTCCATTTGACAGCCGGGTGGCGCTCTGACGTTGGTGGGTTGCTATTTGAACGGTGCAGCTACCTGGACTCAATGTGCTGGGCTCATGTGCTATATGAGGTTCTCCATGTGAGTGTGGATGGAGAACCCACAGTACGGTGTAGCCTATAGACGGATGCAGTCAGGTTTAATGGCGTTCAGGTGGTTGCAGCGTTCCGTGGCGTCGGACTCGCGCCTGGTCGACGTCTGGAGAGTTTGTTTTCAGTCTCATTTTGAGATGACCACGCCCATCAGGAGAGATGTATTCACACACAGCGTTGCTATTTAAACAACACGGGAGGGAAAGCCGTCAGCAGGGTGTGAAATGGAACCTCGACTCTTTATTATATCCGGGACTCGTCGATCGTGTGTCTCGTGTGTTGAATTCGAAGGGCTCCTGGTGGTACATCCGCGGTACCCTACGTTCTCCAAAATCTCCTGCATTAAATTTTAATAAAGCTTTACTTAATAATTAGCGGTCGGAAAAACTGAGAAGTGCTCGCCTCTGTGCCGTACAGTTCTGAGTTCTGGGTTCTGAGGTCTCGTTCCTCCCGTCGCCTCGTCATTAACATAATGATATTCGAGGAAAAGAATTTTCCACTGGAGTTTTTCCATTTCCATTACCAATTCAAACAAAAAAAAAAAAAGAGGCCGAGCCTCGGTGCAAAAAAAAAAAATAAATAAAGAACCAAATTCTTTAAAAGCCTTCAGTCAGACCTCAGGATGCTGTTGTACTGGGGGGGGGGGGGGCAGGACAGGGCACCAATCCATCACTGGGCACACACTCACTCTCTCACACACACACACACACACACACACACACACACTATATGGGGCAATCAAGAGCAGCCAATTCACCTTGAATCCATGTTTTTGAACCGAGGAGAGGATTAGTGTACATCTCATTGTTTTTGTGGTTGATCTTGCTCTATGCAGGCTCTGGGGTGGGGGGGGTGTTTGGGGGGGTGGGGGTGCGTGGGGTCCGGTTATGCGTCCTAAACGGCGGCCCGCTGCCGATCGGGTTTAATCAGATTGCCTTTCGACCCGCTCCGTCTCTGACCTTTCAGAGCGGCGTTAATGAGGCGCGGCGGATGATGCAGCACGTCGTGACGCACTTCATCTGATCTTCTGGACGGATGCTGTTTGCTTTGATCTGTCTGGAGAAAAAAAAAAAAAAAAAAAAAAAAAAAAAACCGCCTCGTCATTGTTTCGTAGCTTCATGATGAATTGCAGTTTCTGGCAGAACAATAGTTTCATAAATCCACCTCGTTTTCCATTCGAACTTTTACTTTGATTCTGTGTGTAATTTTTACAATGCTGTCCTTCAGTTATACACACATATATATATACATTCATTCATTCATTCATTATCTCCCGCTTTATCCTCTGTTAGGGTCGCGGGGGGGTTCCCCATGCCCATCCAGGGGAGAACGTCTCGGGCGCTGGGCAGATACACCCAGGACAGGGCGCCAATCTATCGCTGGGCACACACTCACTCACACAGACACACTCTATATGGGGCAATTTTGAGAATTCAATTGACTTGATCCATGTTTTTGGACTGTGAGAGGAAACCGGAGAACCCGGAGGAAACCCACGCAGACACGGGGAGAACATGGAAACTCCACCCAGATGGGGATTCGAACCGGGAATCCCTAGCGCTGAGAGGAGAACGTGCTAAACCACTAAGCCACCGTGCTGCCATATATATATATATATATATATGGATTCCCGGTTCGAATCTCAATGTGGGCGGAGTTTCCATGTTCGCCCCGTATCCGCGTGGGTTCCTCCCACAGTCCAAAAACATGGATCAAGGGTAAATTGAATGCTCCAAATTGCCCCATATAGAGTCTGTGTGCGTGTCTGTGTGAGTGAGTGTGTGTCCAGCGATAGATTGGCGCCCTGTCCTGGGTGTATCTGCCCAGCGCCCGAAACGTTCTCCCCTGGATGCCCCCCCCCCCCCCCCCCGACCCTAGTACAGAATAAAGTGGAAGACAATGAATGGATGGATATATATGAAGTATCAGTCTATTTCATCTATTTTCTCCACTTACCATAGAGATGGACTTTGTAGTTCTACAATTACAGACTGTAGTCCATCTGTGTTCTTTGTTGTTGTTAGTCCCCTGTTGGTTCTCAGGAGCATCACAGAACAGGTATCATTTGGGTGGTGGATTGTTTATTGTCAGTTCTGCAGTGACACTGATGTGGTGGTGGGGGGGGGGGTTAGTGCAGCAGTGCTGCTGTAGGTTCATTTAAACACCTCAGTGACACTGCTGGGATAGGCACCAAATAATCCCTGCTCTGTGGTGGTACTATTGGGGTCCTGAGCATCAGAACAGAGAACACAGTATGTACTGTAGAACAAACAGATGGACTACAGAATGGAATTGTAGAACTACAAAGTCCATCTTTACCGTAAGTGGAACTGAGAACATGAACAATAAGTGAAGCAGAAAGTGGGCGTGTCCACTGCACCCGACCCTTTCACCATTTGAACCCAGCCTGCCATGTCGTCCAAAGTAAGCATGACCTCTCTGTTCTGTTAACTGGAGGATTTCAGAAGCATTGACGTCTCTGTATTGTTCTAGTCCTTGGGTGTCGGCGCGGTCATCGTTGGAACCTTTGAAAAAGGGGCGTGGCCGTTCAGCGGTTAGATCCCGTTATGGGTTAATGAGAACGTCGCAGCCGGCAGGCGTGGGTTTTGTGATGTGCAACCCAACGGTTCGTTAACATCTCGTTTGACCCCGCGTTCTCCGGGCTGATGTTCTATGAGATTTACGTCCTCATAAGGGCAGGAGGAATGCTTTTTTGTTTTTTTTCCAGGGAAACGTGGAATTAGAGGAACCTGGCAGGATGTTCTTGCCGGGCTCGAGTGCCAAAGGACCCCTCGGAACACACAATGAGCCCGTCTCGGTGTCTCTGCAGCGCTCTGGATTAATCGGATTTTGGTTCGTGACATGTTGAGTTGTACGGAACGTCCCGGAAGACGGGCAGAATGTTCCGGCTCGTATGGAGACGTTCTAATGGACGGATTAATATCCCCTGATGGGTCGACTGAAGGCCAAGGGTATAGAACTGAAGTGGTTGGTATCTAAGTCCAATCCTAGATGCTTAGATCCGGATCAGCGCTCGGGGTCTGGAACCGATGTAGGGTGATGATAGGCTCGTGCTTTGACTCGTTTGTTTCTTCAATGAGGTTCCAGACCCAGATTCTGTAACCCCTTCACCGTGGTCCTGTTCCCGCAGCTGACTCTCTTTACGTTCCCCGTCTCCCTCCCTAAATACCTGCACACAGGTTACCAGCAGAACGTCCCGCAGGTGCGCCTTCGGTTCGACCTGCAGGCCCCAAACAGCACCAGATTGTCCACATCGTTACCTTCCCTTCATAATTATTCATTCATTCATTATCTTCCGCTTTATCCTCTATTAGGGTCGGTGGGGTTCCCCATGCCCATCCAGGGGAGAACGTTTCGGGCGCTGGGCAGATAGACGCCAATCCATCGCTGGGCACACACTCACTCACACAGACACACTCTATATGGGGCAATTTTGAGAACTCCATTGACTTGATCCATGTTTTTGGACTGTGGGAGGAAACCGGAGAACCCGGAGGAAACCCATGCAGACATGGGGAGAACATGGAAACTCCACCCAGGTGGGGATTCGAACCGGGAATCCCTAGTGCTGAGAGGAGAACGTGCTAACCACTAAGCCACCGTGCTGCCTCCTTCTTAATCATCTTTCCTTAAAGGGGGGGTCGTGGAGTTGGGGGGAGTTCCCCATGCCCATTCAGGGGAGAATGTTTGAGGAGTGGGGCAGACACCCACACTATATAGGGGCAATTTTAGTGTAGTCAATTCACCTTGAATCCATTTTTTGCACTGTGGAAGGGAACTTGACGACCTGGAGCATATCCACACAGACATGGGGAGAACATGCAAACTCCATGGAGTAGTTTCCATGTTCTATTCGTGTGTATGTGTGGGTTTTGTTCCCACACTCCAAAAACATGGATTCAAGGTGTGTTGGCTGCTTTAGATTGCCCCCAAACAGTGTGTGCCCAGTGATTGACACCCTGTCCTGTGTGGATCTGCCCAACAACCGAAACACTCCACTGGATGGGCATGGGGAACCCCAATCACCCCCCCCCCCCCCCATAATGGATGGATTGGTGTTTGCACACTTTTACTAGAACCGCATTTCTTTAGTGTTAAGTAATTAAGTGCAATTACTGGAACGACGGAACCGTCCATCCCGTCATAATTTCTGATTCATCCGTCGGGCGCGCTCCTCCCGTCCTCCACCGGACCCTGAGCCGACTGTCAGAGAGGTGGAGGTTGCGATTGATGGCACTAGAATGCCACCCCTCAGCTTCCCACCCCACCCCCCCCCCCCACCCCGTCATGAGAACCTTATCTCTGCGGCTGCTGACGGACGCTTTTTGTGTCGCCGCCGCTTCCAGTCGAAGTTCTGAGGGATGAGTAAGAGCCTGGCTTCCCCGCGAGTTCCGCGCCGAACAAAAACAGCACTTACTGTCAGCCGGCGCAGCTCCGTCACGGCACAAATCTGACGGGAGGCCGGGGGGTGGGGTGGGGTGGTTGGGGTGTGGGGGGTGGAATCCAATAATAGTGGCACATTGAAAAGCACTCAGCTCTTTTGTGCGACCCGCTGTGTGGTCGCTCTTCACAATAGCAGCACTTACGGTTGATCGGTGTGCTTCTGGCGGAGGGTAAACCTGATGAACCTGCCGCGGCGACCCCCGCCGCCGGCGCCCGGGCCGACTCCGGTGCAGACGGACGGCCGCGGAATCACGTCGCTGTGTAAAGGAATCAACGCACTGCGTTAATCACTAATGAAGATCAGGGTGGGGTTTTTCAGTCAACTGACTCATCATGCCGGTGGCGCCGTGGCGCAGCGGTCAACACGTCCACTTCTTTGGAATCCCGATCTGGGTGTTTTCTTTTCCGTGTTCCCTGTCCTCCCTGTGTCCATTTTGGTTGTCTCCTGTTTCTCCAGTTTCCAAAGTCCCAAAACATAGATTCAAGGTGATTTGGCGGCTCTAAATTGCCCCTATGTAAATTGCCCCATATAGTGTATGTGAGTGTGCCCGGTGATGGATTGGCGCCTCGTCCTGGGTGTATCTGCCCAGCATTGAAGATCAATGTCTATTTTTTTTGAGTCAACTGACTCATCATGCCGGCGGCGCCGTGGCGCAGCGGTCAACACGTCCACTTCTTTGGAATCCCAATCTGGGTGTTTTCTTTTCCATGTTCCATGTCCCCCCTGTGTCCATGTTGGTTGTCTCCTGTTTCTCCAGTTTCCAAAGTCCCAAAACATGGATTCAAGGTGAATTGGCTGCTCTTATTTGCCCCTATGTAAATTGCCCCATATAGTGGATGTGTGTGCATCTGATGGATTGGCTGTCCTACATAGTGTGTGCTAGTGAGTGTATGCCCGGTGATGGATTGGCGCTTCGTCCTGGGTGTATCTACCACCCCCCCCCCACTATAGTAATGAAGGTCTGAGGGCATCATGTTGGTCAACAGACGGGTGTAAATGGTATGCCAACCAGCGCTACTTGTTCATGTTACACAACGAATAACAGCATCCCGGATAAGTTCTTATATATATATATATATATATGTAGGTCAGAGTGCGCGAACAAAGCGGCCTGTATTGTTTGGAAGCTCAGCGGTACGTACGTGTTCCCATACGTCCGTTCCACGTCTCTCACACACTTGCAGCCTTCACTTCACACAATGAGTACATCCTTAGAGATGCTCCTGTTTGGGAGCGGGTTGTTAGGCATCAGGGCAGCGTGAGGTAATGAGGAAGAGGTCTCTATTTGCTTTGGCCGGAGGGCATGTGGGTAATTACATAAACATAAATATATATATGTGTGTAACTTGTAGTTGTAGCTTTGTAGCACCAC
>JAFMOC010000074.1:377500-400000 GCA_019802505.1 Corydoras sp. C115 | reverse complement strand
GGTTAGCATGTTCTCCTTTCAGCACTAGGGATTCCCGGTTCGAATCCCCATCTGGGTGGAGTTTCCATGTTCTCCCCGTGTCTCCCCCAGGTTTCCTCCGGGTTCTCCGGTTTCCTCCCACATTCCAAAAACATGGATCAAGTCAATTGAGTTCTCCAAATTGCCCCATATAGTGTGTGTGTGTGAGTGAGTGTGTGCCCAGCGATAGGTTGGCGCCCTGTCCTGGGTGTATCTGCCCAGCGCCCAAAACGTTCTCCCCTGGATGGGCATGGGGAACCCCCCCACGACCCTTATAGAGGATAAAGCGGGAGATAATGAATGAATGAATGAATATATATATATATATATATATATATATATATATATATATGTGTGTGTGTGTGTGTGTGTGTGTGTGTGTGTGTGTGTGTGTCTCACCGCTGCTTCCCTCGTGTTCGACCCCCAGCAGCTCATCAAAGCAGTGAAGCAGTGAACTCTGAGCCGCGCTCCCTCCGGAGAACGCCATTGGCTCGTCCCGCACGCCTTCGTACACCAGCCCCTCCGGCATCGACGGATTGTCCTTCCACCTGATACATACACACAGCGTGACATCACCGTCACACACTCACACGACCCCGACCCGCTCTGTTACTCACCCCGACAAAAAGATCCTCATCTCGCCATAAAACACCGAGGGATCCACGTGCACTACACATCAGACAGACTTTATCAGGATTTCATTACAGAGTGACAACACGGCTTGTTCCGCTTCTGAAATCTGATTGGCTGAGCCGTTGGTCCAGCCGTGACGGCGCTGACAACAACGCACACCTCCTCACGATCGTAACAATGCGTGATATACAAAACATTATTTTAAATCATCAAATGCAGATTAGTATAAACAGCGAGCCGATTCCAGGTGCTGTTGTTTATAAATTGCATTCTTTAATTTTCCCGCTAGATGGCAGTGGTTGATCGCTAGAGAAACCAGAATCCTGTTACTCAGTGATGAGCGTTTATTTTAAAAACTGGACTTGATTACATTACGGAAGACCAGATTATTAATCATTTTGCTTTCAATAAATGTATTTTTTTTATTATAGTGGGTTTGTAAGCGTTTATAAAAGCAGTAAGACACTCGAGGTCGTGTATTATTGTAAATAAATCGCGGTAAAGAGGTGGAACTGTACACTACATGTTGGGATGTTGGGTCTAATAACACCTCTTTATGTGATTTATTCAGAATGATGCTGCTGATCATGAGGATGCTGTGCGTATCTCAGTACCATGCATTAGTTTAAGCGCCTCCTTCATGTCCATTATGGCCTGACTGATTACATCCAGAGCGCAGCTCACCACAGACACATCAGCATCACAAACACCACGTATCACCTCAGGAATGGCCTGTAACGCAACGTACAGCCCAAAAACATGGATTTAAGCTCAAATGGCTGCTCTAAATTGCCCCTATTTATAGTGTGAGTGTATGCCCAGTGATTAAACCTTGACGGCAGGGACAGCAGCCAGTTCCACCAGCAGGGTGACCAGAAAGAAACCTCTCGCACTCTGTCCACCAGGTAGACTGAACAACAGCTCTAAATTCCTGCCAGGGAACACACACACACACACACACACACACACGTTCATTCACTAATTCAGCTTCACAAGCCACATATATAAGCAAAATTAGAGTCTTGTGTGGTGCTGAGGCCTATCCCGCCAGGCTTGAGGTAGCAGGCAGCGAAGCCCTTTTAATCTGGATGTGGTTCATTCCAATGGTGTTGAAAGCAAGAATCTGCGTGGACCAATCACGTTCTCCCACCTGTGTTTTATATCTATCTACCTGTCTGTCTGTTTGTGTATATATATATATATATATATATATATATATATATATATATATATATATATATATATATATATATATATATATATGTGTGTGTGTGTGTGTAGTTATAGAAAGTTATAGGATTCTAATATATATATATATTTTCATTCATTCATTATCTCCCGCTTTATCCTCTATTAGGGTCGCGGTGGGGTTCCCCATGCCTATCCAGGGGAGAACATCTCGGGCGCTGGGCAGATACACCCAGGGCAGGGCCCAATCCATCGCTGGGTACACACTCACTCACACAGACACACTCTATATGGGGCAATTTGGAGAACTCAATTAACTTGATCCTATACTTAACTTGATCTCAATTAAATTTGAATCCTATAACTTTAAATAAACCAATTGGTTCCTGTATTTATACATCTCTACCTTCACGTGTTTTCTGCTCATCACACATAAAGTGTCTTTTTAAAAAAAATAATAATAATAATTAAAGTTTTACGTGTCTCTTTAAACGTTAGTTTGGTTCCCTCTACTGGCCAGTTTGGGTTACAGCAGGCGTTATCACCCGGTCTCAGTACGGGGACTCGGATATTTTCTCATGGTCATAAAGTCGCGACTGAATAGCCTTCAAAACACATTTAAACAAACGTCCTCATGCAAATGAGAGCAATTTAATTTAGGAACCTATTATTATTATTATTATTATTATAATTATTATTATTATCTATGAAACTTGTCCCCAATGAATGAAAGTCCACATTTTAAATACTTTTATATTCATTCATTATCTCCCGCTTTATCCTATATTAGTGTCGCGGTGGGGTTCTCCATGCCCATCCAGGGGAGAAAGTCTCGGGCGCTGGGCAGATACACCCAGAACAGGACACCAATTCCCCAGGGGCACACACTCACACACACACACTCACACTCTATATGGGGCAATTTGGAGAACTCAATTGACTTGATCCATGTTTTTGGACTGTGGGAGGAAACCGGAGAACCCGGAGGAAACCCACGCAGACACGGGGAGAACATGGAAACTCCACCCAGATGGGAATTCGAATCGGGAATCCCTAGCGCTGAGAGGAGAACATGCCAACCACTAAGCCGCCCTACTTTTATATTATTTTATTTATTTATTTGTTTATTTTTACGAGCTGTTCGCTACCTGCTCAGAATGTGTCGCTGGATTACAGCATGTATCGTTTATCATATGTTTATTTAACATACTGTATAACTGTATATAGACAAAGATCAAATAGAACACTTACTCCATGTCCAGTGGACTTCAGACATCAGTGGAGATCCACGTGTCGCGTGCAAAAAAAGAATCAGACATGTTAACATCATTCCATCATTATTCTAAACGTACGCAGTAAACGTAGTGTATACTGTGATGCTGCGTCATGTGATTGCGGTGGGCAGCAGTGTGCATGGTGCCTGTGGAGCAATTGGGGTTAGGTTCCCTGCCCAAGGGCACTTCAGCCATAGTACTTGGTGGGACCGGGAACCGAACCGAGGACCTTCAGGTCGCAAAGGCTGTTTCCTTCATCACAAGCCTAAGGAGAGTAACAGATAAGGTTCATACCCATCGCGCTCTTTCTTCCTCCAGTTGGCCAGGACGCCGTCAGCGTGCGTGAGGATTGGCAGGAGACCCAGTTTCTGGGATACTCGATAATACGGCACAGCCAGGTTCCGTGGGAGAACCTAAGGACAGGTTTTGATTGACAGGTGGGAGGTTTATGGAGGTTTAGGGGGGACATGGAGATCAATGGTCCACAGTGTTCTTTATATAACATCATATAATGCATACATACAATACAACCCCATTACACCCAGCAGCCGGTCCTCACAACCTCAACATAAACAAACTAATAGCAGGATTTTTTTGTGGCTCTTTGGAT
Source organism: Corydoras sp. C115 (assembly GCA_019802505.1). Classification (NCBI taxonomy): domain Eukaryota; kingdom Metazoa; phylum Chordata; class Actinopteri; order Siluriformes; family Callichthyidae; genus Corydoras; species Corydoras sp. C115. The sequence goes on along the minus strand of JAFMOC010000074.1, from coordinate 396,277 downwards.
GTTCAGCATTTTCGGCATTTTCTCAGTCGCCCCATTTACGTCCATATGTTGTATTTATCCATCCATCCATTATCTTCCGCTTTAACCAGTACTAGGGTCGCGGGGGGGGTTCCCCATGCCCATCCAGGGAAGAACGTTTTGGGCGCTGGGCAGATACACCCAGGACAGGGCGCCAATCTATCGCTGGGCACACACTCACTCACACAGACACACCCTATATGGGGCAATTTGGAGAACTCAATTGACTCGATCCATGTTTTTGGACTGTGGGAGGAAACCGGAGAACCCGGAGGAAACCCACGCGGACACGGGGAGAACATGGAAACTCCACCCAGATGGGGATTCGAACCGGGAATCCCTAGCGCCAAGAGGAGAACGTGCTAAACCACTAAGTCACCGTGCCGCTGTTGTATTTATATTTATTTTTAATGAATGTTCCATTAATTTTGAATTAACATTATAAATGTTGCACGGCGTGTCGTGAGGGAGTTCGGGGGCCTTTAGTACCTTGACCGTGTCCTTCTCGCCCTCCTGCCAGACGTATCCCATAGTGATGACCCCTAATGCCAGATGGGCCAGTCTCAGCTCCCGGTGAGTCCGCAGCATGTCGGCGTCCAGCAAAGGCATCTGTACATTTGACACGGTTACACGTGCAGGGTCGCCCTCGGTCCCGGTTCTGATTTTATGATGTCACTACTTGCCTCGTGAACCTGTGAGCGCAGTGCGTGAGACGACACGAGCTCGCTGACACGTCCGGCGATGTCCATCCAGGGCTGAAAGTACCCCGGCAGCTCGGCCTTGATACCAAATTAAAAGTATTACTTGAATCAGCAGTAACGGAAATATTTAAACTTCCCTGCCTGGTACCAACAATCACGCCAGGGTTCAAATAATTGGAATGACATTGCAGGGTGTAATAGTGCACCCTCTGACTCTCTGACTCCACTTGCAGTCAACCTACACTCATGTAAGTCAATGAGTGGGACCCAGGACCTCTGCGGATATGTTACACTAAGCTAGGGGGCGCTGATATCAGTTCCACTGACTGTAGATTTGCCCCTATCTAAAGTGACACACTATTTACTCTCTCTGTGTGAGCGTGTCTACCCAGTAATGGATTGGCACCTTGTCCTGGGTGTATCTGCCCAGCACCCGAGATGTTCTTAGCGGCATGGGCATGGGGAACCCTTCTTGGTGGGTCGTATTAAAGGATTAAGCAGAAGATAATGAGATGAGGGCAGCACGGTGGTGTAGGGGTCACCATGTTCTCCTCCCAGCACTGGGGATTTAGGTCTTGAATCCCGTCCTGGGTGGAGTTTCCATCTTCTCCCCGTGTCCGCCTGAATTTCGTTCGGGTTCTCCGGTTTCCTCCCACAGTCCGAAAACATGGATTCAAGGGGATTTGGCAGCTTAATTGCTCCTAGCCTAATTGCCCCTAATACAGTATGTGTGTGTCTGTGAGAGTGAGTGTGCCGTCAGTAAATCAATCGAATGTTGACGTGACGTTTATCTGTATTTAATCTCCGATCGTGGCACAGTTTGACCTGAACTGACCCGGAACACAGTATCCAACCATGAAACGTTAAGCCAAACACACACACACACACACACACACACACACACACACACACACACACACATATATATACACACACACACTGCGTACCTGAGGATCAGGCAGAACAAATCCATAATTCTTGGATATCCCATATATTTCCAGGGACTGCAGCGTTCCTGATGTCCTGTCCATGTCCAAACGCCCCAGCTGTCCTTCACAGTAGACTCGTCCTTTACAGTAGACACTCAACTCCAGACGGACTGGTATTCTCCGCGGGTCGCACGTATGCGGTACTCCTCGTTCCACGGCTCTTTGACTGTAAGAGACCTTGCAACGTGAACTTTCGGCCTTTATTGATCGTCGTTCATTTATTTATTTATTTATTTTAACCTGTATTTCCAATTATTAACGAGAACAGTCAAGTACCAGGTACCGGACATGATCCTCGTGCTTCGTAACGTGTCCAAATTAAGGACAGTGCCCTCGTTCCGGGTGCAAAGTGAGGTTTTTTTTTTAATTCTTAAAAAGGTGCCTTGGTGTCGTCACACCATCAACTGTCATGCATATTTCATGGGCAAAACTATTAGGACACGCCCTGTTAACACTGAACTGTTGAGTTTATGTGTTACTTCTCCCACAGGAATGTAAAATCAAGCACCTGGCAACACATTCTGGTCTCTTATTTCCCCAAATGTAAGAACCATTTCTGCTCCAGCATCACAGTCCTCGAGTCGCAAAGCGTATCCTCTGTTCATTCATTCATTATCTCCCGCTTTATCCTCTATTAGGGTCGCGGTGGGGTTCCCCATGTCCATCCAGGGGAGAACGTTTCGGGCGCTGGGCAGATACACCCAGGACAGGGCGCCAATCCATCGCTGGGCACTCACTCACTCACACAGTCACACTCTATATGGGGCAATTTTGAGAATTCAATTGACTTGATCCATGTTTTTGGACTGTGGGAGGAAACCGGAGAACCCGGAGGAAACCCACGCAGACACGGGGAGAACATGGAAACTCCACCCAGATAGGGATTCGAACCGGGAATCCCTAGTGCTAAGAGGAGAACGTGCTAAACCACTAAGCCACCGTGCCGCGTATCCTCTGTAACCCACTAAATTATAATAACGACCCCTCTAATGCTCAGAGTCTGAGTCTGCCGCTCAGCCCTGGGGATCCAGGTTCGAATCCAAATCTAGGTGGAGTTTGCATGTTCTCTCCGTGTTTCCTCCCACAGTCTGAACACTGTATAAATACTGATGCATGACCAACGTGGATGGCGTATCGTTGGAGTAACTTTAAACGTATGGCACGTACTTCACTGAACATGGTTTACTAATTAACAGCCCCCCCGCCCCCCCGCCCCAAGGTCGTTTACTTTGGACTTGACAAATTTGCTTTCTTCCTTTCTCTCTCAACCTCCCTCACTCTTTCCACCCCCCACTCCTCTCTCTCCCTTCCTCACTTAATATCTCTCTCCCTCTTTCATTTTCCCTCTCTCTCCCTCCTTTACTTTATCTCTCTCTCCCTCCTTTAATATATATCTCTCTCCCTCTCTCTCTCCCTCCTTTAATATATCTCTCTCTCCCTCTCTCTCTCCCTCCTTTAATATATCTCTCTCTCCCTCCCTCTCTCTCTCCCTCCTTTACTATATCTCTCTCTCCCTCTCTCTCCCTCCTTTACTTTCTCTCTCTCTCCATCCCTCTCTCTCTCCCTCCTTTACTTTCTCTCTCTCTCTCTCTCTCTCCTTTACTATATCTCTCTCTCCCTCCTTTACTTTATCTCTCTCTCTCTCTCTCCCTCCTTTACTATATCTCTCTCTCCCTCCTTTACTTTATCTCTCTCTCTCTCTCTCCCTCCTTTACTATATCTCTCTCTCCCTCCTTTACTTTATCTCTCTCTCTCTCTCCCTCCTTTACTATATCTCTCTCTCCCTCCTTTACTTTATCTCTCTCTCTCTCTCTCTCTCCCTCCTTTACTATATATCTCTCTCCCTCTCTCTCTCTCCCTCCTTTACTTTATCTCTCCCTCCCTCTCTCTCTCCCTCCTTTACTTTATCTCTCTCTCCCTCTCTCTCCCTCCTTTACTTTATCTCTCTCTCCCTCTCTCTCTCTCCCTCCTTTACTTTATCTCTCTTTCCCTCCCTCTCTCTCTCTCTCTCTCTCCTTTCCTTTTTCTTCCTCTCTTACTTGCTCACTCTTTCCCTCTCTCCCTTGCTGTCTCTCTCTCTCTCTCACACACACACACACACACACACACACACATGCATTTTCAGCATCATTAATAATAATAATAATAATAATAATAATATAGTATTATTGAAGTTTCCACAGTGTTATTAATCTTTGATATGCAGTGCAGTTTTTAAATCACGGAACCTTTGAGACTGAATCACGATTAAAATGACCTTCGTTCGTTTAAAAGCTTTGCTTCTTTATAAGTTGCGGTTGCTGTAATCAGATCATGACCAAAATACATTAGTCTGTCTGGTAACCAAGTACAGTGTCACTCAAAAGTTTGGACACGCCCCTTTTTTGCTCCACTTATTGTCCGTGTTCTCAGTTCCACTGACTGTAAAGATGGACTTTACAGGGATTATTTGGTGGATGCATTAGTCCTATCCCTGCAGTGTCACTGAGGTGGAGAAATGCAGTTATAATTTCTTACAGTACTTAAGAATGAACCTAAAGGTATTGTTTAATATTCATTCATTCATTATCTCCCACTTTATCCTCTATTAGGGTCGCGGTGAGGTTCCCCATGCCCATCCAGGGGAGAACGTCTCGGGCGCTGGGCAAATACACCCAGGACAGGGCGCCAATCCATCACTGGGCACACACTCACTCACACACACACTCTATATGGGGCAATTTAGAGAACTCAATTAACTTGATCCATGTTTTTGGACTGTGGGAGGAAACCGGAGAACCCGGAGAAAACCCACGCGGAGACGGGGAGAACATGGAAACTCCACCCAGATGGGGATTCGAACCGGGAATCCCTAGTGCTGAGAGGAGAACATGCTAAACCACTAAGCCACCTTAGTCCTTATTGTTTAATATTTTTAATAAATATAAATAATATAAAGTGTGTTTATTATTCAGCTCCAATCGCAAGAAATCACGATAATATCCAAAAAAAAACACCTTCATTCATAACAATGTCCACAGTTTTATTGTTTATAATTCACCTCATCAATGACATCAGCACCCGTAAACCTTACACAGACGGTTCCTTTAAGGGAATCGGTTCGCTCGCGTGCGAGTCGATTGTCATTGTGCTGATTGTTATTTTTATTTTTATTATTATTTTATTTTTTTTATTGTGAAATACTAGCGAAAGGAAACAATCACGTGACCTATAAACGCGTCCCGATGTCTGTCCTGCAAACAAAACGACTGTGAGTGCGTTTTTATGGATGAGTCGACTCGGCCGAATGATTCCCCCCCCCCCCCCGGACGGCAGTGCGGATGAATGGGCAGCGGAGCGCCGATGGTCGCGGCTCGGTTTGTGTTCGTGGACGCGGCGGAGCGGCGAGGCTTCCCCGGGCCTCAGCACCGCAGGACCCGCGGGTTCGTAGCGCGACTCTCGCGGTCGACCCTCGGCTCGCCGGCGGCTGAACATGAAGCTCGGGTTCGGATGTCGGCGGCGCGGCGCTGCGACTCATGGACGTTTCCGCGTCTGGCTCTCAGACTGCAGCCCGCCGGCCGCGTTTCTTCACTCTGATGCGGTAAGGCGAGCTCGGGGGGGGGGGGGGGGGTTATTATTATTATTATTATTATTGTTGTTATTGTTACAATGTTACAATCCACACTTTCAAATTCAGCCGACGTCACGACCCGGACTCTGCTGCACGTTACGTAACAGTCACATAGTAACCGCGGCTGTGACGTTCAACATCAAACGACTGCCGCTATGAATAACAAATTTAATCTACATCCGATTTAAACTGTTTATTTCGCAGCCTCCGTGTTCTCTGCTCTCGTCGTGTTTTAATTTAATTTAATTTTATTTTATTTTTATAATTCTGTTTGAACTGCATGGATGGCTGGAGAAGTGCTGACGTCAGAGGCTGCTGATTAATGACGTCGCACTTTTGCCGAACACAGGTTATTTTGGCTCGTGCACAGAGGGGGGGGGGGTTATTATTATTATTATTATTATTATTATTATTGTTATTGTTACAATGTTACAATCCACACTTTCAAATTCAGCCGACGTCACGACCCGGACTCTGCTGCACGTTACGTAACAGTCACATAGTAACCGCGGCTGTGACGTTCAACATCAAACGACTGCCGCTATGAATAACAAATTTAACCTACATCAGATGTAAACTGTTTATTTCGCAGCCTCCGTGTTCTCTGCTCTCGTCGTGTTTTAATTTAATTTAATTTTATTTAATTTTTATAATTCTGTTTGAACTGCATGGATGGCTGGAGAAGTGCTGACGTCAGAGGCTGCTGATTAATGACGTCGCACTTTTGCCGAACACAGGTTTTTTTGGCTCGTGCACAGGGGGGGTTATTATTAATGTTATTATTGTTACAATGTTACAATCCACACTTTCAAATTCAGCCGACGTTACGTAACAGTCACATAGTAACCGCGACTGTGACGTTCAACATCAAACGACTGCCGCTATGAATAACAAATTTAACCTACATCAGATGTAAACTGTTTATTTTGCAGCCTCCGTGTTCTCTGCTCCCGTCCTGTTTTTATTTAATTTAATTTTATTTAATTTTTATAATTCTGTTTGAACTGCATGGATGGCTGGAGAAGTGCTGACGTCAGAGGCTGCTGATTAATGACGTCGCACTTTTGCTGAACACAGGTTATTTGGCTGGTTCACAGTGGAGCGTGATTTATTACTGATATCATACGGCCCTTGAGAATCGCACTTTGTAGTGTTGCTGACCCCATTTCTTTGGGGTGGGAGGGGGGGGGGGTGCAGTTTTCTGAGCCTGAGCCCTTGGGGCAAGCGGACACGACTGACCGTGGCAAGAAAATAACCCGAGGTATGAATGTTGTGAGGAGCAGGGCATGAAGGGGGTGGCACTTGGTCCACAATAAACCGCTTAATTAGTTTAACTTTAATTTAAATCGGTTACGGTTTAAATCTCCCTGCCGTCTGTTATTGTTAAAAGGAGGGGACCTTGTGAGGACCGAGCCTCATCCTCATTGAGGGTTAGAGTTTGTTGTACTCAAAAAAACAAGAATGGTGACACGGGTTGTTTGAAAGTTATGACATCACAATCGAGTCCCCAAAGTTAGAAGTCCACAGTTACAGTATCAGTCAAAATCTGGACACGCCCCCTTCACCCCCCTCGCTCCATCATCCGTCTCCTCCTCTTACCATATAGATGGACTTTAGTTTTACAATTGCAGACTGTAGTCCATCTGTGTTCTCTGTTGTTGTTCGCCCCCTGTTGGTTCTCAGGAGCATCACAGAACAGGTATCATTTGGGTGGTGGATTGTTTATTGTCGGGCGGCACGGTGGCTTAGTGGCTAGCACGTTCGCCTCTCAGCGCTAGGTATTCCCGGTTCGAATCCCCATGTGGGTGGAGTTTCCATGTTCTCCCCGTGTCTGCGTGGGTTTCCTCCGGGTTCTCCGGTTTCCTCCCACAGTCCAAAAACATGGATCAAGTCAATTGAATTCTCAAAAAATTGTCCCATATAGAGTGTGTTTGTATGAGTGAGTGTGTGCCCAGAGATGGATTGGTGCCCTGTCCTGGGTCTATCTACCCAGCGCCCGAGACATTCTCCCCTGGATGGGCATGGGGAACCCCACCGCGACCCTAATAAAGGATGAAGTGGGAGATAATGAATGAATGAATGAATTGTTTTGTCAGTTCTGCAGTGACACTGATGTGGTGGTGGTGGGGGGGGGGGGGTTAGTGCAGCAGTGCTGCTGTAGTTTCATTTAAACACCTCAGTGACACTGCTGGGATAGGCTCCAAATAATCCCTGCTCTGTGGTGGTACTATTGGGGTCCTGAGCATTAGAACCGAGTACACAGTATGTACTGCAGAACACAAACAGATGGACTACAGTCTGGAACTGTAGAACTACAAAGTCCATCATGACAGTGGAACTGAGAACATGGACACGAAGTGGATCAAAAAAGGGGGCGTGTCCAAACGTTTGACTGACACTGTACATGTGGCATTAGAGACTGAATGTGAGAGAGGAAAGGTGTTAAATGAAGGCCCTGCGGTTTAACGGCTGGTTAATAAACTGTGCTGCTCGAGTTAATTATTGTCTGAAGCTGCTGGTTTGTTGGTTCCGTTCCCGTCTCTGTTCGCTCAGCTGTTCCGCCAATGACGTTACGCCCCGGCGTGGTCGGCTTTTGGGGTGATACACACCCGTCTTCGATCCACGCTAAAAATATCAGAACCTGCGGTGAGGTCACCTTCGGCTTTCCAGAGTTAGCAGCGCTTTTATTTATTTCTCCGCCATTACTGTAATTGTGTTTCGGCGCTTTCCAGGGAACGTCTGAGAGCGCAGACTGTGGGAGGCGGGGATAGGAACGGGAAGTGGTATCACGATGACTAAGCCTCGTGTCTTGCATTGTTCTACAACTGACCCGTGGCATCGTAGGTGCCTTAAGAATGGGAAACGGCACGCTGTTTTGGGGATTGGCATGTTCACCGTGACTGGTCAACCTCTGTAGGGGCTGGATCTTTTAATGCCTGCTATGCAAATTATTCGTGACATCACTCGCCCTGCAGTCACTCCGTTGTAGAGCGCTTGCACCACTTGCACACCAAGAGGAGAACCACCGGCCTCGTATGGAGTGAAGGTATGCCGTTTAGTCCGAGCCACTCATTGGATATGAGAAGTCAGATCAGTCTCCTTGGAAACCAGAGACAGGGATGCGATACCAACAACCTCCATTAGCCGTGTGCCGGAGAGCGAGATGGACACGGCACTGTCTCTGGCTTTTCAACTGAGGACCCCGAGACCGTTCTTTAAATGAAGGTAAACCAGGCGCTTGTGACGGTTGTGTTCTCTCATTTTTTTTTTTTCCGGATTGTCTCACGAGTTCGTTTGTTAGTTTTTACTAAAACAACGTGCGCTGGATGTTTTCAGCACCTCGCGTCCTCTCCTCACGCTGCAGTGTGGGACTTGCACTGATCCCGGGTCAGTGTGGGCTTAGAGGAGCTGCTGACTCTTTCCCGGGCTCATGTTTAAAACATTTTGGACAGATGGAGTATGAGATGGAGTTTAGAGGAGTGAGTGAGTGAGTGAGTGAGTGAGTGAGTGAGTGAGTGAGTGAGTTAGAGGAGTGAGTGAGTGAGTGAGTGAGTGAGTTAGAGGAGTGAGTGAGTGAGTGAGTTAGAGGAGTGAGTGAGTGAGTGAGTGAGTTAGAGGAGTGAGTGAGTTAGAGGAGTGAGTGAGTGAGTGAGTGAGTGAGTTAGAGGAGTGAGTGAGTGAGTTAGAGGAGTGAGTGAGTGAGTGAGTTAGAGGAGTGAGTGAGTGAGTGAGTGAGTTAGAGGAGTGAGTGAGTGAGTTAGAGGAGTGAGTGAGTGAGTGAGTGAGTGAGTGAGTGAGTGAGTGAGTGAGTAAGTGAGGGGTCATGACAGAGATGCTGTGTGTATAATAAATCAGTATGTACTTATTATTCATTACATTATCTTTTTATGTGTATGTTACTTAGACCATGAATCCTCAACATAAATACACATGGATATATATATATATATATTCATCCATCCATTCATTCATTCATTCATTCATTATCATCTATTAGGTTCGCGGGGGGGTTCTCCATGCCCATCCAGGGCGAACGTTTCAGGCGCTGGGCAGATACACCCAGGACAGAATGCCAATCTATTGCTGGGATACACTCCATTACACAGACACCCTCTGTATGGGTCAATTTGGAGAACTCAATTGACCTTGATCCATGTTTTTGGACTGTGGGAGGAAACCGGAGAACCCGGAGGAAACCCATGCGGACACGGGGAGAACAAGAGCTGAGAGGTGAACCATATATATATATATATATATATATATATATATATATATATATATATATATATATATATATATATATATATATATATATATATATACACACACACACACTGAGGCATCTCATTATACCCCCGTACTAAGCAAAGCATTTCCAGTAGTGTGTGTGTGTGTGTGTGTTATAATCCGTTTAGTGTTTTAATCTTGCAGCCCCGGCGCTCTGCTCTTTCTATTTGAGTGATTTTGCAGATTCATGGCGTCATACTCAGTGTTTAAAGCTTCGCATCGCCTCGACACGGCGCGCTGCACACAGCTGCTCTACACTCTCATTCTGTTGAGTGGGCTGAAAAAAGAATGCTGCAAGGCCAACTGGGTAATTGCTAGGCAGAAGACTTTAAGTCTTTCATAATCTTTAACTCCCCATCGGATGACGCGAGACCTGACAGCGGCGTGCGGGGTTCGATTCCGTCGCCCTCCGTGGACGTGCTCAGCGTCTTTACGTGAATTTGGGTGAATTAATAATGCCGCTCGAGCACGCGCACCCATTACAGTCTATTTTTAATTCTGCATCATCACGCCGATGCCATGTAGTTTGATTCAGAGCCTCTAGGGTCTGATCCCGGCCGCCACTAAATTGCCCCACTATACAATAGTGTGTGTGTGTGTGTGTGTGTGTGTGTGTGTGTGTGTGTGACCTTAATGGAGGTTAAAAGAGAAGATAATGCATGAATGAATGTTCTGATTCTTCTAACACCACAATTTTTTTCGGTTCCGCTGCTTTAAGCCGCGAGTGCTGGACTCACTGTGTGTGAGACGTCATCGCTGGCTGCGGAATCTGTGAACGGCAGAGCTAATTGCTCTATTGATTAACTGTACATCTGCAGTTGTAATTGATTCAACTCTCCTCTAGAACATTTCGGCAACGATGTGAAACATCCCGCTGACTTCAGGGCGAGCGTTAGAACAGTCCGTCTGATAGAAACTACATTAAAATAAATTGTTTTTCACTGCAGTGGATTGAAATGTGGGGTTTAAAGTTACACTCAGGAGAATCGAAGTGGAGAGTGAGTTTTTATTAAAGTCTTAAAGCAGCTTCCCAGTGTACTGAGCCTGAAAAAAAAAAAAAAATTTAAATAAAATAATAAAGGATAAGCCGAAACAACAGCGGCAAGAGAAAACTGTCTGAGGTTCTGTACATGTTTACTGTCACGTAGTGCAACCAAAGGATCTGTTCATTTGCTTAAAGGCCAGAATGCAAAATCGCCGCATGCAAATCAGATGCGACACCCAGGATTTATACAACATGAACAGAAAGTAACACAAAAACCAACATACAGCCTCGTTTCTTTGATGTCACAACATGGAAACTCTGTGTAATGTGCAGTTTAAGCTTAACACAGGCCCCTCTACCAATTAGGGATGAGACAATTCATCGTTTTTTTGTGATTAAATGCGATTAAAAACGTTACTTATTGATCGTAAGAGCGCCTCAACATCGTGACTAAGAACATTACTTTGTTCTTACTGGAAAAAAAAAATCAAGTGGATATGAGGATGACTTTTTAAAGGACATTAATTTATTAATATTTTTTTTTCTTTGATATTTCATGAAAGAATTAAATATTTTGTGTTTTAAATATTTTTTTGTGTTAACGTACAGCAAAAAAACCCCACATGTGTTTTTTTTTGTGTTTATTAAATTAATAACTTGTATTACAAAAAAGATTTTCTTGGCACTTAAGTTCTTTTAAAAATCTTTTAATAAAGCAGTATGGTAGGAGAGGGCGTGGCATTATTGTGACTAAATCACAGCAAAGGTGACCTCTTTCCTGTGATTTATTTACAATAATACACAACCTCGAGCGTTTTATTGCTTTAATAAAATGCTTACGAAGACACATTATAATAAAGAAAAATACAAGGTTTGATTTACAAGTGCGTTTAATAATCTAGTCTTTCATGACGTCATCTAGTCCGGTTTTCAAAGTGAACACTGAATGCTGAGTAACAGGTTTCCCTTTTCTCAAAAACTACCATCTAGTGGCCAAATTACAGAACACAGTTTATAAAAAAAAAAAAAAAAACGGGAAGATGTGCATGCCTAGCGAACGTGAGAGGAACCCAGAGTAAACCAGCTGAGGCACAGGGAGGACATCGTGAGGATGACGAGGATGATGAGGATGACGAGGATGATGAGGACGCTTGTGTTCTTCTGTTTATGTTGCAGTTTACATTTTATGGCTTCTGATATGGACTATGAGAGGCCAAATGTCGAGACCATCAAATGTGTGGTTGTTGGCGACAACGCGGTGGGAAAGACCCGACTCATCTGCGCCCGGGCCTGCAACGCCACCCTGACCCAGTACCAGCTGCTCGCCACACACGTGCCCACGGTGTGGGCCATCGATCAGTACAGAGTGTGTCAGGAGGTGAGGAACGTGCCCCTCACTTTCAACTTTTAAATCCCTAAAATCAGAAACTGAACCCGTATGTGGTGGATGTGCGTCTCCGAGCAGGTTCTGGAGCGTTCTCGGGATGTGGTGGATGACGTCAGCGTGTCTCTGCGACTCTGGGACACGTTCGGTGACCATCACAAGGATCGGCGCTTCGCTTACGGCAGGTGAGGCGGCGGGTCCGGGTCTGCGCTTGTGCTCCGATTCGTGATTGGTTCTTCACTCAACGGTGGTTCCGCAGGTCCGATGTGGTGGTGCTGTGTTTCTCCATCGCCAACCCCAACTCCCTGCACCATGTGAGGACCATGTGGTATCCTGAAATCAAACACTTTTGTCCCAGAGCCCCGGTCATCCTGGTGGGCTGCCAGCTGGACCTGAGGTACGCCGATCTGGAGGCGGTGAACCGGGCGCGCCGCCCGCTGGCCAGGTGAGGGCAACGCCGAAAATTTTATCTGGACTCCATCCATCCATCATCTTCCGCTTTATCATCCACCAGGGTCGCAGTGTGGGGGGGGGGGGGGGGGGTTTTCCCCATGCCCATCCAGGGGAGAACGTTTCGGGTGCTGGGCAGATACACCCAGGACAGGAACACACTCACTCACACAAACACACTCTATATGGGGCAATTTGGAGAATTCAATTGACCTTGATCCATGTTTTTGGACTGTGGGAGGAACCCCTAGGAAACCCACGGGGAGAACATGGAAGCTCCTCCCATATCGGGATTCGAACCTGGAATCCCCAGCGCTGGACAGATCACATTCAGGACCGGGTGCCAATCCATAGACGTTATATAGGGGCAATTTAGAGCAGCCGCTTCACCTTGAATCCATGTTTCTGGACTGTGGGAGGAAACTGGAGAACCCAGAGAAAACCCACATTGACACGGGGAGAACATGCAAACTCCACCCAGATCCCCAGCACCGCCACCGTGCCGCCCCAATTCCATTGATGGGTTGGGGGGGGTGGAGTCAAATTTGGATGGATGCCCAATGTGATGTCCGAATGTCGATGTCCGTCGCCGTCGGTCGGTTCGTTGTAACTCGGCTGTTTCGGTAAAGGTTTTGGGCGGGGTCTCCTTCACGGGTGACGTTAAAACTAGATCACAGATCACAGACATTGATCAATTAGTCACGTCTATAATTTTAATTATAATGATCTATAATTAGAGAACGATCCTGGCTCTCGTCTCCTGACCGGCCGCGCTTCTTTTCGCAGGCCCATAAAGTCCAACGAGATCCTGCCACCGGAAAAGGGCCGCGAGGTGGCGAAGGAGCTCGGCGTCCCCTATTACGAAACCAGCGTGGTGGCCCAGTTCGGCATCAAGGACGTTTTTGACAACGCCATCCGTGCCGCCCTGATATCCCGGCGCCACCTGCAGTTCTGGAAGTCGCACTTGCGCAACGTGCAGCGTCCTCTCCTCCAAGCTCCTTTCCTTCCCCCCAAGCCCCCTCCCCCGCTCATCAAAGTGCCTCCTCCCCCCAGCAGCATGGAGGAGCACCCGGGTCACCTGTTGGAGGACCCGCTGTGCGCCGACGTGGTCCTGGTGCTCCAGGAGAGCCAAAGAATCTTCGCCCACCGGGTCTACCTCGCCACGGCCTCGTCCAAGTTCTACGACCTCTTCCTGGTGGACCACCGGGCGCCCGAGGACAAGAAAGAGAGCCAGCGCACCCGGGTGGCCCTGTCCGGCCGCGAGCTGCTCATGAGGGCCGCCAGCTTCGACGTCTGCGAGAGCAGCGACGAGCGGGAGCGGGCCAACCTGCGCGCCTGCACCAGCGACGGGACCCTGCGGGGCGGCGAGGGGGGCCGCCTGCTCCCGGCCCTCAGCCGGGCCTTCGTCAGCGTCTGGGAGGAGGCGGTGGACGACCCCGTCACCCTCAACGCCAGGCCGATGACGGTGGTGCACATGGACCCGTCCATGCAGCCGGGGCCGTTCCGGGCCGTCCTGCGCTACCTGTACACGGGGAAGCTGGACGAGCACGAGAAGGAGCTGATGCAGGTGGCGCACATCGCCGAGCTGCTGGAGGTCTTCGATCTGCGCATGATGGTGGCCAACATTCTGAACGACGAGGCCTTCATGAACCAGGAGATCACCAAGGCCTTCCACGTGCGCCGCACCAACCGGATCAAGGAGTGCCTCGCCAAGGGGACCTTCTCAGGTACGCAACGCCGAGTCCCCTATATCTGACGTCGGGACCTCACCGGTCCCCCGTCGCCTCTGTTTATTGCTCTTGCGTCAGTCGGGACGGCGTGTGGTCGACTCGCGCTGCCTGAATGTGTAAACACTGCAGTTTCGAAAGAACTGACGCCGGCGTTTTTAGAGTGCAAGTTGGTCGAAGGGGGAATTAAAGAAAAATAATAATGCTGCAGCAAATAATTTCAGCAGAAGAAAAAAAGAAAAAAAAAAACCCTGAAGGGCTTTTCTTCTCCTCATCATCACAAAACCGGGCGACTCGCTCGTTCGCCTCCCTCTGAGACGAACCCCGGCCTCGTGTTCGGCCAGCTGGCTTTTCAAAGCTTATGTAATCAGACAGCATTCACAAAAAAAACACTGATGCTTGATGTTTTCAGCACAACAGGGATTTTTCAGTGGGGGTGGGTGGGGGTGGGTGGGGGTTGAAGATGCACCATTCAACCATGTGATTTGTCCTCATGGTCCTTATGACTTTGTTATTATATAAATTATTTTATTATTAATATATTCATATGTATGTATATGTATTAATATATTCATATGCATTATAGGGTTCACTGAGGGTGCAAGTATGAGGTATAGGGTGCACTTAGGGTGCGAGTTTGGGATATACGATGCACTCAGGGTGTGAGTATGGGGTATAGGGTGCACTAAGGGTGTAAGTATGGGGTATAGGGTGCACTAAGGGTGTAAGTATGGGGTATAGGGTGCACTTAGGGTGCGAGTTTGGGATATAGGGTGCACTCAGGGTGTGAGTATGGGGTATAGGGTGCACTAAGGGTGTAAGTATGGGGTATAGGGTGCACTTAGGGTGCGAGTTTGGGATATAGGGTGCACTAAGGGTGCGAGAATAGAGTATAGGGTGCACTAAGGGTGTAAGTATGGGGTATAGGGTGCACTTAGGGTGCGAGTTTGGGATATAGGGTGCACTAAGGGTGCGAGAATAGAGTATAGGGTGCACTAAGGGTGTGAGTTTGGGATATAGGATGCACTAAGGGTGTAAGTATGGGGTATAGGGTGCACTTAGGGTGCGAGTTTGGGATATAGGATGCACTAAGGGTGTAAGTATGGGGTATAGGGTGCACTAAGGGTGTGAGAATAGAGTATAGGATGCACTCAGGGTGCGAGTATGGGGTATAGGGTGCACTAAGGGTGTGAGAAAAGAGTATAGGGTGCACTTAGGGTCTGAGTTTGGGATATAGGATGCACTCAGGGTGTGAGTATGGGCTATTGGGTGCACTAAGGGTGTGAGTATGGGGTATAGGGTGCACTAAGGGTGTAAGTTTGGGATATAGGATGCACTCAGGGTGCGAGTATGGGGTATAGGGTGCACTAAGGGTGTAAGTTTGGGATATAGGATGCACTCAGGGTGTGAGTATGGGGTATAGGGCGCACTAAAGGTGTAAGTATGGGGTATAGGGTGCACTTAGGGTGTGAGTTTGGGGTATAGGGTGCACTAAGGGTGTAAGTATGGGGTATAGGGTGCACTTAGGGTGTGAGAATAGAGTATAGGATGCACTGAGGGTGGGAGTTTGGGATATAGGGTGCACTCAGGGTGCGAGTATGGGGTGTAGGGTACACTAAGGGTGTAAGTATGGGGTATAGGGTGCACTTAGGGTGTGAGTTTGGGGTATAGGGTGCACTAAGGGTGTAAGTATGGGGTATAGGGTGCACTTAGGGTGTGAGAATAGAGTATAGGGTGCACTAAAGGTGTAAGTTTGGGATATAGGATGCACTCAGGGTGTGAGTATGGGGTATAGGGTGCACTAAGGGTGTAAGTATGGGGTATAGGGTGCACTTACGGTGCAAGAATAGAATACAAGATGCACTAAGGGTGTGACTATGGGGTATAGGATGCACTTAAAGTGTGAGTTTGATATATAGGGGGCGAGTATGGGGTATAGGATGCACTTAGGGTGCGAGAATGGAGTATAGGGTGCACTTAAAGTGTGAGTTTGATATTTAGGGGGTGAGTATGGGGTATAGGGTGCACTAAGGGTGCGAGTATGGGGTATAGGATGCACTTAGGGTGCGGGTATGTGGTGCATTGAAGGTGTGAGTATGGGGTATAATTTAGAATGTTGGGCTATATCAGTCTTAAGGTTGGGGGGTTTGAATCCGGACTCTACCCCCCCCCTCCCCCAACCCCCAATGTGGATGCATGCGTTTAAGCTGCGGCTGTTTGTTGCAGACGTGGTGTTCAAGCTGGACGACGGAACGATAATGGCCCACAAGCCCCTGCTGATCTCCAGCTGTGATTGGATGGCAGCCATGTTTGGAGGCCCGTTCGTGGAGAGCTGTACTAAAGAGGTGCGTCGTGTGAATCGCTGCGCGGTGTCCTTCTGACCCTCACCGTCTGCGTGAGCTTTTTATTTTATTTTATTTTATTTTATTTTATTTTTATAGGTGTTGTTTCCGAACACCACCCGCAGCAGCATGTGCGCCGTGCTGGAGTACCTCTACACCGGACACTTCTGTTCCCGACCCAACCTGGACGCCATGGAGCTCATCGTCCTCGCCAACCGCCTGTGTCTGCCTCACCTGGTGGCAGTGACCGGTCTGTGCTAAGCACCTTAACTGCTTTAATCTGCACTGAGCCCTTAATGCGCTGCGGGTTCCGACGCTCGGATCTGTGGCTCTTAAATTTAGAACGTGTTCTTAAACCTTCTTATGTCAAGCTTTGGACACGCCCCCCTTTTTTTCTCCACTTAGTATAAAGACTACAGTACATACTGTGTTCTCTGTTCTAATGGTCAGGACCCTGATGGTACCACCACAGAGCAGGGATTAATTGGAGCCTATCCCTGTCACTGAGGTGTTTAAATGAACCTACAGCAGCACTGCTGCACTAAACCCCCCCCCCCCCCCTCACCACATCAGTGTCACTGCAGAACCGACAATAAACAATCCACCACCCAAATGATACCTGTCCTGTGATGCTCCTGAGAACCAACAGGGGGCGAACAACAACAAAGAACACAGATGGACTACGGTCTGTAATTGTAGAACTACAAAGTCCATCTGTATGGTCAGTGGAGGACATGAGTTAGAGTTGCTGTATGCATTGGGCCTTCCCCAAACTGTTGTCACAGAGCATTGAAAGCATTCAGAACGCACGTTGACACGTCTCGCTCTCGCGTGTTTCAGAGTCGTACACCATGAACGTTCTGATGGAGGCCGCCGTGATGGGAGCCGACATCGACGGAGATGTTCTAGTTTATCTCGAACTTGCTCAGGTGAGGTTCTGCTTCTGACGTTTCTGCTCCGTCGTGAACTCGTGCAGTCTCGAGCCGTGAACGTGAGTCTTCGAGGTTCGTGTCCTCATGCGACCTGGTCCAGGTCCGTGAACGTTCCGCTCTCCCGTCTGTCCTCAGTTCCACGGCGCTCAGCAGTTGGCCGGCTGGTGTCTCCATCACATCTGCACCAATTACAACAGCGTCTGTCGCAAGTTCCCCCGAGATATGAAGGCCAAATCCACAGGTAACTCAAAAACCCATTATGTTCCTCATAGGGTTCATCATGATGCTCGTTGCATTTTCGTTTAAATAGCAACACGCCGTGTGAATATATCGAACCCGATGGGCGTGGCCGTCTCGCTCGTCTTGACCGGCGTGTTGCTATAAACCCAGTACTGTGGGTTCTCCGTTCACACTCAAATGGAGAAGCTCATGGAGCAGCACATTGAGTCCAAATAGCAATCCCCCAAAGTCAGAGCGCCACCTGGCTGTTAAAAGGAACGGCGAGTGACTCGCTGATTGGTTCATTAAAACACCCATGAATAATTAAGAGCAGTCAGCAGGAAATCCAGGTTCGAATCCCGATCTAGGTGAAGTTTCCATGTTCTCCTCTCTGGTTTCCTCCCGCAGTTCAAAAACAAGGATTTAAGGTGAATTGGCTGCTATAAATTGCCCCTATATAGTAAGTGTGTGTGAGCTCAGTGTTCGATTGGAGTCCTATCCTGGGCAGGTTGGCACCTAAAACGTTCTCCCCTGTATGTGGCATGGGGAACCCCACCCCCCACGACTCTAGTGCTTAATATAAGGATTAGGATCAGTATAGGACTTTTGTGTGTGTGTGTTTTTTTTTTTTTTTGTCATAACGATACACTGACAGGCACGGTGGCTTATTGGTTTAGCATGTTCTCCTCTCAGCACTTCGAATCCCCATCTGGGTGGAGTTTCCATGTTCTCCCCGTGTCCGTGTGGGTTTCCTCCGGGTTCTCCGGTTTCCTCCCACAGTCCATAAACATGCATCAAGTCAATTGAGTTCTCCAAATTGCCCCATATAGAGTGTGTCTGTGTGAGTGAGTGTGTGCCCAGTGATGGATTGGCGCCCTGTCCTGGATTTATCTGCCCAGCGCCCGAAACGTTCTCCCCTGGATGGGCATGGGGAACCTTCCCCCCCCGACCCTAATAGAGGATAAAGCGGAAGATAATGAATGAATGAATATACGCTGACACGCCCCTAAACGAGCTTTCCGGCTCGCTAAAATCAGCTTTAAAGTGTTTCAACAATGGCTGAACTCATTCTAACTTCACTGTACCTTCTAGAAAACCAGGAATACTTCGAGAAACATCGCTGGCCTCCGGTG
>JAFMOC010000074.1:345000-375000 GCA_019802505.1 Corydoras sp. C115 | reverse complement strand
CTCATGACTGTGACCCAGTACACAAAACCGAGGTCTCCAAAATCACGGTTGGGTGAATTTGGTGCAGTGGAACTTCACTGGTTTGCACATAGCCTCAAACTTGGCCTGATGGAACACTATTGGGATGAATTGGAACTGCGATTTGTCTTGTTCGACATGCTTTCTAGATAAATGAGCCAAAATTCTCAGAGATGCACTCCAAAAACTCTTGAAGAAAGACTTTATAGATGAGTAGAGGTATATTTGTAGAGAATAATCGTTGTATAGATGGGAAACAACTTGCAGTGGGATGTTTTAAAAGCCCCTTTAGTGTAAAAGTCGGCGTCCCAATACTTATTTCCATGTGGTTTAGGAGTGAACACAAATAGCACAAATGTTCTCCTCCCTACACGGTGTTTGTGTAAATATATTGTTTGCTTTTTAAGAATGATCTGGTTTACCGGACCTCAGAGTAACTTTACATCAGACCTGTCTAATACCTCCAGGTGATGCAGTATTACACACTCCAGCTCTCAGTGCTATTATACTGTATGTGTTAAGTCCCTCCACATGGGGGCAGCAGTGTAGCCAGACTCGAACCAGGATTCAGATTAGACCTTTTAGGCCTTTTATAATGATCCGCATTTGCAACCCTGCAGGCAAAATATTTAAGAAACGAATACGAGAGAGCGTTAATCTGCTGTTATATGTTTTATGGCTCGCGCCCGAGAAATCAAAAGGCCAAAGTATAAAATAATTAGTGTTATTTTTAGTGTCCGTGAACTCTGGGGGTGTGGTAGCTCAGTGGTCAGGGTGTTGGACTTTCAATCTGAAGGTTGGGGGTTCAAATCCCAGGTCCACTGAAGTTACTAGTGTGGGTCCTTGAGCAAGACCCTTAACCCTCATTGCTCCAGGGATGTTGTGATGAACCCTGTGCTCACCTTGTAAGTCGCTTTGGATAAAAGCGTCCAATAAATGACCAAATGTAAACTCCAACTAATGGTGATGGTGCAGAGGGGAAAAAAATGTAGTCTCGCACTCTTGCGCCTCCTCGTGGCTGGGTAGAGTAACGTGAAAGCCTGGGGACCTAAAGTCAGATGAAAAACCCAAGGTGGAGGATGATTACTGAGTTCATATTTCATGTTTTATTGAGTTTTTCCATTACGGATATGTTTATTATCAATCACAGACTGATCACTTATCGACTGAACGGAGTGTAAAAGAAATAAAGTCAACAGAAACGCGGCCTGTTTAAATGTAACGGCGGAAATGGGTTGTTGGAAAATATTTAAATACGCTCACCGGCCACTTTATTAGTTACACCTCCTCGTTTTCCCACTTTCTGTGTCCACTTCATCAGCTCCACTTACCATATAGACGGACTTTGTAGTTCTATTACAGACTGTAGTCCATCTGTTTCTCGAAATACTGGAATTTATGTTTTATTTTTTATATTAATACTGTGGTGTTTATTTGTAAAGAGTTCTATACATTACAGTGCGAAATGTAGAAATGTGTGCGCACACCTGTTCAATGCAAATGTGCTGTAGATATTGGAGATGTACAGGAAACTGAAGTAATTACCTGATGCTGTATTATAAGAATCATTAGTCTGTGTCAGCGCATGTGTATATTTGCTCTAAAAGAGCCTTTAAAGGGTTAAATAGTGATAATTTTCTTTCCCCCCCCCCCCCAGCGGAGAAGCCCACAACTTTAAAGGAGCCTTTTGCGTTTTTAGCTCAGAGAAATGTAAATTGCGTGGCCGGTTTAATGCTTGCTGTTTGATGTATTAACCTCAGTAGAATTCTCAAATGCAAGTGCGAAAACTTTAGAACCAGGTAACCACGCGTTTGGGGAATTCCTCAGTAAACCATCCGAATCCATATCTGCTGCTGCATCGAAGACACCCCATGCCTTAATGTAAATGATTCTATGTGACAGTAGAGGGTGGTTGTCGCTCGATACTGTGCGTGTTTGACGATACATGGTGAAAGCGTATGTACCAAACATGTCGCACATTGTACGTATCCATCATGGAAGCACCCATACGACATGCAACACTGTGCAATACTATTAATACTTCGCTGTGTTATTTTTTAATGACGGCTTGATGAAAATTTTATTTCGGAAACTGTACAATTGGCATCTTGTCATGGTCACAATACGAAACATTTATTGACTTTCAGGCCTTAAAAATTAAGCAGTTTGGTGCTTCATTATCTCCCCCCCTTCCCCCCCATGAGAGCCACGGAGCATCAAACCAATGCAGGGAATTCCAGTCTCATCGTTGATTCGCTTTTTGCTAAATTTGTTTTCTAATGTAGTGGCTCGACCAATAATACTACAAACACACGCGGGACGACGAAATTCTAGAATGTGAACGAACTTCTCAGTAACCTTGTTCCTGTGTTCTGGGTGCTAACGCTGCGTAGAAGCACAAACCAAAGGGAAAACGAGCACCACCAAGGTTCATGCGTCACTGCTGCACAATCCCATCATCATCTGTCGCTCTGTCAGAATCCGTCACGTTAAAATCAAATACTCTATTCAGTATAAAACTTGAATGTTTTCTCAGTATTGGCAGCCCGTCACTGGTTCCTTTGTTCCTGGTGTCAGAGGATAATAAAAATTTGTACCATTTCAAAACAAAAAAACAAAAAAAATGGTATTATGACATTGTAGCATGTGTTCTTGAAATAATGTGAATAGTGTTTGTTTAATAAATCTGACACGGCGTACGGTTGTGTTTCCTGATACGACTTTAATACATGATTAAGAATGTAAATGTGTCTGTTTGATCAATTTTTCATATTTCTCATTGTTTAAAATGACGTTTCTGGCTCCACTCAAGTCAATAATGATTGTTAAGACATAGGGTTCTATCTAACATCCTGTGCAGGGCGAATCGCGACGCTCGTTGCTATCTTAACGCCCCGCCGACAGCTTATTTTCACACCATCCGCCTGCATAGTTTAAATAGCAACCCTGAGTGTGAGAATAGTTCCGTCTCAAAACGAGGCGTGTTCAGGTACATTTCTGGGGTATTGCTATAAACATAAATGATCCATCATCTTCCGCTTTATCCACTACTAGGGGTTCCCCATGCCCATCCAGTGGAGAACGTTTTGGGCGCTGGGCAGATACACCCAGGACAGGGCGCCAATCCATCGCTGGGCACACACTCACTCACACTCTATATGGGGCAATTTGTAGAACTCAAGTGACTTGATCCATGTTTTTGGACTGTGGGAGGAAACCAAAGGAAACCCACATGGACACGGGGAGAACATGGAAACTACCCCAAGATTGGGATGGGCCGAGAGGCGAACGTGCTGACCACTAAGCCACCGTGCCGCCCTAGAACAGTTATCAGGAGACGTAAATAGATCGGTTCCAGTTTCAGCTTGGGTTTTCTTAAATTAGCCTCGTAATTTAATCTCCAACACCATCAGGCGATCAGAACCCCAACCAGACGCCATTCTGAGGTAACGCACGACACCAAACATTCAGCATTTCACACAAATTCTCGTCGTTTCTGCGACGTTAAAACACCTTCAGACTGTTTGGGCGTCCAGTGGCGCGCAGACAACGCGATATTTATTAAAAAAAATAAATAAAAAACGTTATAACGCTTCATGACTCTCTATCTTGCCTTCCGTTAAAAGGTTGGAGATGCTTTTTCGCGCCTTTTTGCTGCCGGCGGCGCTCGCGTGCGCTCTGCACGCGCACCTGGACGACGGCGGGAACTCGGATGAGGATTTCTGCAGGTAAGCGTTTAAAATACTGAAAACTACAAAAAACAAACGCTTTAAATGTGATTCTCTAGCGGATTCTTAAGGATTGGGCTCCTTAAAATGTGTATCCTGAAACTGGTTTCAGCTTTATGTATTTGTTTGTTTGTTTGTTTGTTGCACGGTGGCTTAGTGGTTAGCATGTTCTCCTCTCAGCACTAGGGATTCCTGGTTTGAATCCCAATCTGGGTGGAGTTTCCATGTTCTCCCCGTGTCCGCGTGGGTTTCCTCCGGGTTCTCCGGTTTCCTCCCACTGTCCAAAAACATGGATCAAGTCAATTGAATTCTCTAAATTGCCCCATATAGAGTGTGTGTGTCTGTGTGAGTGAGTGTGTGTCCAGCGATGGATTGGCGCCCTGTCCTGGGTCTATCTGCCCAGCGCCCGAAACGTTCTCCCCTGGATGGGCATGGGGAACCCCACCGCGACCCTAATAGAGGATAAAACGTGAGATAATGAATGAATGAATGTTTGTTTGTTTGACAAACGTAGAAATACGGTGGCCATGTCGAACCGTCGACCTGCCTCATTGTTTGTAACTTAAATGAGTTCTAAAAGAGGGTTAGCCTTTTAAATATAACACTTTCACATAGGAAATATCTACATTAATATTATTTTATGGCGGCACGGTGGCTTAGTGGTTTAGCATGTTCTCCTCTCAGTGCTAGCGATTCGCGGTTCGATTCCCGGAGTTTCCATGTTCTCCCCGTGTCCGCGTGGGTTTCCTCCGGGTTCTCCGGTTTCCTCCCACAGTCCAAAAACATGGGTCAAGTCAAATGAATTCTCAAAAGTTGCCCCATATAGAGTGTGTGTGTGTGTGTGAGTGTGTGCCCAGTGATGGATTGGCGCCCTGTCCTGGGTGTATCTGCCCAGCGCCCGAAACGTTCTCCCCTGGATGGGCATGGGGAACCCCCCCCCCCCCCCCCCCCCCCCCCCCCGTGTCTGCGTGGGTTTCCTCCGGGTTCTCCGGTTTCCTCCCACTGTCCAAAAACATGGATCAAGTCAATTGAGTTCTCAAAATTGCCCCATATAGAGTGTGTATGTGTGAGTAAGTGTGTGCCCAGCGATGGATTGGCGCCCTGTCCTGGTTGTATCTGCCCAGTGCCCGAGACGTTCTCCCCTGGATGGGCATGGAGAACCCCACCACGACCCTAATAGAGGATAAAGCGGGAGATAATGAATGAATGAATGTTTGTTTGTTTGACAAACGTAGAAATACGGTGGCCATGTCGAACCGTCGACCTGCCTCATTGTTTGTAACTTAAATGAGTTCTAAAAGAGGGTTAGCCTTTTAAATATAACACTTTCACATAGGAAATATATACATTAATATTATTTTATGGCGGCACGGTGGCTTAGTGGTTTAGCATGTTCTCCTCTCAGTGCTAGCGATTCGCGGTTCGATTCCCGGAGTTTCCATGTTCTCCCCGTGTCCGCGTGGGTTTCCTCCGGGTTCTCCGGTTTCCTCCCACAGTCCAAAAACATGGGTCAAGTCAAATGAATTCTCAAAAGTTGCCCCATATAGAGTGTGTGTGTGTGTGAGTGTGTGCCCAGTGATGGATTGGCGCCCTGTCCTGGGTGTATCTGCCCAGCGCCCGAAACGTTCTCCCCTGGATGGGCATGGGGAACCCCCCCCCCCCCCCCCCCCCGCGAACCTAATAGAGGATAAAGTGGGAGATAATGAATGAATGAATGAATTCTCCAAATTGCCCCATATTGAGTGTGTGTGTGTGTGAGAGTGAGTGTGTGCCCAGCGATTATTTGGCACACTGTCCTGGGTGTATCTGCCCAGCGCCCGAGACGTTCTCCCCTGGATGGGCATGGGGAACCCCGACCCTAGTAGAGGATAATGTGAAAGATAACGGATGGATGGAATATACCTTGAATCCATGTTTTGGGACTGTGGGAGGAAACCGGAGAACCTATTTGTGCACGGTCATGCTTAGACAGAGAAGGGCCCTTCCTAAAA
The DNA here is from genome assembly GCA_019802505.1 of Corydoras sp. C115. Taxonomy (NCBI): domain Eukaryota; kingdom Metazoa; phylum Chordata; class Actinopteri; order Siluriformes; family Callichthyidae; genus Corydoras; species Corydoras sp. C115. The sequence goes on along the minus strand of JAFMOC010000074.1, from coordinate 369,263 downwards.
TGTTCCGACAAAGCATGTATTTCCTTTCTGATTTTTTTTTAAACAACTTTGGAACATCAACTCAATGAAGCACCTAAATTCAGTGATACAGTGGGGTGTCCCACTACATTTGTCCTTCAAGTGTATTTACTAGGTCTCCTTGGCAATCTTTGAAACCGGACCTTTGACATTAATTTGGGTTCCGTAGATGAAATATAATGTTTTTAAGAATTTTTTTTTTATTTTTTTATTTTAAACTAATAGAACACAATTGATGTGTGTAGGCTTATACGTTCTGTTGAGTATTTTCGAGTGTGTAGGATCCCCTCACGTGAGTCATGCATGTTAAGTGTCTATCAGGGGCCCACTCAAAGCCCCCCCCACACACTGACCGTCTCAGCACTAAAGAACTTTATTAAATGACACAGTGTACCGACAGTCCTCTGCTCCTCCAGCAGTGCACGATCGATATTATACTCACTTCAACATGGCATCAGAGTCGGTGAAAGCGTTCATGTCCATACACAGATCAGAGAACTGTCAGTTAAGGTTCTCTTTCTATGTTTTAGAGGAGAGTTAGAGCTACGTTATCCAGATGTGGTCATACGTTCCTGCGTGGTGGTCCCTCAGGAGCTCAGAGAGAAGATCAGCCGCGAATGGGGGCCCCCACTGGTCCGGATGGCAAAGGCTGACAAGGTAGGTCGCGCTGTTCCAAACCTTTTTGATGAAGAATCTTCAGCATTAGGAATTATTACTTCCGTCAGTCGATTACGAACGCGTGGATTTATTTCCGAACCCTCATGCGATTGCATGGTACTTAATGTCACACGGTTGTTTGTCTTTGCACCTGAAAATAACGATTCAAATCATCAAAGGCAAGCGGTCAGGGCGGCGGCAGATGCCGGCCAGATGTTTCAAGGTGTAAGCTCCAGCTGAGCCTTAACTTTGAATTATTCAATTATTATTACAATAATTATGTATTTATCTAACTTTGTTTAATGTATACTGCTTTAAATAAGGTCCTCCGTTCAGTCATTCAAAAAATAAAAAAAAAAGAAATACAAATAAAATATAATAAAATAAAGAAAATTAAAATAAAGAAAATAAAATAAAAGAGTGCAGTCCACTGAATACTGAAAAGCAAAATAAGATAAGAACGGTAAATGTTTTGCCCTTTTTTGACCACAAATCAGGTTTAATGTACATGTGGTGGTGTGTATCCATAGGTCCAGTAATAGAGTTGCCTTTACATTTGGTATTTTGTCTGTATTGTGGTGCAATTTGTCGTTTATCATCATAAAATCTTTCGCATTTTAGATTAGAGATCGATGAGATGTGATTAGAGATGTGTCTAATAATTCATTACTGTTTATTTATGTATTTATTTATTTTTATGATGATGATGAATTGAGTTAAGTTTATTTATGTAAGACTTTGACGATAGTTCCTCATCTTCTGAGCCGAAATGACAGTGGCAAGGAAAAAGCTCTTTGTACAAACGATGTACAGATTATTTATATTCAAGAGTTCAGTTAAAAACAAAGAACGTTAAATCATCCATGCATCAGGCCGTCTATATGTACAAGTGTGTGTATGTTCCTAATACAAACCCACACATTGCTTTGATCACCACATTTGACATACATACTCTATAGGATCCTGTGGAGGTTTATATACTCTTTTCAAAACACCAGCATCACCACATTTGACATACATAATCTATAGGATCCTGTGGAGGTTTATATACTCTTTTCAAAACACCACTCAAGCGGCATAATTCTAGAGATCTTTAGCGAGACGTCAACCGCGCACTCCACAGCTTGATTTAGGGTGTGTCCTTGTGTCTTTGTCATGGTGATGATGTGATTCATTGATGTGGTTTGAGCATCACGTGCAATAAGCCAATCAGCGCCTCACTTGCCATTCGCTTTAAGAGCCAGTGTTTTTTTTTTTAAATATTATTATTTTAATGGCGCATCGCGACCCAAGTGGCGAGTAATAAATAAAAAAATTGTTTTAGTTCAGACATTCAATTTGTGAAAATGAAAATGCTTGATGTTCCTCACAGTAACAAGGTTCTGTCTATCAACATGATAATGTTGATAATGATAGGATTACTTTTATCTTTAATACCCAGGCAATAAAGAAAACGCCTTATAGCCAGAACAGCCATTCCTTTTTAAATGCTGTGTCATGTTATGACCAGAAGGTGGCAGAATTACTCCATCAAACCGCGAGCTGAGGCACATGGTCCATCCTCCTCATGGAATTTTCCAAATCTGAATATCAGCTGAGGGCCGAATGTGCGCACTCCCTGTTCATTTGATCCACTTTACGTTCTGCCACTTCAGCTTAGCGTTCCACTGGAGAACCCGATCATTACGTTTAAAGTGAGAGTTGTTGCTAAAATGCATCGTTGAGTTAAATATGACGTTTGGGCTGAAGAAGCTTCTCATTCTGACGCTGGATTTTAGGTTGTTTTCTGTACAATGCAAAAGTGTTTCTTCATCTCCTTAATTAATTGTCATCCTTTATTCCATTAATTGATACCAAAAATAATTTAGATTTAAATATTTTTGTGGCAGGTCGGTTAAAAGTATAAATTAAAAACAATTATTAATAATCCACTTATTTTATACGCTTTATTAGAAATTAAATTTATTTTATAAATTAGTGTTTCTGTTGAGATCACGCTCGTTTTAGGATTTATGGGAAATTTAATTTGAAGCTTAATTCCCATGTTGACTTTATAAATGCGGAACCAGAGACCGATGGTAGTTTTTTTGGGGGGGGGGGTTATTTTTGTTATGACCTGCTCTGTGTTTGTGAAAAACACTTAAAAATTTGATGTACATGTATCATTTTTTTTTAAAGCTTAATCTGTTTATTTCATAATGAGCGGTTCACAGGAATACACACCATACATAATAATACATATATAAATGCACATGCATACAAATACAAAACCTTATTGTTACCTAGTGAAACAAACTGCTTCCATTATAACCCCCCAAATAATTGGCTAATATTATTATTATATATTATATATATAAGCTAATCATAACCCCATAAACACCCACCCGTTAACCCCGTCAGGTCACCATCTATAGAAAACAGTTTAGTAATAAAAACAGTAATAAAAATAAGTCAAATATATATATATTTATAAAAAAAGGGGGGGGGGGACTAAAAGCTGGAAATAAAAAATAAACAACTCAGGGAAGAAAAAAGGTCAAACAAATAAAATAATTGATATTTCATTGACATTTGCTGTCGTTACCTTTGATTGAGTAATGGAGGTGTATCTTAACATAAATGACGACGGTGGATGAAGACGTTTTCTTACTTTATATTGATTGACTGTTTAGTTTCGGTGTGGTGTTGAACTGGGACACGCCTCTCAATCCTTATGATGCAGCAGATGTGTGACATCAACCACCTAGATATGTGTTTTAGTATTTTTTACATTTCTTAATCTCAGTCATTTAGAAAATGGATCTCAGAGGCTTAAAGGTCCATGAAAATTGTATTTATTTATTTTTAAAAGCTGTTTTATATAACTCAATATTCTATACATAGACGAAGGTGGGAAGGCAGTGGATTTACGTGTTTAATTTAATTTGCTACAGATGAATCAATTATTTAAGACAATATTTAGAAACCTTTTTATTCCTTAACCGCAACGGTCTAAAAACGGTAATTCTATAGAAACAATTTGGGGAAGGCCCTTTTTTTATGTTTTAAACAAAGTGTGATTCATAAAATGGTAGTTGGGTGAGTTTAGTGCATCATATGCACCGAGCCGTGACCTCGACCTCATCGACCACCTCAGGGATGAATTAGGATGGCGATCACGGGTCACGGCCCTGTTTGTCGAACGTGGAGGAGTTTCTGACCTCGGGAATGCTTTTCTAAAAACATGGGCAAACGTTCACACAGAATCGCTCCCAACGCCTTCTCAAATGAGAGTACACTGCATAAGGGAGCAATTTAGAATGGAATGTGTCATTCCAACGCGTCATTACGTTGGTTTATATAGAGTAAATTTGGTATTATAAAGAACATGGGATTAAACAGAACGACAGGGATGGCAACTTAGAGAGGCTTCCGTCTTAACACAGCCAAAGTCATCCCCTCACATGGGTCAACAGAGGAGTGCAAGAAAGATTAAAGACTGTAATTATTACGTTTTAATTATTATTTTTTTTTATGGTGGGCTTCAAGGTGTTCAAATGAACACAGACTTTAAATACATTTGGTTTAAATTAAATTTACATTTTAAGTTAACATGACTTTAAATCCTAAATCGAGAAGAACCGTCAAAATGGCCATCAAACACTGACCGACTCCCGCTGTACAATGATCATTTAAATAATGCAAATGAAATGTTTGGCCTCAGGTGGTCAGCACATCCGCCTATAAGTGCTGGGGGTCCAGTTTCAATCGCGAGCTGGGTGGAGTTCTCATGTTCTTCCAGTGTCCGCGTGGCTTTCCTCCGGGTTCTCCGGTTTCCTCCCACAATCTAAAAAAACATGGATTTAAGGCAAATTGGCTGTTCTAAATTGCTCCATATAGAGTGTTTTAATTTGTGTTCTGGGTGTATCTGACCATTGCCCGAAATGTTCTTACCTGCAACCCCTCCCACGACCCTGTTAGAGGATTAAGCGGAAGATAATGAATGAATGAAATGTTTGGATCTGAATAAATGAATGAAAATAGCGGATCATGTCCAGATCATCAGAGCCCAGAGTGAAGGGGACTCGCACTACAACACAGACAAACAAATGGACTACAGTCTGTAATTGTAGAACTGTAACGTCCACGTGTACGGTAACACATAGAAATACAGAAACACAGAGGTGAACCGAAACAAGTGAGCACCGAGTTTAAATCCAAAACGTCACAAATAAAAAAATAACATGCGAGTGAATGTACCTGCTGCTTAATCCTGAAATTGTAACCGAATTGTGATGGCCTCATGGGACTTAAGTATGGTCACCTCATCATGACCATCCTACACTGCACGGCTGTCCAATGTGGATTAGTTCCCCACTAATCCTCGGTCCTCACAAAGTTTTTTTTTTTTTTTTTTTTTTTTTTTTGGAAGGAATACAACATAAAAGTTTTTTCTTGCCACTGTCACTTCAGCTAGCTCTTTGGCGGTTCAGGCTTGAAACACTAATTCTGTATTGTTATATGTAGTGTTGTGACTTCGAACTTGAAGTCAGGATTTCATCTGGACTTGGGTCTGGGTTTGTCTTCGATATCTCGGCGCGAAACGGAGTCTGTGAGTTTGAAGTGTCAGCGTGATTATAAACCGAGTTCAAGCCTCCGCGAACGCAAAACACTTTGATTTGTACTACAGAATGTCACCGATTCACTTTAATATAATCGCCGCTTCTCACTTCTTATAAGTGTTTATATGCGGAATCCACTCTAATAACAGTCTTTACTCACTCGGATCAGGATAAAATTGCAGTCGCGTGGCGTGTTGGAATCGCGGTTGAGCAACACAAGGCGGGAGAGCAACACGGCGCCCATAAATTGAAAGCCACTTCAGTTTGGGAACAATGTTCAGATCCCATAGCTAAGCAGTTTGGCTTGAAGGTGATCTATTGCCCTAATGTGTTTTGAACCCCGACTGATGTATGGTGGTATTATCTGTTATGCTGTCCTACATGATTCTCTCTTATTGCTGGACCTGGTGTCAGACAGAAAAATGGATTACGTGTGCGATCGGATCGATACCGACTTTATTTACCGGCCTTCCAAACGTAATCCCCCCCCCACCCCTTTTTTTTATTTTTTATTTTTATTTTTTTTATCCCCGGCGTCTTATGAAAACATACGGCAGCTGGAGGGCCGCGGTGGAAATGGGCTCTGCGGTTGATCTCGCCGTCCGTCGCGCTGTCTCTTTCTCGCCTTTCGCGCCGCCGCCCTCTCGACCTGCGCAGTTGGCGGAAACGACTGTCACTTTGCCCCGGTGCTGACACCCACCTCATTACTCGGTGAAAGCATGGCGCGTAATTGAAACGGAGCGAAACGGGCGCGTTTCCTCTCGCCGTGGGTCTTCATTACCCTAAACAGGAGCAAAGGGCCGGCGCCGAACGACAGATTTCCGCCGAACCTGTTGGATTTGACGTTTCCGCTCAGAAATAAACCGTGACGGGTCCATTAACGTCCATTTTCAGATTGGACGTTACGACTATATAATGCATCTAATTACGTTTTATGAAGCTTACAAGATGAAATCATATCCATTTTGTTGATGTCTTCATAAGCTCTGTGAGCACGCGAATGGGGAGAATCTGTCACCTAATTACCGCATGCATCCATCTGCTCGGCGCTGCAGTAACAGGTGTGATGTTTTAAAGCCCTCTGAAGTTACCTGTGGCTGCGTTTCGTTTACAGCGCCTCATGAATAGTCCCCCCCCCCCCCCCCGTCACCATCCCCCTCCGGTGCTGCGAGGAGCTGGAGCTAAATTGTTTGGCACGCACGCAGGTGATTTACTAAATGGGCAGAACGTATCCACCGGAGCGCGACACGCTCATCGAGACCCACGGAGGTCATTCCCGCACGTGTAGCTGTGCGAACAAAAAATTTTTTAATTGTCTTTAAAACCGCAGCGTGTTTTAATATTCCATCTCTTCCAGAAAGAAAGTCCAAATTCGTTCTCCTCTCAGCGCTGAGGCTTCCCGGTTCGAATCCCCATCTGGGTGGAGTCTCCATGTTCTCCCCGTGTCCACGTGGGTTTCCTCCGGGTTCCCAGGTTTCCGTCCACAGTCCAAAAACATGGGTCAATTGAATGCTCCAAATTGCCCCATATAGAGTGTGTGTGTGTGAGTGAGTGTGTGCCCAGCGATAGATTGGAGTCCTGTCCTGGGTCTATCTGCCCAGCGCCCAATACGTTCTCACCTGGATGGACATGGGGAACCCCCTGCGTCTCTGCGACAGATGTGAATCCTAATCTGAGTGGAGTTTCCATGTTCTCCCCGTGTCCGCGTGGGTTTCCTCCGGGTTCTCCGGTTTCCTCCCACAGTCTAAAAACATGGATCCAGGTCAATTGAGTTCTCCAAATTGCCCCATATAGAGTGTGTCTGTGTGAGTGAGTGTGTGCCCAGCGATAGATTGGCGCCCTGTCGTGGGTGTATCTGTCCAGTACCGAAACGTTCCCTCCTTGGATGGACATGAGGAACCCCCCCCCCCGCGATCCTAGTAAAGGATTAGGTGAAGGATAATGAATGATTCTCAGCCTGAAGTGTGTTAGTGTGTGTTGATGTGCTGCCTTTGTGTTCTTATCTTTAAAAATAAGAAACTATTGTTGAGCGGTTTGTGTTAGTCATCCTGCACTCCTTCATCAGTGCTCACAGAACACCATCCACCACCTGAATGATCCCTGCCCTGTGGCGCTTCCATAGGAAACGGATAACGGCGTAAATAGAAGCAAAAATACATGTAGAGAAACTGATATCAAAGCCTTCAGGCGTTCAGAAAACACACCGATCAGCTGGACTACTGGCTGACCTCACAGTTTAACGCCCTCTAGCTGTCTGGGTGGTTTGCGGGGTGAGGGGGTGAGGTGGTGGTGAGGGGGTGGGGGGTGAGTGATCCCAAAAAAACCCCAAAAACTGTTAAATAAACATTGACTGCATTTGAATGAAACGGTCCGGTTTGGTGCCAAGCGATCCCTCTCTAAGCAAAGGTGTTAAAATCCTGAAGCTTGACGTTCCACCCTGACCTCCATCAAATCATCCACCTCGTCTGCAGCCGCGCGAGGTTCTCCGCGGAGCCGGCGAGGCAGCGGGGGGACGAAGGCAATCGCCAGAATTGTGTAGCGTAAGGGCTTTTAATAAGGATTATTAACCACGTGGATAATTTTACCTTCTCCACCAGGAGCAATCTTCATTCCGTGAACATCCAGCGCCGAATCTGTCCCGAGAAGCTCGTTCCACTTTTAATGTATGATATAATGTCTAATCTATTGTGTTTATGACACGCCAATGTGTGCGCTTAAGCAATTAGCCAGAACGAAAGCCATTCCTGTACAACGAAGCGCTGGCACTTAATAATTCGTCTCCTTCTCGGGATGGTGCGAACTTCTGCGCGTCGAAAGCGAACGCCGGGAGACTTCCAAAAAAAAAAAAAAACAACAACAAAAAAAACAAAACAATTGTAAGTAAGTACGTGTAAGAAGAGTGTCTGCTGTAATGCTTTAGATCCTTCGCTCGACGCTCGTGATTTGTCTCTTGCAAAGATACCACATGTTCTCAGTTTGGTGAACAGATACTTGGCAGCATACTGTGTACCAACACTTGTGGTGCCTGCCTGTGCCATGTTTCAGATCCTCAAATATCTTTGACGCAAGAAGATAATAAAAATGACTTTTGTCAGTTGGCAGTTTTTTCGCAATGAATCAGACGCGCGGATGTTGCCAGCAAGAAGTGCAGAATTGACGTTTCGGAGTTGTAATAGCCGTTGAGGGCGTCTCAGACCACGTCCATATGCGTACGCGACGTGACCTTTAGTCGTATAGTATGGGGCAGCTTGTCTTTTTTTTTTTTTTTTTTTGGAATTTGCATGTTCTCTCCATGACGATGTGACGGGGTCTTGTCCGTGTCTCCGGGGTGTATTACCCAGCGAGCCTGGGCTCCAGCAGGCCCCTGCGACCCTAATTAGGATAAACAGGTTTTGAAAATGGATGAATCATTCTGTGTGGGCAAGCTTTCCTTTAAAGTGATAAAATGATCTATTTTGCCGACTGTGCTTAAACACACAGAGGAATTGGTTATCCACATGAAACTCATTTGTGTGGTGAAACACACACACACACACACACACACACACATACACACACACACACACACACACAATGAGTGAAGTGATTGCACATGCCCGGAGAGGTGGGCAGCCCCTGTACATGGTGCTCAGGGAGCAAGCCATGGTACTTGGTGGGACCAGGAATCGAACCTGGGACCTTCAGGTAGTGGAAGCATTTTGTGGAATGCCACAACGTGATCTACACCCAGAGACAATCCATCCAACCATGGGGCCAAACCTGGCTCCCATCACCCACCCGAAATGGCTCGCTCTGTCCATCCATCATCTTTTGTGATGGGTCGGTGGGGGGGTGCTCTTCCAGGGGAGAACATTTCGGGCACTGGGCGGATACACCCAGGACAGGGTGCCAATCTATGGCTGGGCACACACACGCTATATTGGGGCAATTTAGGTAGGGCCAATTTAGAGAAGCCGATTCACCTTAAATCCATGTTTTTGGACAACCCTGGAGAACCCGGAGCGAACTCATACGGACACGAGGAGAACACGGAAACTCCACCCAGATCAGCCGAGAGGCAGACGGGCTCTACGTGTCGCTCGCTCATAAGAAATGTAAATAATGCCATTATTAATTAATTTATGAATTTAAGGGTGGCACGGTGGCTTAGTGGTCAGCATGTTCTCCTCTCAGCGCTAGGGATTCCCGGTTCGAATCCTAATCTGGGTGGAGTTTCCATGTTCTCCCCGTGTCTACGTGGGTTCCCTCCGGGGTCTCCGGTTTCCTCCCACAGTCCAAAAAACATGGATCAAGGTCAATTGAATTCTCCAAATTGCCCCATATAGAGTGTGTCTTTGTGAGTGAGTGAGTGTGTCCAGCGATAGATTGGCGCCCTGCCTTGGGTGTATCTGCCCAGCGCCCGAAACGTTCTCCCCTGGATAGGCATGGGGAACCCCCCCCCCCCCCGACCCTAATATAGGATAAAGCAGAAGATAATGGATGTATATATGAATTTAAATGTGTTTGTTGCAAAAACCTCGGTCAGTATGGTCGACCCTGTGGTCCTTTTGGTAGCTTTCACAAGTTTCCTAGAGATAAGACCACCACTTGAGTTCTCCCGAGTTCCAGAACCGTGACGTTTTGTAATTTCGTGTTGTGATGTAAAAGCCTGATTGCTGGCACTCGCGTATCTAACCTCGGAAAGCGTCGCGAGTTTGAAGTCTCAGAAGTTCTAAGCGGCGAACTTTGTTCTTTAATCTCCCATCCGCTCTGGATTTTACTGGGTCACATTCTTCAACATGCCACCGCCGTCACGAAATCATGTTAACTTTCGGGTGCCAGTCGCTCGGGGTTGTGAAGAAGTCTCTGGAAACGACTGCGGTTCACGCCGGGACTGTTGTTTTTATTTGGTGCTTAGGATGAGATCGGGTTTTAAACCATCACTGCCAGGATGCATCTCCCGAGCGAGCTTAGTGCGCCGGTATTAACCGCCACCTCTATCTTTACTCGCTCAAGCGCCTTTTCTTTCCATCTAGGTCTCTCGGTGTCTCTGCCTCTTTGGAAATGATTTAGTACGGTTTGCTTAAACCTATGTGGGGGCGTTCAGAGAGCGGATTTCAATGCGAGACCCCCCCCCCCCCTCCCCTCTTCCCCGGTCGTCTTTTCTGTCTCGGTGAATCTCTACATTGTGTTTTTTTTTTTTTTTTCTTTTTTTTTTTTCCCCTCCCCTTACTGCCTGCGATTAGAACTGGGGTGGCATCTCATGCATTGCTAAGCCTGGCAGAGCCCACGGCTTCTAGTCATCGCTGCGCCATGCTGCCCACTCACCCACGCTAATGCTAGCCTTGGCACCGCCGCTCCGTAACCGCGTGCTATCTGCCATCCGAGGGTGGGGTTCCTTTCCGGAAGACCCTGCGTGTCTTTCCCAGGGAAAACCCACACGTCCACCCATGCACATCCCTTCCCCTCACAAAGGGAAATTCTTGTCCCTAGAATGGGATCAAGTGGAAGATGTAGTACACCCACTACAGAGGGACAGTTTAGATAGGGTGAGCTATTGTGTGGATTGGATTGGCACCCTGCTCTGGGTGCATCTGTCCACCAGTGCCCGAAACACACCCTGAACACCCCCCCCCCCCCCCCACACACACACACACACACACACACACACACACTGCACCCCTCGCAAGCCCAGTAGGGGATCAAGCTGATGATAATAAGATGAGATGAGTTTTATAGTGCACTGTTGTGCACTATAGGTACTGTAGATGATGCTGTTACTGTAACATTCTATATACAACCACATTTGTGTTGTGTGTATATATACATATATTACATTCATTCATTATCTCCCGCTTTATCCTCTATTAGGGTCGCGGTGGGGTTTCCCATGCCCATCCAGCGGAGAACGTCTCGGGCGCTGGGCAGATACACCCAGGACAGGGCGCCAATCCATCGCTGGGCACACACTCACTCACACACACACTCTATATGGGGCAATTTGGAGAATTCAATTGACTTGATCCATGTTTTTGGACTGTGGGAGGAAACCGGAGAACCCGGAGGAAACCCACGTAGACACGGGGAGAACATGGAAACTCCACCCAGATGGGGATTCGAACCGGGAATCCCTAGTGCTGAGAGGAGAACATGCCAACCACTAAGCCACCGTGCCGCCTATATATATATATATATATATATATAGACAGTTACACAGATAGAGTTTAATGTTTGTATTTTTTAAGCTGCAGCCTCGTCTTGTAGTTTAATAATTACTCTTTGGTTCCGTCCAGCCGCAGTACTCTCTGCGTTGCTGTCAGCTCCATCACTGGTTTATGTGATTCCAGGTCCGTGACCGAGTCCTTGCTGCATCTCCGAACTTGTCTGCAACATACGAACTTTGACTCCGATCACAGATTCCCTCTTTCCATTTCTCCTTCCCCGCAGCCGCGACCTCCGGTGCGCTCTTCATTTTTGCCCGTCTCATTTGTCTACTGCCCTTTTCCCTGGCTTCTTTCTTTCTGTTCCTGAGGGCTTTTGCACTCGCACTGCGCGAGCCTTCTGCTGTGTCTTATCTTGTTTATGCTCCTGTGAAACGTGTTCATCTTCCGAGTTTACAGCGGCTCCGATAAAAAAGAAAACGGCTTCAAATCCCAAAACCGAAAGCTCTATAAATAACCGGGCTATGTAGAGGTTTGTGTGTGTGTTCTTATAAATAAGGGTGAAATACTGTGTGTGTGTGTTTTCTGTACAAATCAACACTGTTTTTTCCATCACCATGACAGTTCACATACTTACTCTTTAGGACCCTGCGAAGGTTTATATACTCCTTACACCAAAACGCGGCTTAAGATGAGCAGCAAGGCCACTGATTGGTGGAGGGGTTAGTGCTATAGTGCTATCGTGACCCGTTAAGCATTAATTAATGTTTACACAGAAGATGGGCCAAGAAGGGTATATGTATGTATGTGTGTGTGTGTGTGTGTGTGTGTGTGTGTGTGTGTGTGTGTAAGTGTAAATACATAAAATTATATAATATGGATTTAAAAAGGTCAGTCGAAATGCCCAAAGTAGTCTGGGTGTCTCTAATAAAGTGGCCAATCCATTTATATGGTCAGTGTATGGCCGGATTAGAGTTGAAATTGGATTAGGCTTAGAAGTGGATCATGCGGAGTAAAGATTATGTTAAGGTTTAAACAGGATTAGGTCAGACTAGAGTTACATTTCAATTTGTGTAGCGCAGGGATTATCAGGATTCAGCTGGGATTAAACCTGCATTAGGGTTGAACCGTGTTTAGTTTGTATTAGGATTAGATTAGGGATCCACTTGAGTTATTTTAGGATTAATAGGAGTATATCAAGAATTACATAGCAGGATTATATACATATATAATAAGCGGCGGGGTGGTCAGCACGTCCATCTCTAAACTCTGGGGATTCAGGTTTGAATCCCGATCTGGGTGGAGTGTCCATGTTCTCCCCGTGTCCGCCTGGGATTTCTCTGGGTTCTCCGGTGTCCTTTCACAGAGCATCACAGAACAGGTATCATTTGGGTGGTGGATTGTTTGTTGTCAGTTCTGCAGTGACACTGATGCTGTGAGGGGGTTCTAGTGCAGCAGTGCTGCTGGAGTCATTTAAACACCTCAGTGACACTGCTGGGATAGGCTCCAAATAATCCCTGCTCTGTGGTGGTACTATTGGGGTGCTGACCATTAGAACCGAGTACACAGTATGTACTGTAGAACAAACAGATGGACTACAGTCTGGAATTGTAGAACTCCAAAGTCCATCGTTACAGTTTTAAGTGTAGCAGATAGGGGGCGTGTCCAAGGCTTTGCCTGCTACTGCACCTCAGCGAGGCTCTCGTTCTTCTTTTGCGTTTATGGTTCTAATCCGAATCATGATGTTTGCCGTTAACACATTATTCCACTTTATTAGCGGAGTGTGTCAGAGATGCATCCGTTCGTTAACGTATGATTTAACATGTCGTTAACGGTGAGGGGGAGTCGCAAATAATAGGATGAGAGAACTGATAACGTGGAAGTTATCGGCAATAAAAGCCGAATTTCCCCCGCGGTGCGTTGCTATAAATCTCACCAAAGTAGACGCCGCCGCCTGTCCCCGTGCGCACCCTGCATTTCGGGGGGCAGGGGGGGGGTGTGTGTGTGGGGTGGGGGTATTTGGAAGTTCGTAATCGGTTCGGCGAGGAACATGCCTCCGCCGGCGAGGACGGCAGAATAAACACACAGAAATTAGATTTCTATTTATACGGAGCTGGGAAGCCGTCAAACATTTGTCGGAGAATCGCTCGGGCTCGGAGCGTCGGGAGCCAGACTCGAGCAGCCTAAGTAATTAACACGTGCGCTGACTGGAGACGCCGGATCGTATCTGGCAGAACCGGCGCAGAGATGAGGACATAATGTCACCCGGCTTCAAGCTGTTTAGGGGGATTTGCCCAATCGTGTTCGGAAGGCTTCTTTCTTGCCGGCGCCGGGTGGGAGGGCTCCAACGCGCCGCCGCCTAACGCGAACCGAGGGCCCGTCGCTCCGGACGTCCAGGCCAGATGTTTCTCGAAGGACGGCTTCCGGCCCTGTTTGGAAGGAGGGCGATGCGATCGGTCGGTACGCTCGCCTCTCGGCGCTGGGGATCAGGTTCTGATCCCGGTCTGGGAGGAGTGTCCACGTTCTCCCCGTGTCCGCCTGGGTTTCCTCCGGGTACTCCGGTTTCCTTCCACAGTCCAAAAACACGGATTCAAGGTGAATCGGCTGCTCTAAATCGCCCCATGTAGAGTGTGTGTTTGGGCTGTTTGTAAGGAGGGCGATGCGATCGCTCGGTACGCTCGCCCTCTCGGCGCTGGGGATCAGGTTCCGATCCCGGTCTGGGAGGAGTGTCCACGTTCTCCCCGTGTCCGTCTGGGTTTCCTCCGGGTACTCTGGTTTCCTTCCACAGTCCAAAAACACGGATTCAAGGTGAAACGGTGGCTCTAAATCGCCCCATGTAGAGTGTGTGTTTGGGCTTCCGGCCCTGTTTGGAAGGAGGGCGATGCAATCGGTCGGTACGCCCGCCTCTCGGCGCTGGGGATCAGGTTCCGATCCCGGTCTGGGAGGAGTGTCCACGTTCTCCCCGTATCCGTCTGGGTTTCCTCCGGGTACTCCGGTTTCCTTCCACAGTCCAAAAACACGGATTCAAGGTGAAACGGTGGCTCTAAATCGCCCCATGTAGAGTGTGTGTTTGGGCTTCCGGCCCTGTTTGGAAGGAGGGCGATGCGATCGCTCGGTACGCTCGCCTCTCGGCGCTGGGGATCAGGTTCCGATCCCGGTCTGGGAGGAGTGTCCACGTTCTCCCCGTGTCCGTCTGGGTTTCCTCCAGGTACTCCGGTTTCCTTCCACAGTCCAAAAACACGGATTCAAGGTGAATCGGCTGCTCTAAATCGCCCCCTGTAGAGTGTGTGTTTGGGTTTAAGTGAGCAAGCGTGTCCAGTGATGGATTGGCGCCCTGTCCTGGGTGTATCTGCCCAGTGCCCGAAAAATTCTCACCGGAAGCTTGGTCCCGAGTGGCGCTTGGTCCCGAGTGTATCTGCCCAATCGTTCTCCCCTGGGTGGCAACTGCGGCTCCGGCAATTACTGAATGGAACCAGGATTTTTATTGGACTTGCTGTCCTGCTGGACGCCCTCGATGGACTTATTTAGTTTTCCAGTTGTTAAATACAGGTCACATGATCACTTAACAATCTGTACTTGGCTGTCCTACACTGTCGATGCTGCCCGGCTGTTCAAGAAGAACGAGGCCCCCACTGGGTCTCGGTCCTCACAAGGTTTCTTCCTTAAAATAACATCACAACAAGGAGTGTTTTCTTGCCACTGTCGCTTCGGCTCGCTCTTTGGGGGTTCAAAGGCACCCTGTCCTGGGTGTATCCGCCCAGTGCCCCTCCCCCAGACCCTAGTAGATGATGTAAAAATTTGATGTTGTTAAGATGAAATCATTACGTCCCAAACAAAATATTGAATTGGTTCATAAGATTTTATCCAGCGATGAATTGGCGGCCGGTCCCGAGTGTATCTGCCCAATCGTTCTCCCCTGGGTGGCAACTGCGGCTCCGACATTTACTGAATGAAACCAGGATTTTTATTGGACTGCCGGTCCTGCCGGACGCCCTCAATGGACTTGTATAGTTTTCCAATTGTTAAATACAGGTCACATGATCACTTAACAATCTGTACTTGGCTGTCCTACACTGTTGTTGCTGCCCGGCCGCTCAAGAAGGACAAGGCCCCCACTGGGTCTCGGTCCTCACAAGGTTTCTTCCTTAAAATAACAACACAACAGGGAGTTTTTTCTTGCCACTGTCGCTTCAGCTTGCTCTTCGGGGGCTAAAAGGCGTATAACACTGTAAAGCTGCTTTTTGACGATGTACGATTGTAAAAAAGCGCTATAGGAACAAATGACTTGCACTTGAACTTGATGGACATGGGTTGACCACCAGGCCAAACCTAACCCGCCTGAATGAAAGCAGTCCTCACGCGACTTCAAGAGGCACGCCAGCGTTCCCCGTTTCGTGACGCTCGGATCTCGACCGGCTTTGTGTCACGAGGAGAATGTAATTCATGATAAGACGGAGCAGTCATCTCGTCCTTGTCGCTCCTCTGATCCCGCGGAAGCATTAGAAGCGTCGGGGAAATAATTTCTTAATCCGTTTATGCTCTTTCGTTCCATTTCTCTCTTCCATTCGTCGCGCTCTCTGATTTCCACTGTGGCATCTGTGCGTCGTTGGGCGACGTTCAAACGAACCATCTGCAATCCGCTATGCGCATGGAACTCGACTTCCGCGTCTTTGACGGAACCGTTTTCGCAAAAAAACGCGTTCGGCGATCGATAGAATGGCGGCGGGTGTGATTCACGGGGTTTCAGACTGCAGCGATCGGGAAGCTGGGAAGTTCGGAAGTATCCCGGAGCTGGTCGTTCTCAGAGTTTGACGCGAGTCGAGGTAGACAACCAAGTCTAATTCACGAGACGGAAGCTTGTGACCCACGTCTGCCTCTGGCTTTTTGTTTTTCGTCCTGAGGGTTGGTGTTCGCAGAAAATCATAAGACAGAAGTGGGATGGTTTTATATCCGAGAAGCTTAAGACAAAATCTCCAATAAGCCTAATTTCTCTCAGCCAATCACACGGCATTTAGCCTTTGTGTTGATCAGCCCGAACTGAGTCATATATATATATCCGCCCCTCCCTTTGGCAAAATAAAGGAGAAAAAAAAAATAAAAAGGTTTATGTGGCTTTTTTTTTTTATGTATCTCGACATTTATCCACTTTAATCTCCTTAACATATTAAAGTCATTTGCATTACCCTGAAGTGACTGAGGTGCTTTACTGACTCTCTTCCCCCACAATGCACGAGGACTTAGAAAACCATGTGGACATTTTTTTTTTGTTTGGGGAAACGTTGACAAGTGGGCAGAAGTCAGCTTTCCTCGTACCTCACTGAGCCGGGGTTTGGATTTCATTGTTCGAAACGCGCTCCAAACTTTCAGCTTAACCTCCATTCTGCCTGGCTTCAAAAACTTTTTAGAACTTTTCAGAAGGCGTCTCCGCCATTGGCCTCATTTTGGGATAAAAACCTGGATGAATCACAATTGGTACTTTGTTGACTGACCCAGTGAGCCAAATGATGGGGGGATAATACTTCCTCCTAACAGTAAGACGGTCCTGGGTTCGATTCCCAGAGGGACGAACACGAGGTCTTTTCTGTGTGGAGCCTGCATGTCCTCCCCGTGCCTGCATAGCTCCGGGTTCCTTCACCAAATTGTTCTGTCTATCGTTAAAAACGATTAAAAACATAACATTTGATTAATCGTAATAGCTCCTCAACATTGTCATGAAGTCGTTCGTAAGAAAAATGCATATTATGCCGATACCTGGAAGTTTAGACCACGTGGCGCCGAAATGAAATAACGTTACACTTGCTGCACATTAGTCTGGAAATAAAAAAATTAATGATAAGCTGACATTTTTTTACTTTAATTCCACAAAAGAATGGAATATTTTATGTTAAAATTCAACAAAAGCATTGTTTTATCTTTTTTTTCTGATAACAAAAATTTTATTTCATGTTTACATTAAATAAAGGACTAACAAGAAGCTGTAATCATCTCGTTCCTAGTCTTGGATCCATTATCTTCAGCTTTATCCTCTACTAGGGTTGCGGGGGGGGGGGGGGGGGGGGGGGGGGGGGGGGGGGGGGGGGGGGGTTCCCCCCATGCCCATGCCCATGCCCATGCCCATGCCCATGCCCATCCAGGGGAGAACGTTTCGGGCGCTGGGCAGATACACCCAGGACAGGACGCCAATCTATCACTGGGCACACACTCACTCACACTGACACACTCTACAGTATATGGGGCAACTTGGAGAATTCTATTGACCTTAATACATAGTTTTGGACTGTGGGAGGAAACCGGAGAACCCGGAGGAAACCCACGTGGACACGGTGAAAACATGGATCCCTAGCACTGAGAGGCGAACATGCTCACCACTAAGCCACCGTCATATTACAATTCACCTTTTTTTTTTTTTTTTAAATTAGAATCCTTTAATTGTTATTTTGTTTAAATGTTCTAGCTTTCAGTTCGGTGTGCGGTGCTCAGCGTTACTCCAGATTGTCAGGTTAACCTTTTCTCCGCAGTGAGAGTCAGAGGCAGTTGAAATATGTTTTCGAGGCCCCCGGGGGGCATGCTGTGCCCACAGTGAAAGTGACACCGTCAGACATCATAACTGCCCAAAGTGTCTCAGCCTGTTGTTCCCACTTAACATCTGCAGCAGCACGGTTCTGTCATTCCCAATACGTCTCACTGACGTGTCCTGCATGACATCATCGAGTCGCCGTGTTTCCAATTTATTATGAAGTGACTTTATTAGAACCTCACGCTGGCTTTAAAGAGTCAGTATTCAACATCCATCCATCCATTATCTTCCGCTTTATCCTCTACTAGGGCCTGGGGGGGGGGTTCCCCATGCCCATCCAGGGGAGAACGTTTCAGGGCGCTGGGCAGATACACCCAGGACAGGACGCCAATCTATCACTAGGCACACACTCACTCACTCACACACACACACTCTATATGGGGCAATTTGGAGAACTCAATTGACCTTGTTCCATGTTTTTGGACTGTGGGAGGAAACCGGAGAACCCGGAGGAAACCCACGCGGACACGGGGAGAACATGGAAACTCCACCCAGATGGGGATTCGAACCGGGAATCCCTAGTGCTGAGAGGAGAACATGCTAAACCACTAAGCCACCGTGCCGCCCCAGTATTCAACAGTCATGAATAATTAATAAAGCAGATTTTCACGCCAATAAAAGGAGCGGTCAGGGGGTTCCAATCCTGATCTGGGTGCAGTTTCCATGTTCTCCCTGAGTTCGTGAGGGTTTTCTCCGGGTTCTCCAGTTTCTTCACACAGGCAAAAAAACTTGAATTAAAGGTCACTGTAAATTGCCCCATACAGAGTGTGTGTGTGTGTGTGTGTCTAAGTGAGAAAGCGTGTTCATTGATGGATTGGCGTCCTGTCCTGGGTGAATCTCCTCAGCGCCCGAAACGTTCTCCCCTGGATGTGCGTGGGGAACCCCCCCCACACACACACACACACCCCTATTAGAGGATAAAGCGGAAGTTTTCACAAGTTGTTATATGGTATAAAACAGTATGAGGGATTTTTTTTATTTTTCGATCCCCAATGGTTTTAGGAATACAAAGCACGGCCTGAGCTCCCTGCCAAAAACGTTTTGACGATGCGTCTGTTTTTTTTTTTTTTTTTTTTTTTTTTTTTAAATCTTAATACATTTTCGTTGCTTGATGCGTTCGAGCCTCCTTCATCCATCGCGGTGGTTTGAATTTTCACACTGGTTGCTGTGGCGCGTAGACGAATCACCATCCTTTTTCTCAGAACATTGTCTCACTGCCAATAAAAAAAAAAAAAAAAAAAAAAAAAAAAAAAAAAAAAAAGCGCTTGGTTTGATGGTTTAATGTTTGGCATTGTCTTTTTTTTTGGCATTTTTTATTTTTTTTTGGGTCCAAAGTCGTATCTCCAGCTGCTTTGGGTCCCTCCTTGACAGGCGAGCGAGAGAGAGAGAGAGGGGCGAGCGAGTGCAACATGACAGCGGTGTGATGAGGAATAAAAGGACGACTTTCCGTGTGTGCAGGAATGTGGATTTCTTCCGTAAAATCCTAATTGTGCCTTGAAGGGCCGTGAGGACGCAGGGTATCTCAGCCGCAGCTCAACAGGATTTACGCTTCTCCGTGTGTCTTTTTCTTTTTCTTTTTTTCTTTTTTTTTTTTTCTTCTCCCTCTTTTCAGCCCGAGATGCGGATGTAACCCTTTCACAGTTCTAGACGCCGAGCGCTCATGTTTGCCGCCAGGCTGATCCTGGGCTCTCTGGTGCTTTGTGTGAAACATATTCAGCCTCTGCCTTTAAAAACACTTTTTTTTTTTTTTTTTCTCTGAGAAAAAAAAAAAAAAAAAAAAAAAAAAACAGCAAGGGTTATTGTCCCGTAACTCGCCTTAACGCAGAAGAAACTCCCAGATGTTCACCAGAACGCGGGAGATTTCTGGACCTCGGGCGTCTGATGGGTGGAAGGAGGCACATGAGAGAGAGAGAGAGAGAGTGAGAGAGCGAGATGAGAAATGTGTGTGAGATGTCATTCCACCGTTTATACGGAGAATAGTGACTGAGAATGCAGTCAACGCAAATGTATAGATATGAATGTCACGTTCAAGTTGACGTTCATGTCATTTTTTTACAATCGTACATCGTCACAAATCAGCTGTTCAGTGTTATAAGCCGTTAAACACCCAAAGAGCAAGACGAAGCGACAGTGGCAAGAAAAAAAAGTCCCTGTTGTGTTGTTATTTTAAGGAAGAAACCTTGTGAGGACCGAGGCTCCTCGAGCGTTAACCTTATTCAGGTGCTTCGTTCAGTCTCTTGGGATCAATTTGGGGAAGGTCCTCTTCAGGTGCCAGCGTGTATGATGTCTCCTCTATCGGTCGCAGGTGGTACTGCCGGCTTTTCGGGACGGTTCGTCAGCGCCCCCTATTGGACCCTGTTATTATTGTCTTGATCTGTTGCAGCCGTGTTTGTGTATTTAGTTCGTTTGTCCTGGTAATTCTGTTTAATCCGGTTCAACTGCGTTTTCCCGTCATGTGTCTTACCTATATGTCCTATATGCGTTATGGTCGTGTCCTGTCGCGTGCTGTGGCTCCCCGGTGTCTTCTGCATTAAAATCTACTCTTAAACCTTTATCAGTCCGTGGCATCAGCTGATCGTAACATAAGATCTTTAAAGGTGAAGGAAGCTATTGGGGTTTGCTGTGGCCACATACGATCTCAACTTTTAATTGAACCCAAACGCTCTCTCTCTCTCTCCTCCAATCAAATGAACTCGCTTCTGCAGTCTTGGCACATGGACTTAAATTTGCAAATGGGACCATTTTAAATAATATAGAATAGGGGTGAGCTGCAATATTCGCTGATTCGACGATTCGATTCGGAGAACCGTAGTCGACTATGAACCTCATAGTCGAATGTACCATTTTGACCACATGGGGGTGCCCATGGCTGCTGCTAAGCATTAGTTTTTACATGAACAGTCTTTGTTTTCGTTATATATATAGCCTTTTGTCAAATAAAATCATCCTAATTTTTAGGTTTTTAGTTTTTTTTTTTAGGTTTTTCCTTTGAAGTGGAAAAAAGTCCAGGACGGGGATCCCATTTACGGTGCTCTAGAAAAACAAGTAAAATATTAAAAAAAATAATAATAATTTTAAAAACCACGCTTATAGCGCCATCTTGTGGTGAATTTTTAACTGATTTGACTATCAGTCGACTATTGGAAAATCTGACGAATCAGATTCGACTATGAAAATCCTTAGTTGAATACACCCCTAATATAGAAGTGCGATGGTGTTAAATTCATCGACCCCCCCCCCCTTATTATCATACACACCTCCGCATTCTGGCCCCGCGGAAATAAACACCGCATCGTCCGCAGTCTGAACAAACGATGGCGTGATTTCCAAAATACCAACGTCCACTAGAGAGAGAGAGAGGGCTTCTGATACGGGCCTCTGAAAAGGCAGATGAGGGCAGATGAGGGTTGTCCCTTGTGGGGGGGTCGTTTGGATGTCTCAGGGTGGCGTCGCGTCGGGAGGCATTGTCCGAGGCGCGTTTATCAGAGCGCAGAGGGTGTCTGGACTGAAAAGACCAAACCCAGCGGCGGTCAGATCTGAACACATGCTGATAACGCCGGCCATTGTGTCGGCACGGCGACCGGAGCGCGAGGTTAAATATATCTCCGTCGCTGTTCTGTCGAGGTCTCCACCTCGCTCATCTATTTTTAACTCTAATGTTCTCATCTGGTGTTGTGATTCGCTTTTAATTGGTTTTCAAATCATAATAAAACGCAGCAATTTAGTTCGTTTATGTCTTTCGGTCACACACACACACACACACACACACACACACACACACACACACACACACACCGTATATACAACAATTCAGAGCAGCCAGTTCACGTGAATCCACGTATTCGGACTGTGGGAGGAACCTGGAGAACACGGAAACTCCACCCAGTGGAGTGTTGACCACAGCGCCACCGTCCCGCCCTCATTGAATAATTGATTATTAATATAATTCAATGTTAAATAGCAGGGCGGCACGCTCACTTAGTGGTGAGCATGTTCTCCTCTCCGCGCTAGGGATTCCCGGTTCGAATCCCAATCTAGGTGGAGTTTCCATGTTCTCCCCGTGTCCACATGGGGTTTCCTCCGGGTTCTCCAGTTTTCCTCCCACAGTCCAAAAACATGGATCAAGGTCAATTGAATTCTTAAAATTGCCCCATATGGAGTGTGTGAGTGTGTGTGTGCTCAGCGATAGATTGGCGTCCTGTCCTGGGTGTATCTGGCCAGTGCCCGAAACGCTCTCCCCTGGATGGGCAAGTGGAACACCCCCGCGACCCTAATATAGGATAAAGCGGAAGATGTTAAATAGCAGATTTTCCGGATTTCCTCTTCTTAACTCGTTGTTCTTGAAATGCTTTTTGAATTCGTAATGCAAATTGCCCCATATAGAGTGTGTGTTTGTGTGAGTGTGTGTGTGCTCAGCGATAGATTGGCATCCTATCCTGGGTGTATCTGGCCAGCGCCCGAAACGCTCTCCCCTTGATGGGCATGGGGAACCCCCCCCCCAGACCCTAGTAGAGGATAAAGCGGAAGATAATAGATGGATGGATGTTGAATACTGACTCTTTAAAGCCAGCGTGAGGTTCTAATAAAGTCACTTTATAATAAATTGTAAACACGCCCCCCCCCTTCCCCCCGTAATGCTTCGTAATGATTTTACCGGCGGTCCAGTGGAGTGGCGCTACGTTTAGAACGTCCTCCACACAGCGAGAAGGTTTGAGCTTTGTTTATTGACTTGTTTTTTTTGTCATGTCCTCCCTATACCTGAGTGGGTTCTCCAGGTAGTCGGGATGTACATGCTGATGGGTACATTGGAGATGCCCCAGAATTGCCCCTCTTTGTAAATCATGGTTAAGAAAGACCCGGTGACCTACCTCACACACACACACACACACACTCTTTAACATGACAGCTGGAGATCTTTAGAGTGCGACCAAGTTTACTGACGATTAGATTAGATTAGATTTCTGAGAAATCGTCAGATTAAAGAACCGTACGTCGGCAGAACGGTCGGTGCCACGGTTCTGTAAGAAGCACCTTCCAGAATTCGGGACCTGTTCCACGGACCGGTAGGGATGAATGTATATTACGGTCTGTGAGCCTCCATCTGTTCTCTCCTGCTTTTGGCCGACGGGAGCCGCGAACGCCGGTGCCGGGGGCCTCTGACGTCTCGACTCAGTCCGAGACTCGCGGGCTCCCTGACGCTCGCTCTCGCGGGCTCCCTGACGCTCGCTCTCGCCCGTCGGCAAGGTGGCGTTTGTCAGACGGGTGGGCTGGTGCGAGCGCCCCACACACGGCCTTCATCTGCTCCCGAGTTACGTCAATGCGATCCTCCCGTGAGCTTCCCCTCAACCTCCGGCGCACGCAGTCGGAGCAGGCGCGCTGCGAACCACCACCCAGGGGCGTCAAAGCGCCGGGTTTTTTTTTTTTTTGGTCCGCGTCCAGAACGCGCCGAACTTTTTGTCTGAAGTTGGAAAAGATTTTCACTTGACACGACGAGACCTTAAATAAATGCTGAACCGTCGTTTTTTTTTTTAAGCCCTGTTGTTTTAAATGGAGAAAACCAGGTGGGATTTTACTGGCAACAGTTTGGGGAAGGCCCTCTCCGTCATGTTATGAATAAATCACGACACGGAGCTGTCTGCACAGGTTCTCCGCCGTCAGGAGACTTCAGCGACCCACTGAGATCGGTTCTGCCAGTCTGATTTAAAAAAGCAGGTTGGGTGGTGGATCCACTCGAGTGGCAGTCAATTTACATTTGAGTAGCCGACTTATGTGCACGGCGGCTTAGTGGTTTAGCATGTTCTCCTCTCAGCGCTAGGGATTCCCAGTTCGAATCCCAATCTGGGTGGCGTTTCCATGTTCTCCCCGTGTCCCCGGGTTTCCTCCGGGTTCTCCGGTTTCCTCCCACAGTCCAAAAACATGCATCAAGGTCAATTTACTTCTCCAATTTGCCCCATATAGAGGGTGTCTGTGTGAGTGAGTGTGTGCCCAGCGATAGATTGGCGTCCTGTCCTGGGTGTATCTGCCCAGCACCCGAAACGTTCTCCCCTGATGGGCATGGGGAACCCCCCTCCACCCCGCGAACCCATTAGAGGATAAAGCGGCAGATAATGAATGAATATTAGTTTTAAAGGTGACACAGTGGTGTAGCAGTCAGCCTCTCAGCGCTAGGGATTCCCGGTTCGAATCCCCATCTGGGTGGAGTTTCCATGTTCTCCCCGTGTCCGCGTGGGTTTCCTCCGGCTTCTCCGGTTTCCTCCCACAGTCCAGAAA
>JAFMOC010000074.1:325000-340000 GCA_019802505.1 Corydoras sp. C115 | reverse complement strand
TTTTAGACTATAAAAGGAGAACATGTGTCAGGACATTGCCCCTTACCCTGGGGCAGTGATAGGCTCGTGGTTTAGGAAGTAGCCTTATGACCTGAAGGTCGCTGGTTCGATTCCCGGTCCCAACAAGTGCTGGGATGAAGGGCTGAAGGGACCTTGGGTAAGGGACCTAACCTCAATTGCTCCCCAGGCGCTATGTATGGGGCTGCCCACCGCTACAGGCATGTGTGCTCACTTCACTCTGTGTGTGTGTGTGTGTGTTCTGCATGAATAGGTTAAACGTGGAGAACCGGTTCCTCTGTGTGTAGTACAGTGGGCAAAACAGATCACTTTAATAAACACTAATATCGGAAGGCGAAGCAAATGAGCGCACAGTGATGTAAAAGAAAATCCCACAGTGCAGTAATTTAAGGCCGCAGTCGTAATTGAAGGTCATAATGTTGTGACACCTTTAATTACGTGACAGCTACACAGACAGTCTTCCTTAATTGCCCCTCGGTTGGTTCTGCTGCTGAGCTGAGCTTCCTGCTCTCGGTTGTCAGACTCTCGCAATACTGGACTTTATAAAGACAGCATTCACTGCCTCTGTGTGTGTGTGTGTGTGTGTGTGTGTGTGTGTGTGTGTGTGTGTGTGTGTGTGTGTGTGTGTGTGTGTGTGTGTGTGTGTGTGTGTGTGTGCGTGCGTGCGTGTGCGTGTGTGTGTGTGTGTGCGCTGCTTCCATCATCAAGGCAACATTTTGGGGAAGGCCATTCTTAATTCCAGCAAAGTCCATAAAGCCATCCAGCCATTATCCTCTGCTTAATCTCTTACTGCTTAATAGTGGGAGAGGGGGGTTCCCCATGCCCATCCAGGGGAGAATGATTTGGGCGCTGCGCAGATACTCCCCCGGACAGGGCGCCAATCCATCGCTGGGCACACACTCACTCTATACAGGGGCAATTTAAATTAGCCAATTCACTTTGGATCCATGTTTTTAGACTGTGGGAGGAAACCGGTGAACCCGGAGGAAACCCACATGAACACTCCACCCAGGTGGGTATTCGAACCTGCATCCCCAGCGCCGAGAGGCAGACACGCTGACTGCCACATCGTTCCGCCCCATAGAACCGTGATTGATTGATTTTGGCATGAAGTGGCATTAAATGGCAGAACAAAGATCAGGAGCCGGGCCGAGTGCACTGGAGTTACCCTCTCAGAACCTCGGGCAAGGTTCTGATTCTGCGTAGCTCCAGGGCTCGGGTCTCTTTGTCCATACACACCGACGGTGCAGGCAACCGGACCCACGGGAACGTCACGTGACCGGTTTTCCATCTCGGGGAAATAAAAACGCAGGTAAGCGGCGAGCACGTCGTTTAGAACGTGGCAGCAGTTCATATTTAAATAATTGCGTCCATGTGCTCGTCGCCGGTGCAGCGACCTGCGAGTCGTACCTCGCTGATCCAGCTGGTGTCAGAGAGACTGGCAGCCTCTCCTCACCTCCCCCTTACTTTTCCCTGTTTCACATTCGTTTCCTCCATCTGTCTAAATGCACATTAATTATACACACATATACATGTTACCCTCCGGGGAGAAGAGCATGCATAATGTTATTTACTTCTCATTTAGAAAAAAAAAATGGATATGAATTCAATCTGCCTTTTTTTTTTTCCCTCTTTCTTTTTTTTTTTTTCTTTGTTTTTCTTTTTAAACAATACAGCGGGTTCGATAACAAAACGGCTCTCTGTGACTTCAACACCTTTTAGAACCAACAATATTCATGAGGATTGATTTCCCTGAGCGCTGCTATACATCCACTCTATAAACTCTATACATGCACTATATTAACTCTATATACATCCACTCTATAAACTCTATATACTCCACTGTATAAACTCTATATACACCCACTGTTTATACACCCACTGTATAAACTCTATATACCCCCACTGTATAAACTCTATATACACCCACTGTTTATACACCCACTGTATAAACTCTATATACCCCCACTGTATAAACTCTATATACACCCACTGTTTATACACCCACTGTATAAACTCTATATACCCCCACTGTATAAACTCTATATAGTACATTCACTCTATATACATCCACTATATTAACTCTATATACACCCACTGTATAAACTCTATATACCCCCACTGTATAAACTCTATATAGTACATTCACTCTATATACATCCACTGTATTAACTCTATATACTCCACTGTATAAACTGTATATTCTCCACAATGTATAAACTCTATATACATTCAGTGTATAACCTCTATATACACCCACTATTTAAACTATATAGTACATTCACTCTATAAACTTTATATACATCCACTGTATTAACTCTATATACGCCACTGTATAAACTCTATATACACCCCACTGTATAAACTCTATATACACCCCACTGTATGAACTCTATATACACCCCACTGTATGAACTCTATATACACCCACTGTGTAAACTCTATATACATCTTCTGTATAACCTCTATATACATTCACTGTATAACCTCTATATACATTCACTGTATAACCTCTATATACATTCACTGTATAACCTCTATATACACCCACTCTATAAACTCTATATACTCCACTGTATAAATTCTATATACTCCCCAGTGTATAAACTCTATATACACCTAGTGTATAAATTTTATATATATCCTCTGTATAAACTCTATATACATCCACTGTGTAAACTCTATAAGCCTGGTCTCGCCTTGTCTCCCGGAGCCGCCGATCTGAACCCGGCTGGCAGCGGCGCTTGTATCTGCCTCGTTTCCGCAATCCTCCTGACAGCGTGTGGAGGAGGCGCCATTGTTGCCGTGTGTTTGGGTATTACCTGCAGGCGCTATCGCTTAAAACTTGAACATCATCATCCGATTATTAAGCTTAGGCTTGTTTCGCTGGCTTGCTTTGTGTCAGGTGAGCAGCGGATTTGGCCTCTGGAGACGAGCGGCAATACGGGATTTCTTACGTTCGCATATTAGTGGCTTTAATTTCTATGATTACGTTTCATCTTAAGTTGTCTCTGGGTTATTTAGCATTAGATAGATTAACAGAGAGGGTTTAGCGAGGTGTGCCCCCCCCCCCCCTTCCCGGTTAAAAATACATGGTTCGGGCCTTTGAGGAATTTATTTTTAAACCCCGTTGTGTTGTTTGTTAGTGATTTATCAAGTTATTGCTTCACATCCGAACGTTAGTCCTTAACGTTCTCCGTCGTCGTAAACCCCCTTAACGGCCGCTCAACGTCACCGCAAACTCGTTTAAAACTATGGAATTCAGAGCCATCCGCTCACCACGACGGAGTGCCGCGCGCAGCCGTTCCGCGACCCGCCTGATTGACAGCCTTGTTTGCCGCAACGAGGCGTATAATAATAACGGCATCATATGGTCTGGCAGATTTTGGGCTCGGCGTCAGCGGTGACAAATGTGCTCACGCAATAATTCAATCTGCTCCCCCAGTTCTCCAACTTTGAGGGGAACGACGGGAGCCGAGTGGCCTGCGCAAATTAAGCCGGTCAGTCGTTGCCGTAGCTGCGTGGTGTAGCGCCCGAAGTGGCTGCCAGGTCTCCGCCGCAAAAAAAAGTGTCGACGTACGAGACGGATAGCAGAAGAGAAACGAGGACGCGGCGAAACTTGCGGACAGATTGAGATGCGGCTAATGTGGGACGGGTGGAGGATGGAAACCGTCAGGGGCCGATTGAGACCTTTTCTTTTGATCGGGTTGGAGTTCCAACGGTTCTCCGGCTCTTGTTTTTTTTTGGTATATAAACACATTATGGTAGAACGTTAGACACTACACGCAGACATGTTTATCCAACTTGATGACTGGGGTCAGAACATGGAGACAGCCTTGATACAGGGCCTCTGGAGCAATGAGGGTCTTGGAGCAGGGCCCACGTTGGTAATCTTGGGTGCACTCGTGGTTTGGAGCCGCAAAACTTCAGATTTGAGCAAAAACCATTAGACGACTTGCTGAGAGGCAGACATGCTGACTGCCACATCGTTCCGCCCCATAAAGCCGTGATTGATTGGCTTCTCCAATGTCCATGTACGGGCCTGAGCCGTGTTGTGCACCGGTGCACGGTTACACTGAAACCTGGACAAAGGCCTTTCCTAATTTGGAAGAGTGTCGCTGTTCAGAGAACATGCTAAACCACTAAGCCACCGTGTCGGCCGATAATATATTTTATGATTTAAAATAATGTATTGAATATCACGCGTTGATACGAATGTGAAGCGCTCAGAGGTGTGTGTTATTGTCAATGATGTCCCGATTTAAAATAAACCTTAAACCATTGACCTGAAAATGAACGAATGAAATATATACATTATATTGATGTAATATTTATTTATATTGATATATTTATTAACCAGCACTTTGTTCCTACAGCAGAAGAAATACACTCTGATGATGGTGGATCCCGACGCCCCAAGCCGCATCAACCCCTCTCGAGCTTTTTGGAGGCACTGGCTGCTGGTTGACATGAAGGTAGGAGACAAAACAGCACTGTGTATTTATTTATTTAAGGTTTTAAAAAAGATTTAATAGAAAAAGAAAAAGATTTATTAAGGATGAACTGTTTCCAGAGTTGAACCACACACACACACACATACACACACTTTATGTTGTCTAGGAAGAGCTACTTGGTTGGTTGGTTTGGTGGGTTTGGTTGGGTTGGTTTGGTTGGTTGGTTTGGTGGGTTTGTTGGGTTTGGTTGGTTGGTTTGGTGGGTTTGGTTGGTGGGTTGGTTGGTTAGTTTGGTTGGTTGGTTGGTTGGATGGTTTGGTTCGATGGTTTGGTGGGTTTGGTTGGTTGGTTTGGTGGGTTTGGTTGGTTTGGTTTGGTGGGTTTGGTTGGTTGGTTTGGTTGGTTGGTGGGTTTGGTTGGTTTTTTGGTTTGGTTGGTTGGTTGGTTTGGTTGGTTGGTTGGTGGGTTTGGTTGGTTTGTTGGTTTGGTTGGTTGGTTGGTTGGTTGGTTTGGTTGGTTGGTTGGTGGGTTTGGTTGGTTTGGTTGGTTGGTTGGTTTGGTTGGTTGGTTGGTTGGTTGGTTGGTTTGGTTGGTGGGTAACTGAATTAAGGTGTTTTGTTGCCCTTGCAGTATGAAATCTCCCATCATCTATCCATGCATTGTGGACGATTGAATGCTTTGTTGGAGCAGTTTGGGGAAGGCCCGTGACCTCAACAGCGCTCACGTCTGAGATGATCTGTGACATGGCTAACAACACCAACAGTGACATCACAGATAAAGTGTTGACCCTGATTAGACGCCGAAAGGTTTCAGTCTCAGTGTCCCAAGGCGCCACCTCTGGGCCGGATGCTCTGAACCCTTTTAAAGTTGGAACTCGAGTGAGCGAAACGAGGTTATATTCGTACCGTCGGACGAACGGATCGCGGATTCGCATCAGATGTTGGTAATCTCACCTATAACGCACCGCAGAAACACTTTTAAAAAAAAATCCCTCCTCTTTAGATGAGGATGTAGTTTAAAGCAGGCTCTTGGCATCATGCGTCCTGGACATAATGTGCAAAGGAAAAGGTGTCAGAAACACTTCGGTGGGCAAACAATTCCTGGATCGTGCCGACTGTATCTGCACCTTCCATGTGCTTCACACTTGTGCTGCGTTTCCGATGCGTTGCGTAATGACGGAACAAAAATATCACGTTAGTCATCGGCGCGCTTGCCGAGACCGAGAACGCTGGCGATCCGGCTTCAAATGGAACGTCCTGCGCGCCGGGCAGAGGGTCGGCCACGTCTCCGCCTCCGGCAGCTGGTGCTGCGCTGACGAATCCAGGATCTTCTCGTTGGTTGAGCGTTGCAGACTTTTGAGAACCGGGACGTCACTTTTCGGAGTTCGATGTGATGCTCGGATGCTCGGGGGAGGAGAGCGTGATGAGTGGGAGCTCGCCGACCGGGTGGGACTCACAGCCCATCGCAGGACAGACACGATCATACCCCCCACATCACCTGGGCTTTAAACACTCCCCCATCGGGCATAGGGAGAACTTACAACCCACAGCGCCATCACGTGGCCCTTGAACATCGCAGAAAATAATATTTTGGATTTTATAAATATGGACTGGGTGGCCAGGTGGCTTAGTGGTTTAGCATGTTCTCCTCTCAGTGCTAGGGATTCCCGGTTCGAATCCCAATCCTGGTGGAGTTTCCATGTTCTCCCCATGTCCGCGTGGGTTTCCTCCGGGTTCTCCGCTTTCCTCCCACAGTCCAAAAACATGGATCAAGGTCAATTGAATTCTCCAAATTGCCCCATATAGAGTGTGTCTGTGTGAGTGAGTGTGTGACCAGCGATAGATTGGTGTCCTGTCCTGGGTCTATCTGCCCAGCGCCCGAAACTTTCTCCCCCCCCCCCCCCCCACCCTAATAGAGGATAAAGCGGGAGATAATGGATGGATGGATGTTATTTATACCTTTATTTTAACGGCATTCTAAATTTCATCAGGAAATCTGATTGTAGAATTAAACATCATAATTGTGTGATTATCTCTATATCTCGCTTACACACACATACACATACACACACACACACACGTGTGTGTGTGTGTGTGTGTGTGTGTGTGTGTGTGTGTGTGTGTGCATGTACAAAGTGTAGTCTCCTCCCCGTCTGTCCCGGCGTCACACTGTGAATAAACAAATGTATTTCAGGTGCTCAGACAGACAAGCTCTCAATACCCTGTCAGTGTGTGGGCGGCGGCATGCCACCCTCCCGCTCGCCGATTGGCCGCCGGGCCGCGTGGCGCGCGCGCCGACTCGTCATTGGTTGGTCAGAGGTTTAATGAGACTGGTGGGAGGTGAGTAATTGCTACGGTGACTTCCTCTGACCTCACTCAAGTTATAATAATGTCCCGTGTGAATGTGTGGAATTAGGTGTCCCGGAATACTCTGGGGCTTCAGGTGCCACACAAATGAACGCTGCCCGTCTCACTCATGTCCTTTATTTGGAAGTCTTGGCCTTCCTTTTCTTTTTTTTTTTTTTTTTCTTTTTTTTAGAAATTAAATTACAACTGTTTGTCTTGTTACTCCCACGCGCGGGATAATGCAATGTTGGCCGCGCGTTGCATGCGTCGTCCCCAAACTTACTTTGCTTTTATCATCATTTCATTTGTTAATCTAATCAGCGGCGTTGTTTATTAAAGCAAATTCCACTTTCATTCTCCATCCGTCCATCGTCTTCCATTTTATCCTCTATTAGGGTCGCCGGGGGGGGGTTCCCCATGCCCATGCCCATCCAGGGGAGAACGTTTCGGGCGCTGGGCAGATACACCCAGGACAGGACGCCAATCTATCACTGGGCACACACTCACTCGCAAACACACTCACACTCTATATGGGGCAAATATATATTTGGAGAACTCAATTGACCTTGATCCATGTTTTTGGACCGTGGGAGGAAACCGGAGAACCCGGAGGAAACCCACGCGGACACGGGGAGAACATGGAAACTCCACCCAGCGCTGAGAGGCGAACGTGCTGACCTCTAAGCCACCGTGCCGTCCCCCGCTTTCATTAAAATCACGCAAATAACAAAATATATTGAAATCTCTTTAACGTTTATTATACAGCATACGGACAGATGTTTTATTTAATCCCGGAGCCTTAATGACTATAATAATAATAATAATTTGGGTTAATCCCTCCGTTATAGCTAAAACAGCGCCCCCTCTCATTGGAAGGCTTTTTTTTCCCCCCATTTTTGTCCAAAAAGAGCTTATGGGAGACCCTGTCGGAGGAGAGAACCTGGCCCGTGTTGGCTGTTCTAGATTCTCCATAAGATGTTCGAAGGAGGTAGATGTCCGGGCTTTTCAGTCAAAGTCCTCCCACCCCAAACTCACCCAATAACATCTTTGAAGCCTTGCTTTGTGCACTGGGGCTTTATAGTCATGCCGAAACGATGAAAGGGGCCTTCCCCAAACTGTTCTCACAAAGGTAGAAGCATACAGCTGTGCTTGATTTGAATACCCCGCTGTCGATAGGACTGCTAACTGGGGGGGTGGTGGTGGTGGGGGGGTTCCCATGGTCTTTCAGAGAGACTGTTTTGGACTCTGAGCAGATACACCCAGGACAGGGCGCCAATCCATCACTGGACATACAGACACACTCACTATATAGGGGCAATTCAGAGCAGCCAGTTCACCTTAAATCCATGTTTCTGGACTGTGGGAGGAAACCGGAGAACAGAACCTGGAGAACACCCACACGGACACGGGGAGAACATGGAAAACCACCGTGCCGTCTATAAGAACTGTATATTGTAACTATTTAACTATAATAAAAAATATTCATGTTTAAATTAAAATAAAATAAAATGATCTGATTCATTGTTGGGGCGGCACGGTGGCTTAGTGCTTTAGCATGTTCTCCTCTCAGCACTAGGAAGTCCCGGTTCGAATCCCCATCTGGGTGGAGTTTCCATGTTCTCCCCGTGTCCGCGTGGGTTTCCTCCGGGTTCTCCGGTTTCCTCCCACAGTCCAAAGACATGGATCAAGTCAATTGAATTCTCAAAGTTGCCCCATATAGAGTGTGTCTGTGTGAGTGAGTGTGTGTCCAGCGATAGATTGGCGCCTTGTCCTGGGTGTATCTGCCCGGCGCCCGAGACGTTCTCCCCTGGATGGGCATGGGGAACCCCCCCCCCCCCCCCCCGCGACCCTACTGGACGATAAAGCGGGAGATAATGAATGAATGAATGAATGATTTAGTGTTTTCTCAAGTTTGGTGGGACACACGGAGAGTTTATTAATTAATTGTAAATACAAATTAATTGTAAATATACAATTAACATTATTAATTATACAACAATGACAAAGATGTTTAGAAAATGTTTCCCCCCCCCCCCCCCGGTAAAACCCTTAAATTCGATGACGTGTCACTCGTCGCAGGTTGATCACCGTGCTGGTGTATCTGCTATCATCTCATCGTCCTCGTGCCTGTCCTATGATCTCATGAGTTTTTTGGGGACTAAAATAAGACCTTAGGTGGTGACTAGGTGACGCCCGCGGTACGCCCTTCCCTAATGAGGTCATCCACAACCCTAGTGTTTTAGAACGAGCCAAAAACAAGCTGCAGATTGTGGGTTGGACACTTTGGGTTGGCCGCCGAGTTTTCCACTTTAGGGCCGGCGACCGTTTAAGTGACCTCAGGTGCCTTATTTTAAAACGTATGACTAACAGCGGACGACGTTCGAACACCGACCAGATCTATATACGGTTCCTCTGTGTACGATGCTGGGGGTGGGGGGGTAGGTTAACCACAAAGACTGCTCAAGAACTACCTCATGTCACATCTCTAGGGCCTCCTCGATATTTATAGGATTTTGCTTTTGGGCTTCGTTCTTGTCGACTTTAGATCAACAATAATAAACCATCCAATAATTACTCTGTGATAATTAAAGTCCTCAGAGTTACGGTCCACGCGGTGGATCAGACGGTAGGATTGCTCCCTGGCATCACGTTATCACTGCAGGACCCGGAGGTGGGTTTCCGTATCAGAGCTCCGGTGCTTGGAAAATTAGGGAACGCCACTGATTTGCGACCCGCCCCCATTCCTTTTGTCAGGAGACGCTGATTGGAGCACTTATGATGGCGTAGGGTTACGCGTGTAAGGCGGATCGAAATTTGTAGAACTTACGGTTAACGTCCATCCATCCTAAACCTCCCAGGGAGGGGGGAGTAATTTGGGCGCTGGGCCGATACACTCAGAACAGGGTGACCGTCTACTGCTGGGCACACTTACACTATATAGGGGCAATTACGAGCCGCCAATTTTTACGTTGAATCCGTGTTTTGGGGATGAGAGGCGGACCGTCCGTTTGGTTAATTATGGACTCTGATTACGTCACGGTATGTTCACAGTGAATATAAAAATAAATCATTGGTAATGTGCTGAAGATGTCACTGTTACTATAGTACAAATATGTCGTTGGACTCATCTGTGGTCGTATATGTTTATAATAGATGCATGAAGCATTGGGAAAGTCTCATTATTAAGTCTTATTACGTCTAGATATTAATAATAATAATGATGAACTTCTCACTTAAGGAAGTTTAAGCTTTTTAATAGATGTTGATGTAAGTGGAATTTATGGGGCCTTTTTAATTCGTCATTCGAGGATTGCTGATTGGCGTTTGGTGTTATTTTAGTATATTATATTATATGATAGTATTTCGGGCGGCACGGTGGCTTAGTGGCTTAGCATGTTCTCCTCTCAGCACCAGGGATTCCCGGTTCGAATCCCCATCTGAGTGGAGTTTCCATGTTCTCCCCGTGTCTGCGTGGGTTTCCTCCGGGTTCTCCGGTTTCCTCCCACAGTCTAAGAACATGGATCAAGTCAATTGAATTCTCAAAATTGCCCCATATAGAGTGTGAGTGTGTGCCCAGCGATGGATTAGAGCCCTGTCCTGTGTGTATCTGCCCAGCGCCCGAGACGTTCTCCCCTGAATGGGCATGGGGAACCCCCCCCCGCGACCCTAATAGAGGATAAAGCGGGAGATAATGAATGAATGAATGATAGTATTTCAGGGTGTTGGTTGTCACTGAACCTTGGTTTTCGTAATGTTTCTTTCTTGCCGTTGTCGCTTTGGCTTGCTCTCTCGGGGTTCGTACTCGGAATATTGTAAAGCTGCATTGAGACAATGAGCTGTTGCGATATATAAACACAGAAACTTGAACTTGGTGGTTAGGATGTTGGGTTGTTGGTTTAAACCCTTTACGTCCACCAATAGTTGGCGGTGTAGGACCGAGAGCAGGTCCCCTAACCCTCATTGCTTCCGGGGTACGGTATCATGGTTCATCGTTTGTTCTGACCCCAAATGGCAAATCATTTTAAATTAAAGCTCTTACACAGTGAACCAATTATCATATTTTTGAGAATAAACTGTCAATTTTTTATTTAATTTGTGATATTTTTATAGTGGGTGGCACGGTGGCTTATTGGTTTGGCATGTTCGCCTCTCAGCGTTAGGGATTCCCGGGGTCGAATCCCAATCTGGGTGGAGTTTCCATGTTCTCTCTGGATGGGCATGGGGAACCCCCCCCCCCTGTTACCATAATTGAGGATAAAGCGGAAGATAATGGATGGATTTTTTTTTATGGTCTATTTATGAGCGTTGTAAAATAAGCTCCAGTGTGGAGCGCTTAACCAAGGGCGTCTTCCATCGCATCTCCACAAAAATACATTTTTGAAAGATCAAACACGGACGGAGTTTGGAATTTCAGCTCTCTGAAGCTCAAACGCACGAACCGGGAGGTCGAAACACGAGACGGAACCGACAGATTAACCCTTCTGTTTCTCGCTTTCATATCGGTCCTCGAACCCTCACAGGTCGTGAAATCGTTCGTTTGACTCCGACTGCCGCCGACCGTACGTGAGCTCGGCTTACCTTCAAAACAAACAGCGAGTGCCCACAGGCCGTTGTTCTCCAGAGGAAGCGCGGGGAACCCGCGATAGAGTTACGTATTGAGAGTAAAGTGGCGCGCAGGTGGAAAGCCCCGAGGCTGAAGGTGGTGCGCAGGTGGAAACCCCGAGGCTCAGCCTTGATTTCGGATCGTCGGCGTCAAACCGTCAATCCTCACCTTTGTTCCTAATGAAGACGTTCCCCGTTTTTTTTGGGCGAGTGTGTTATATAACACCTCTCAGCTTTTTACTTTATAGTACAGACCCTGTGGGACACCTTCATTAATGGATTCGACGGACGGCGTTGAGGTCCGGTCCACTGACCGTGAGACGGGAGAGTGAGCTGGAAGTGGACGAGACGAAGAAGATGTAGAACAAGGGGACAGTACGGGGCGTTTCGGAGACAAAGTTAGGGAGGTAAAGCATAAGGGGAACGAGGTACATGTTGCCAGGAGGATGCTGAGGATGGAGCTGAGTGGCAGGAGGAGGAGAGAAAGGCCGGAGGATATTCAGGACAAGATGGAGGATTATAATCCACTATGGCGACTCCTAAAGGGAACCGCCCACGGAATGAGTAGAACTGTGCTGCTCACTTTGCGGTAACAATTTGGGGAAGGCCCCTTTACGGCTCCTGTGCACCAAGTGGGGCGAGGAGTCTGGGGCGGGTGAAATAAGCGAGGCCCCGGTCCCAAACCCATTACACACCCTGGAATGGAGATTGTGATGGCGTAGTGGTCAGCATCCCGATTCGCATTCGAACCCCGATCTGGCTGGAGTTTCCATGTTCTCCCTGTGTCCTAATGGACATGGATTCAAGGTAAATTGCCCCTATCTAAATTGCCCCAATGCGGCACGGTGGCTTAGTGGTCAGCACGTTCGCCTCTCAGCGCTAGGGATTCCCGGTTTCAATCCCCATCTGGGTGGAGTTTCCATGTTCTCCCCGTGTCTGCGTGGGTTTCCTCCGGGTTCTCCGCTTTCCTCCCACAGTCCAAAAACATGGATCAAGTCAATTGAATTCTCCAAATTGCCCCATATAGAGTGTGTCTGTGTGAGTGAGTGTGTGCCCAGCGATGGATTGGCGCCCTGTCCTGGGGTGTATCTGCCCAGCGCCCGAGATGTTCTCCCCTGGATGGGCATGAGGAACCCCCCTGACCCTAATATAGGATAAAGCGGGAGATAATGAATGAATGAATGAATAAATTGCCCCATATAGTGTTTGGGGATAATGGATAATTAGAGGAGGAAACCAATGGAAAGTGTGATGTCATAAAATCGCCCTTTGAGTGCCGTTTCCATAGCCGTATCTGCACCGCGTGCTGACACCGTCGTCTCCTCGCTCTGGCAGCGCTCGTGCAGACGGAACCCCGGGTCTCGCGTCCCTGCCAGCTGGCCCCTCGCAGTCGGCCGTCAGTCGGAGTCGCCGCTCCGGATCTCTGGCATCGGCCGCGACTCAGGAAGCCCACTCCGAGCGTTCGTCCCCGCCGTGCTTTCACTCCCGAACGCTCATCGCTCCCGGCACTTTGCGTTTGTCTCTTACACCGCCGTGAGGGTCCGGTGGCTCCGGGCCGCGTACTGTTTGACGGAACCCAGCAGGGTGCGGCGTCACGCTGGGCCCCTCTGGCTCACGGCGCCGACGCCGCACGCCATAGGAACGACAGTGTAACGTAGAGCGTGTGTTCTTTACCATTAAGGACGAGACGAGGACGGATTTTAATTGTAACGTTATTATCTAAAGAGCGAAAGGCGACGTGCGATTACAATTAGATTCAAAGACTCAAGGTTCTAAGCGTTTATTGTCCCATGCGCCTTTCCCTGTGCCATGAAATTGGAAATGGATGAGTGAGGAAAAGTAAATATAGTAAAAAAACAATGAAAATATAAATATATAAACACCAGAAAAAACTTATTTTATTATGTGCAAAATTAACCTCGAAATCACAGCAACGATGCACGGTTTCTTACGTTTATTTATTTATTTATTTTAATAGTTATATTAAAATAATAATAATATCATTTATTTATTTATATTAGGGCGGCACTGCGGTTTAGTGGTTTAGCACGTTCTCGGGATTCCCGGTTCGGATCCCGATCTGGGTGGAGTTTGCATGTTCTCCCCGTGTCTCCGCCTGGGTTTCCTCCGGGTTCTCCGGTTTCCTCCCACAGTCCAAAAACATGGATCAAGGTCAATTGAGTTCTCCAAATTGCTCCATATAGAGTGTGTCTGTGTGAGTGAGTGCGTGCCCAGTGATAGATTGATGCCCTGTCCTGGGTCTATCTGCCCAGCGCCCGAGATGTTCTCCCCTGGATGGGCATGGGGAACCCCCCCGTGACCCTAATAGAGGATAAAGCGGGAGATAATGGATGGATGGATTTATTTATTTTAATTCATTCATTCATTCATTCATTATATTCCGCTTTATCCTATATTAGGGTCGCGGGGGGGGCAGATACACCCAGGACAGGGCGCCAATCTATCGCTAGGCTCACACTCACTCACTCACTCACACACACTCTATATGGGGCAATTTGGAGAACTCAATTGACTTGATCCATGTTTTTTAACTGTGGGAGGAAACCAGAGGACACGGGGAGAACATGGAAATTCCACCCAGATGGGGATTCGAACCGGGAATCCCTAGTGCTGAGAGGAGAACATGCTAAACCACTAAGCCACCGTGCCGCCCATTTATTTAAATTCACACCAAATATCATTCTGTAAATCGAAATGAAAACAACGCAGGCTCCGAATATTATCACCAGTGTTTTCTAAACTACGACGTTCAGAAATTCCCCCGGCGCTGCTGCGGCTCATTCACTCATACCATGCATCACCACGTCACCGTCACCACAACATCATCCCCTTATTACCCCCCTCCTCCAGTAAAACCCACGGTGCGCTGATTCTGACATCAGTCAGAGTAAAGGGCACTGTGGGAGTGAAACAGATGGACTACAGAATGTGACTTTAGAACTACAACTAATGAAGTAGACTCGATTCTCAGATTTGTTAAACTTCCGTGCTTTTAATTGCACCTCAAAATAACATGGAGATCGTTAAGGGGGCTTTTATTCTTAGTCGTTGGGGAACGGCTTGGAATTCAGGGGCAGGATGGTGTATACACGCTCTGAGGGCTTTTTTAATTACCTTAAACGACATTAATACCCAGAACATACTTTGATGGTGGTTTTAATCACTTTACAAGTATGACTTTAATAAGTTAATAGTGATACTAATCCTCTCATTACTCATTCATTCATTATCTCCCGCTTTATCCTCTTGCCAGGGGGTTCCCCATGCCCATCCAGGGGAGAACGTCTCGGGCGCTGGGCAGATAGACCCAGGACAGGGTGCCAATCCATTGCTGGGCACACACTCAATTACACAGACACACACACACACACACACACACACACTATATAGGGGCAATTTAGAGCAGCAGAGAATCCATGTTCGAAGTAAACCAGAGAATACGCAATCATCCCACATGGGGAGAACATGGAAACTCCACCCAGATTGGAAATCGAATGCGGGGGGGGGGGGGGGTTCCCCATGCCCATCCAGGGG
This sequence comes from Corydoras sp. C115, assembly GCA_019802505.1. Lineage (NCBI taxonomy): Eukaryota > Metazoa > Chordata > Actinopteri > Siluriformes > Callichthyidae > Corydoras > Corydoras sp. C115. The sequence goes on along the minus strand of JAFMOC010000074.1, from coordinate 325,026 downwards.
AGAACGTCTCAGGCGCTGGGCAGATA